>JAULJL010000040.1:5000-605000 GCA_030761205.1 Fremontodendron californicum
ACAAAAAATCATGCAAAAATCACACAAGCATTTTCACAAACACTTGATATGCTAAATCTAAAACATGCTCAAATTTAAACAACCTGAAAAGAAAAAATTAAAAATGCAAAAAAATGATATCTAAGACATAAATGGCAACAAACAAAGCAACCAAATTAAAATATAAACAAAGCAACCAAATTAAAATATAACTCAAGAATATGAAGTAACATAACATTTAAAACATCAAAATCAAAGAAAATAGCATAAACAATATGGTAAAATGAACCCAAAACAGCAACTCAAAATAAATAATGTAGGCCATTTGGCCATGGTGAGTTTATTGTAAAAATAAAATGTAAAAAAATATACTTAAGAAAGGAGATTAAGGAAGAACAAAAACATTATTTTAAAATGAAAACTCACCAAGTAGAGATTAAAATAGAAAAAACTAAGTAAAAAACTCTAATAACTTAGCAAAATGAAAAAGAAAAAATGAAAATCTGCCCCCCCCAAAACCTGCTGGCCGAATGCCCCCTTTATTGGCTTAAGGATGTTGTCATTTTTTTGTAACCAATTTTCCATCAAATGGCCAATAATTCAAGATGAAAAATCATGAAATTACCACCTTTAGATTAGCATCTCAGCTCTCTCAAATTACAGCTGTCCAAGAATAATGTTGACATCTTTCTTAGCCTATGTGGCTTAATCACCATGGCTTGATCAAAGAGAATCTCTAACTAACTCTTGATTTTTAGCCACTTGATTGAAAAATCAGAAGCTTCCTCCTTCCTTTGGGTTTGGGCAGGCAAGCACTTCTCTTTTCCAGCCCAACTCTAATTTTTTTAAAGGCCCAAAGAAGCCCTTTTCGGTTGCTTGGGTGAAATGACCATTTTACCCCCGGATGCAAATAAATATCAAACGGACTCCAAATTCAGTTTTTCTTTTTCTAATACTTCCAAAATAATCAAATATTGAGTTCTAGAAGTTTTCAAAATTATCCGAGTCCGTTTGCTATTTATTTGGATTCTGTCTTCCCAAAATGCCCTTTTATGCCCCTATATTTTACCATTTTTTAAACGAGCTCCAAATAAAGATTTTTCTTCACCAATATCTTCAAAATAATTAAAAAGTGTGATCTGGAAGTTTTCATAATTTTTGGAGCTCATTTGGTATTTTTTCGGGATTTATCGGCTTGAATTACTGCATAGGTGGCCCGGGATTTGGCCATTTTGCAAACGAACTCCGAATCAAGATTTTCTTTTGCAAATCTCTTAAAAATAATTTAAAAATGAGATTTGCAAAATTTCAGAATTTTTGGAGTCCATTTGCTATTTTTCCGGGATTTATCTTTTTGAATTATTGCATAGGAGGCCCGGGATTTGGCCATTTTGCAAACGAACTCGGAATCAAGATTTTCTTTCACCAATCTCTTCCAAATAATTTAAAAATGCGATTTTCAAAAGTTCAGAAAATTTGGAGCTCATTTGCTATTTTTCCGGGATTTTCCTTTTTGAATTACTGTATAGGAGGCCCGGGATTTGGCCATTTTGCAAACGAACTCGGAATCAAGATTTTATTTCGCCAATCTCTTCCAAATAATTTAAAAATGAGATCTGCAAAATTTCAAAAGATTTGGAGCTGATTTTCTATTTTTTCGGGATTTTCCTTTTTGAATTACTACACAAGAAGCCCGGGATTTGGCCATTTTGCAAACGAACTCGAAATCAACATTTTCTTTCGCCAATCTCTTTCAAATGATTTAAGAATGATATTGACAAATTTTCAGAATTTTCGGAGTCCATTTGCTATTTTTCCCAAATTTTCCAATTTTGTCCTTTTACCTCCGAAACTCGGTTTTGCTCAAAACAAGTCCGATTTTCAGATTTTCTTCAATCTGAGCCTTGGGCCATTTTTTTAATCATTCTTCATCCATTGGGGGCTTTGGTCTTACCAAGTCGGTCCATTTCTGTGATTCTTCCCGATTTCACCGAAATCCACTAAAAATCCTAATTCTCGGTTTTCTCCCGGATTGACTTTTCTTTCGATTTTTCTTGCAAGTGACTTCTCCATTGCCCGTAGTCAGTGCTTATCTTTCATTTGGAACCTTCAATTTCGATCAAGTTGATCATTTAAGCACTTTTCCCCAAATTTCTCGGATTAGGGTTTTCTTTCTATTGAATCTCCAAATCCCAACTTCCGAACTCCATATCTTTCAATGTAGACCTCGGATTATCAAAATTCTTTCGCCATTTTTCAATTGGACTTAAAATCTTGATTTTGAAAATGGGTTGACTTTTTTAGTAGTTGACTTTTTGGGGTTGACTTTTTCGAGGTTGACTTTTTTTGGGTTGACTTTTTCCAAGTTTGACTTTTTATACTCGCCCTCTTAAACTAAGTCTCGGAGTACCACCTGCAGGATGAAAACAGTCTTTTTACACTCGAAAACATCAATATAGGAAGAAAACATACCTGTTTAGTGGTCCGGACAAAATTAGGTGTCTACAGCTGCCCCTCTTTGGCTATTGCTGAGAATCAGGGATCAGGCAAAGATAAACCAACACCAATTTTGTACGGTCAGTGATATCACATGTAAAAGAAAGGGAAAGGGGTTTTCTTTTTCATTCTTCTAACATTTTTTCATTTTCCATTTGCTTCTGTTTTTTTTTTTTTTTGAAAATAATTTGTAAATTGAAGATTTGTCCTTAAATTGAATTCCCTGACTAATCAAAGGCTCGATCCGTCTTAAGAAAATGAATTTGATTTTCAAAAGAAACATGGTGCCCGGAGGTCTATAAAATTGGTGCCCGGAGTTCTTAAAAAACTGGTGCCCGAAGGTCTTTAAAATTGGTGCTCGGAGGTCTTAAAAAAACTGGTGCCCGAAGGTCTGTAAAATTGTGCCGGAGGTCTTAAAAAATCTGGTGCCCGAAGGTCTTTAAAATAGGGCCCGGAGGTCTTTTAAATTGTGCCCGGAGGTCTTAAAAAACTGGTGCCTGAAAGTCTTTAAAAATGGTGCCCGGAGGTCTTTAAAATTGTGCCCGGAGGTTTTAAAAAAAACTGGTGCCCGAAGGTCTTTAAAATGGTGCCCGGAGGTCTTAAAAAAAACTGGTGCCCGAAGGTCTTTTAAAATAGTGCCCGGAGGTCTTTTAAATTATGCCCGGAGATCTTAAAAACTGGTGCCCGAAGGTCTTTAAAAATAGTGCCCGGAGGTCTTAAAAAAATTGGTGCCCGAAGGTCTTTTAAAATGGTGCCCGGAGGTCTTTAAAATCGTGCCCGGAGGTCTTAAAAAAAACTGGTGCCCGAAGGTCTTTAAAATGGTGCCCGGAGGTCTTAAAAAAAACTGGTGCCCTAAGGTCTTTTAAAATGGTGCCCGGAGGTCTTTAAAATTGTGCCCGGAGGTCTTAAAAAACTGGTTGGAAAATACCTTGACGACGGTCTCAAGGCTCGATTTGTCTGATAAACAAAATGAATTCAATTTAAAACAGGAGGAAATACCTTGATGGCGATTTCAAACTCTGAATCTTTTGAGAAACAAAACGAGCTTCTCTTTGGGGAAGTCCAAGCTTTCCTGATTTCTGCACTGTTAGCTAAATGCAATGATGAGAATGCCATGCTTTTGCAAATGCTTGTATGCTTCCTAATAAATGCAATCAAATGATTGTGCCATAATTTCTAATCCATGGTTTCTTTGAGGTTCACAGATTATATGACTTCAGGACAGAGTCTTCAACTTTTCATTGATGCCCCACTTGAGGAATCCTTTACTCAAGATATCTTGTCAAACAGTCTCAGCTTCTGTCTCTCGTTGAAGTTCACAGATTTTCTGACTACGCGACGGAGTCTCCACCATGTTCACTGTTTTCTTTTCTTGGTGAACTTTCCAAACCTTCCCAAGATTTAAATCTATTCCTTAGTAATACTTTGAAATCCCTTTATTTAAAGATTTTTATTACTAAACATCATTCAATTTAATAACAACCATAATGCATCTCAAAAGTATATGAAAAAGAATAAGAATCAGTCAAAAAATTGTCATGAAAAGAATAACAAGAATTTATTGCAAGAAATGTTTTAAAATGGTAAAAATAAATGTCAAGGATATAAGAAACAAATATAAGGTTATAGGCTGTAGATGCCCCGGATGCGGAATATCTTGGACCCCTCCTTTTTCAAACCATCTGAAATTTCTCTTGAACGAGCAATTCACTTGGGTAACCTCTTAACTTCTGTAGTTACATCAGACTGCATTGTTCCCCTTTTCTCTGATTGTCAGATGCTTTCTTCCCCATTACACAGAGCATTGATTAAAACTTTGATTAGTACTTGAGCCGCCTTTTACAGATTTTCAACTCAAGTTTCCTCCGTTCGATATTAAGTCGCCCTTTGCGGGTTTTCGGCTTAAACCTCTTCTTTTCATCTTTTTTTTTTTTTTTTGTATTCTACCATGCATCTGAGAATTCTAAATGCTTCCAAGGTAAAAATATCAATTCAAAAGATGGGATGGATTCTGAGAATAACCTTTCAAATTAAATATCCATGCTTGATCAAAATGGGCTTTTAAAGCATGTAATGTAGGCCAAGGTTTAGGTTTAGAAAGAAAGGATAAATAGGCCCAAAATGTGTTTAAGGGTGATTGGATCAAGGATCACTTCCTGAGGAGAACTCATTCTTGAAACATTTGTCCATTTTTGGACTTTATTTTCTTTTTGCTTTGTCGGCTTTCATTTGCCATATTTTCCGATGGCTTTCTTTTTGCCATGATTTTTTATTATCTTTCCTCGCATTTGCACTCCAGTGTAGAGGGTGATCCTTGATCAAGGTTTAAAGAAAGAAATAATTCTTAAGGCTCAAAGGGGTGACTAAGGATAATTTCTTCTTAATGGAAGGAGTATGAAAACGGCCATTCATCATATCAAGCATAAATATTCTCTTTGAAAAGCAATTCTCAGGGGAAATAGATATATAGAATTTCTATTTTTACACTTGGAATCTTTCGAATTTTCATGTGCACAGCATCACACAATTTTTTTTTCAAGCATAGTACTTCTTCAATTCATCAGCATTCACGGGATGTCTAAAATCATCTCCGTCCATCCAAGTTAGAATCAATGCTCCTCCCGAAAAAGCTCTCTTTACCACATAGGGTCCTTCCCAATTCGGAGCCCATTTTCCTCTCGGGTCCTTCACTATAGGGAGAATTTTCCTCAATACCAACTCCCCCTCTCGGAACTGTCTGGGACGAACTTTCTTGTTGTGGGCTCGAATCATCCTTTTCTGATACAACTGCCCATGACAAATTGCTTTCAATCTTTTCTCCTCGATGAGATTCAATTATTCATAACGAGCTCTAACCCATTCTGCTTCTTCTAGGCCAACTTCCATCAAAACCCGAAGTGAAGAGATCTCAACTTCAATAGGTAGCACTGCTTCCATCCCATATACCAAAGAAAATGGTGTTGCCCCTGTAGATGTGCGGACTGAAGTACGATATGCATGAAGAGCGAAAGGCAGGATCTCATGCCAATCTTTGTACACATTGGTTATCTTCTCAACAATCCTCTTAATGTTCTTATTAGCTGCTTCTACTGCGCCGTTCATCTTCGGACGGTAAGGTGCCGAATTATGATATGTGATCTTGAATTGAGTACACACTTCTCTCATCATCTTATTGTTCAAATTGAGAGCATTATCCGAAATAATTCTTGCTAGCAACCCATAACGGCATATGATTTCTTTCTTGACGAATCTGCATACCACCGACTTTGTTACATTTGTATAAGACGCAGCTTCTACCCACTTTGTGAAATAATCTATGGCCACCAAGATGAAACGATGTCCATTTGAAGCTTTTGGGGTAATAGGCCCAATCATATCCATTCCCCACATTGAAAAAGGCCATGGTGTAGTCATGACATGTAAAGGCGATGGTGACACATGAATCTTATCTGCATAAATCTGACATTTATGACACTTCCGGGAATAACTGATACAATCTCCTTCCATGGTCAGCCAATAGTACCCTGCCCTCATAATCTGTTTAGCAAGCATGTGACCATTAGCATGGGTGCCACATATCCCTTCATGGACCTCTTCTATGATTCTTCGAGCTTCGGCAGACCCGACACATCTCAACAAGACTTGATCTTTCCCTTTCTTGTAGAGAATCTCGCCATCTAGAACAAAACCCATTGCTAACCTTTCAGAGTCCTCTTGTCATTCTCTGTTGCTTGTTCTGGATACTATTGACTCTTGATATACTGCAAGATGTCATTATACCAAGGGAGACCATCTGCTTCTTCTTCGATACTCAAACAGTGGGCAGGAGACTCATATATGCTCATCTTGATCGGCACAACTTCCGCCCTTTCATTCACTTTAAACATTGATGACAAAGTAGCCAAAGCATTCGTCATTCGGTTTTCTTCTCGAGGAAAGTAATTGAAATTCACTTTTTCGAACTCCTCTAATAAACTCAGTATGAGTTCTCGGTATCGGATTAGCTTTGTATCTCGGGTTTCCCATTCTCCTCGTAACTGGTAAATTACCAAGGCTGAGTCTCTGTAAACTTCCAATACTTTGATCTTTCTGTCCACTGCGGCACGAAGGCCCATAGTACATGCTTCATACTCGGCAGTATTGTTTGTACAATAAAAATCCAATCTAGCAGTGAAAGGATAACAGTCGTCTTCTGGAGATATAAGCACTGCACCGATTCCATGCCCCATGGCATTAGATGCGCCATCGAAGTACATTTTCCATACTTTCTTCTTTAGGGGAATCTCATCTGCTTACGACACATACATCAAATCCTCATCTGGGAAGTCAAAGTTCAATGGCTCATAATCTTCCACTGCCCGACTTGCTAAGAATTCCGCCACTGCACTGCCCTTGATAGCTTTTTGACTTACATATACAATGTCGTACTCTGACAATAAGACCTGCCATCTTGCCGTCCTCTCTGACAGAGAAGGTGCTTCCAACATGTACTTGATTGGATCTAGCTTGGCAATCAACCACGTTGTCTGGTACAACATATACTGTCTGAGTCTTCGAGCAGTCCAAGCTAAGGCGCAACACAACTTTTCTACCGACGAATATTTCAACTCATAATCTGTGAACTTCTTGCTGAGATAGTAAACTGCCTGTTCTTTCTTTCCCATTTCGTCAAGCTGCCCCAAAACACAACCCATGGATCTTTCAAATACTGATAAATACAGTATCATTGGTTTATCCAGAATAGGTGGCATTAATACTGGTGGGTTTGATAGATAATGCTTAACCTTTTCGAAAGCAATCTGACACCCTTCATCCCATTCTCCTGGATCACGTTTTCGAAGTAACTTAAATATTGGATCACATTTTTCAGTCAATTGTGAGATAAACCGAGCAATATAATTCAATCTCCCCAAAAAAGCCTCTTACTTCCTTTTGAGTGCGAGGTGGTGGCAGATTCTGAATGGCCTTTACTTTATCTGGGTCAATCTCAATTCCTCTTTTGCTGACGAAAAAACCCAACAACTTCCCCGAGGTGACTCCGAAAGTGCATTTTGCCAGATTTAGCTTGAGTCTAAATTTCCTTAATCGTTCAAAGAGCTTTTTAAGATTCGCAATATGCTCATCTTCTCCTTGTGACTTTGCGATCATATCATCAACGTAGACCTCAATTCCCTTATTCATCATATCATGAAATAAGGTCACCATGGCTCTCTGGTATGTTGCCCCAACATTCTTCAATCCAAATGGCATTACTTTGTAGCAGAAGGTGCCCCACATTGTAACAAATATGGTTTTCTCCATATCCTCTGGTGCCATCTTGATCTGATTGTATCCTGAGAATCCGTCCATAAAAGAAATAAAGAACTCTTCGCTGTATTATCCACCAGAGTATCAATATGGGGCAAAGGGGAATTATCTTTAGGGCTGGCCTTGTTCAAATCTCGATAATCAACGCACATCCGCACCTTGCCATCCTTCTTCGGTACTGGAACAATATTCGCCACCCATTCTGGATATTTTGCCACCTCTAGGAATCCAGCATCAAATTGTTTCTTCACCTCCTCTTTTATTTTTAACAGCATATCAGGCCTCATTCTTCTCAATTTTTGCTGAATTGGCTTGCACTTTGGCCTCAAAGGGAGCTTATGAACCACAATATCCGGATCTAACCCTGGCATATCTTGGTAAGACCATGCAAATACATCCACATACTCCTGGAGCAAAGCTATCAATTCACCTTTTATTGATTGTGACAATGAAGTTCCAATTTTGACTTCTTTTATATCTTCACCATTTCCCAAATTTATTGTTTCCAATAATTCCTTATGAGGAAGTACTTGCTTTTCTTGTTGTTCTATTTTCCTCAATAGATCCGGAGGTAGACCATAATCCTCAGTATCTTCATTAGCCTCAAAATCACCCGTGCAAATGGGTCTTTCAAAATTAATTTCAGAATTACTGACAGGAGGGTCCTCATATTCCGCATTCGTTTACCTGTAAATAGGCGGAGAAAAACAATATAGGAAAATATATATAGAAAACAAAATGAATAACAAAAATGAAAGAATATGGACACATCAATATGGATAATGCATTGTGCTTGTTATTTATTGAATGAAAATATTTAAAAGGCCCATTACAGAAAAAACTCTTAATATCTCTGGGTAAAGATAATTAAGATTGCTTTTTTTTTTTTTTAAAAAGTATTACTTTGGAATGGACTTAAAGACTATGGGCAACTCAGTCGCACTCTAATTGGTTAGTCTATATCCTGGTGGACAAGGTCGCACCATCCAGCTAGCACTTTCTCTTTCAATTCTGTCTTTCCCAGTCATGCAGATCTCCACATCATTCATCTGTTCATCACCATTCACCTGGAATCTCTTGAAGGCTTTCTCTATCATTACAAGTACATCATCAGAATTCTTTTCTCCGAACAGAGAACCGGCTGAGCGGAAGTTGTGAAGGATAGGTGGGAATGTCATAGGCTCCCACTCAATATCCATACCCGTAAGACGGGCCATCCTCCTTTGTCGATTCTTTTCAACTTGTCTTCTTTTCTCATGGGCCTTCGAAAGATATCCTAGGCCAAATCGGTCCTTCTTTCCTTTTACTTCTATGGCTCGAGCCATCCCCTGAAGATATTTCCCGAGACCCTTTCCTACCCTGCAGCCTTTTCCTATGGTGGTTCTTACCCCCAACCTTGTGTTCTTGGACAGCTTCGGTTTTGAAATTTTTTGTCCTTCAGCGACAAAAACTGCATTTACAAATTCCAATGACCGGAAAGAACACTCCACGGCCTCTTCATTCGGCTCCACATAAGGAGATTCAGTGGATGCGGAGGCTATTATGTCTTCCTCCCCTGATACCGTGATCAACCGGCCCTCCATCACAAATTTTAGTTTCTGGTGAAGAGACAAGGGTACAGCCCCAGCTGAATGTATCCATGGTCTTCCCAACAAACGGTTATAAGATGGATTGATATCCATAACCTGGAAATTCACTGTATATGTGCGCGGGCCTATTTCCAGAGGAAATTCACTGGTTCCCATAACCTCCCTCCTGGTTCCGTCAAAAGCTCTGACCACCGTGCAACTTGGTATCATATAGGATAAATCCACTGGTAACTTGGATAAGGTTGCTAAAGGCATCACATTTAGTGAAGAATCGTTGTCCAGAAGGACCCTCGGTAATATGTGCCCCTTACAAGTAGTGGTTATATGGAGAGCTTTTGTTGATCCAATACCATTGGGTGGTATTTCCTCATAGCTGAAAAATATGTAGTCATCAGCTGCAATGTTTCCCACCAACCTATCTAGCTTTTCCACTGATATATTATTGGCCACGTACGCTTGATTTAATACTCTTAATAAAGCATTTCTGTGTGGTTCTGAATTTAAAAGCAAGGATAAGATTGAAATCCTAGCTGGTTGACGTTGCAGTTGTTCAACCACGCTATATTCACTATGCTTTATAAATTTCAAGAATTCACAAGCTTTTTTCTCACATACTGGCTCTTTGATTCTATTTACCGGGGCTGATCCCCTCTCTGTTTCCTCTGGCAAATCCATCTCAATATGGATTGGCTCGACGACCTTCTTCCCTTTATCAATTCCTCTGTCTTTCCTTGCTACCCCTTGTTCAACAGCCTCCGGAGCATAACACCTCCCGCTTCGGGTTAAATGCCCCACACCTGTAATATTCTGTTGGCCTGAAGACCCGGGCATAACCATACTGCAGTCATATTTCCATGGTGTAGCCTTGTTTTCCTTGTATGGAAAGGAAACAGGTAATTCAATGATTAATTTGGGCATATTTTCTTCCATGGCTGGCATAACTTTTTCCTCCGGTTCATCATAGTAGATGATTAGGGGTCTTCCTATCCCATAGCCACTTGTATTTTCAATGACTTCTATTTCCCCTTCTATCTCCTCATAGAATTGGGCTACTCCACTATCCATCATTCTTTGGACTTTAACCCGGAAGTCCCCACAGTTCTGTATGTCATGGCCTTCACTCTTATGGAACGGGCACCAATTATGCACCCCTCTTGCAACCATTTTCAGATCTTCCGTACCTTCCACCAATTCTGCCTTGACCATTTCAGCCCATATTGTCATCATCGGAGCCTTAACCTCCCCAATATCCCTCTTTAATCTTCTTTCCCCTCCGGTCAATATTGCATTCACCTGATTCCCAACATGATTGGGTAATGGATTTCCAGCTACGTTCGACCCATTTTTTGATCCAAACTTCACAACCCCAGCATTAATCAAGCTTTGGACTTTCTTTTTGAAGGCCAGACAATCTTCAATTGAATGTCCTTGGATTCCCGCATGGTATGTGTAGACACCTAATTTTGTCCGGACCACTAAACATGTATGTTTTCTTCCTATATTGATGTTTCCGAGTGTAAAAAGACTGTTTTCATCCTGCAGGTGGAACTCCGAGTCTTAGTTTAAGAGGACGAGCACAAAAAGTCAAACTTGAAAAAAAGTCAACCCCGAAGAAGTCAACCCCGAAAAAGTCAACCCCAGAAAGTCAACTACTGAAAAAGTCAACCCACTTTCAAAATAAAGATTTTAAGTTCAATTGAAAAATGGCGAAAGAATTTTGATAATCCGAGGTCTACATTGAAAGATATGGAGTTCGGAAGTTGGGATTTGGAGATTCACTAGAAAGTAAACCCTAATCCGAGAAATTTGGGGAAAAGTGCTTAAACGATCAAATTGATCAAAATTGAAGGTTCCAAATGAAAGATAAGCACTGAATACGGGTAATGGAGAAGTCACTTGCAAGAAAAATTGAAACAAAAGTCAATCCGGGAGAAAACCGAGAATTAGGGTTTTTAGTGGATTTCAGTGAAATCGGGAAGAATCACAGAAATGGCCCGACTTGGTAAGACCAAAGCCCCCAATGCATGAAGAATGATTAAAAAGGATGGCCCAAGGCTTAGATTGAAGAAAATCTGAAAATCGAACTTGTTTTGAGCAAAACCGGGTTTTGGAGGTAAAAGGGCAAAATTGGAAAAATTTGGGAAAAATAGCAAATGGACTCCGAAAATTCTGAAAAATTTGTCAATCTCATTCTTAAATCATTTGAAAGATATTGGTAAAAGAAAATCTTGATTCAGAGTTCGTTTGCAAAATGGCCAAATCCCGGGCCTCCTATGCAGTAATTCAAAAAGGAAAATCCCGAAAAAATAGCAAACGAGCTCCAAATCTTTTGAAATTTTGCAGATCTCATTTTTAAATTATTTGGAAGATATTGGCGAAAGAAAATCTTGATTCCGAGTTCGTTTGCAAAATGGCCAAATCCCGGGCTTCTAATGTAGTAATTCAAAAAGGAAAATCCCGGAAAAATAGCAAATGAGCTCCAAATCTTTTGAAATTTTGCAGATCTCGTTTTTAAATTATTTGGAAGAGATTGGCGAAATAAAATCTTGATTCGGAGTTCGTTTGCAAAATGGCCGAATCCCGGGCATCCTATGCAATAATTCAAAAAGATAAATCCCGACAAAATAGCAAATGGACTCCAAAAATTCTGAAATTTGGAAAATATCATTTTTTAAATTATTTGGAAGAGATTGGCGAAAGAAAATCTTGATTCGGAGTTCGTTTGCAAAATGGCCAAATCCCGGGCCTCCTATGTAGTAATTGAAGCCGATAAATCCCAAAAAAATACCAAATGAGCTCCAAAAATTATGGAAACTTCCAGATCACACTTTTTAATTATTTTGAAGAGATTGGTGAAGAAAAATCTTGATTTGGAGCTCGTTTAAAAAATGGTAAAATGTAGGGGCATAAAAGGGCATTTTGGGAAGAAAAATTCCAAATAAATAGCAAACGGACTCGAACAATTTTGAAAACTTCCAGAACTCAATATTTTATTATTTGGAAGTATTAAAAAAATAAAAATTGAATTTGGAGTCTGTTTGATATTTATTTGCATCCGGGGGGGCAAAATGGTCATTTCACCCAAGCAACCGAAAAGGGCTTCTTTGGGCCTTTCAAAAAAATCAGAGTTGGGCTGGAAAAGAGAAGTGCTGCCCTGCCCAAGCCCAAAGGAAGGAGGAAGCTTCTGATTTTTCAATCAAATGGCTAAAACTCAAGAGTTAGTTAGAGATTCTCTTTGATCAAGCCATGGTGATTAAGCCACATAAGCTAAGAAAGATGTCAACATTATTCTTTAACAGCTGTAATTTGAGAGAGCTGAGATGCTAATCTAAAGATGGTAATTTCATGATTTGGGGGTTCATTTTGGCTGATTTCTCTTAGTTTTTCTTAGTTTTTATCTTCTTGGTTGAGAGCAAAAAAGAAAAGTTTAGAAAAAAAAGGAAAGTTTGAAGAGAAAAGCTTGAAATATTAGCTTCTTGAGGTTGCTCTTGAGCACCAACTCTTGCACTTTCTTCATTTTCTATTCTTGTTTTTGCTATTTTAATCTCTACTTGGTGAGTTTTCATTTTAAAATAATGTTTTTTGTTCTTCCTTCATCTCCTTTCTTAAGTATATTTTTTTTACATTCTATTTTTACAATAAACTCACCATGGCCAAATGGCCTACATTATTTATTTTGAGTTGCTGTTTTGAGTTCATTTTACCATATTGTTTATGCTATTTTTTTTTTTTTATTTTGATGTTTTAAATGTTATGTTACTTCATGTTCTTGAGTTATATTTTAATTTGGTTGCTTTGTTTGTTGCCATTTATGTCTTAGATATCATGTTTTTGCATTTTTAATTTTCTGTTTTCATGTTGTTTAAATTTGAGCATGTTTTAGAGTTAGCATATTAAGTGTTTGTGAAAATGCTTGTGTGATTCTTTGCATGATTCTTGTTTTATATCTTAGTTGAGCATGTTTTAGATTTAGTATATTAAGTGTTTGTGAAAATGCTTTCTGTGATTTTTGCATGATTTAAGTGTTATGACTTAGTTTTTCATGCTAGTATGCCAAGTGTTTGTGAAAATGCCATGCTTGTTGGAGCTTGAGGCCATTTGGCTACTCCATGTGTTTTGCATTGTGTGTTGCATTTTTTGTCATGCTAGTTGTTAGGTTTTTGCACTTGCATGATATTTGGTTCGATTTTTGAATTAAGCATGCCTTGTGTTTGTGAAAATGCCATGCATATTTTAGGTCTAGGTTACATTAAATGCCATGCAAGTTCATTTAGGTCTAGGTTACTTTATGAATGCCATGCATTTTTTCATGACATTTAGGTTTAAATCCATGCATTTCATGCATTATGTTTGCTGCATTATTTCATGCATTTCATGTTCATGCCACTTGAATAATGACTTGAGCCAATTAATGGTTCAAAGTCATGCTCTCTTGAGCACACTTGTGGAAAATTAAGTTTGTCAAGTTGATTATTCTACCTTTGTGATTTTTTTTACTTAACCAATTTTTATCTAACTTTCAAAAATTCCTAGCTACTGTTCGCAAGTCATTTTATGAGTTTCAAATATTTTTACTTTGATTTTTAAATGATTTTATCAAAGGCAAAAATGTGTTGGCAAAGCAGTTTTTTCTCCTCCAAAAACTCGTACATCTCTGATTTTTCTGGGAATTCATCTTTGATCAGAAAATTAAGCTGATTTTTTCTCGTGTAGTTTTACATGTCCTGAGTCTCCAGTAACTTTTTCAGAATTTTTGGAATTTTTAAAAGTAGGGTAAAATATCGTGGCTTAAAACTGAACAGTGGAGTCATAATCGAATTTAAAGAAAAACCAATTTTCTGTTTTGGTTAATTTACTTAGAGTGGGCTGATTAGGAGGGTTAGCTACTGACTTAGTGTAATTCCTAAGCCTTTTTAAACTCTAAAAATGGTTTTTCAAGTCCCGGGTTAAGGGTAGTCAAGTCCGGATTTTTAAACTTAGGAAGTTAGAGCCATTAAAAAAAAGATTTAGCCTAGTTTTTATCTTTAATTCAAGCTTCTCAAAATTGTTTTCAAACAATCACAAAGTATTTTGGTTTTAGAATATTTAATTTGACATATTTTCCTAAGGTAGCCGGATATCTTTTTAGATATACGGATTTCCTTAATTAAAGGAAAAAATACATTTCATGCATTGCATTTTTATATTCATGCATTTTATATAATATGTGATTCTTGCCATAATAATTTCTATGATATTGTTGTTATTTTGATTTATATTTTTTGATGTTACATGGTTTATTATATGGTTTTGAATATTTCATGATATCCTATGCTTTTATTTAGTTATTTTTATTTAGCATATACTATGTTCATGCATTATTATTTTCATGCATATTATATGATAGCATTATTTTATTCCATGTCATTTAAATTATATGCCATACCATTCATATTTGTCATGTCATTTAGGTTGCATTATATTATTTAGACTTTACTATGTCATTTTATTTATGTCATGCATATACATATTCATTTATTTTAAATGTTTTCAAAAAAAGATAATGGTTTTCAATAAAATAAAGATATTCCCGAGTTAAAATAATTCATGAGTTCTCTACCGGGTTTGCTAGGGAGGATATCATCAATTATTATTAATAACGGAATATCTTCTTTAAAAAGAGAATGATTCGGAAAATTTTCCAAAATTAATAAAAATTTCTATATTTTGCCACGTTTGTTGGGGAATATAGGAAAATTTTGAATTTATAAATTACGGATCATTTTCAAATAAAAATGGAATTATTTTCTTTGAATTGGGAATTAACTTGAAATACTAAATTTAAAACCAATTTTTACTGAGACTTGAGATAACACATGATTAATAAGGTACCGATTTATACGGGCGTTGTGGGGGTGCTAATCCTTCCCCACACGTAACCGACTCCCGAACCCGCTTCTTTGATTTCTCTGGTTTAAAACGCAGACTTGAAATTGGTTTTTAAAATGTTTTAATTAATTTTTAAAATATTTTATAAAACCGGTTTTAATAGGTGGCCGATCACACCTAGCTAAAAAAGATTGGTGGCGACTCCATGTCTTTTTAAGGTCATTTTCAAAACCTTCATTTTTTAGAGGAATTAAGTCGACTTTTCCTCGATTTTTTAATGTCACACTTAACGAATAATGAAGTCTTGCGATGAGACTCGTTATTTTTTAGGTTGCGACAGCTTGGCGACTCCACTGGGGACTATTAGAGAGTCAGGCCTAGAATTAGTCGTGTGTTATCAAAGTCTCGGTTTTGTTGGTTTAATTGGTATTTAATTTTAATTCCAACATTTTTTAATAAGGAGAATTTTGAAAATAATAAAATGTTTTTAAATATGTTCATTCTCATGTGCATGCATTTTATTATTGTTCTCTAGTTATTTAAGGTTGTATATTATAATTGCTTGTTGGTTAATGGGTTACACTATTCTTGAATGTTTTAATTGCTAGGGCATTTAGAATAAGGTTTGTAGAATAGGTAGTGAAAGGTTTGTTATTCCTCCACACACACTACACGTGCATTTGCATAACATGAATCCTCTACCCGGGTTCCGTCCTTTTAAGTGGGAGTAAAGTAACTAAGCCTTCGTGATTGATCCTCCGTATGGGCTAGTGAAACACTTCCGGAGTATAAAGTACCTAATGCCTTCGTGATGATCCTCCGCATGGGCATAGGAAAATATACTCTAACGAATTGAACCCGCTTTTATCGGGGTGCCTTACTAGCCTTCACCGGCGACAGTGAGGAACAATTCGGGACCTTAGAACCGATTCACCCTCATATAGTGAACCTAGGCGAAGCCATGCCGGATTTTCGTTAGATATACCGAAAATAGGAACACATGGAGGGGCATTTCTAAACCTTTTGTTACCTATTTTACACTCCGAATAAGTGTGGTAGATCAGGCAACGATATACGTACATCGCCCGTAATAAATGTGATACTCCGCCTCGAAGGCATCGTGATGCCGAAATAAGCAGATATTGTTGGGGCAGATGTTCATTAGCTGTTTAAAAAAAAAAAAATCCTTTTTCAAGCATTTTTGCATGGTGCACGTTTCATGCATGTGTGAATGGAGCATGTACATTTTTGGTTGTATTATTGATCTCATTCTTTGCAATAAACAGTTGGTAATTTCATTTGATGATTTCATAAAACCGGTAGTGTCACATGAACATTTGCATATTGTACCATAGTAGGATCCACCCTGAAATTCTTTTGAAAATAATGTGATTGGTTTTTCATAAATAAAAAAAAAACACAAAACAAAGCATGTTAAAAAAAAAATCATAAATTTGGAGGCAAATCTTGCATAATGAGATTTTTGAATAATCAAGATTTAGGTCCCACCAATTTCGTGTAATCATTGATTTCTTTGTATATACCTTTGTGTTAATTCATTTATTTTTGCATGTATCATTTTGACATCATGTTATAATCATAGCATGCATGGTCATTCATTATAAGATACGTTTATGACATGCATGGTCATTTTTTTGTATATATCCATATATCAATTTATTCTTTCTTTACATGCATCATGTTGGCATCAAGTTGCATTCATGCATTCATAGTCAGCATGATTTTTCTGTATATATCCATATATCAATTTATTTTTTCTCTATATGCATCATGTTAGAGTCAAGTTGCATTCATGCATTCATAGTCAGCATGATTTTTCTGTATATATCCATATATCAATTTATTCTTTCTCTATATGCATCATGGTAGCATCAAGTTGCATTCATGCATTCATAGTCAGCATTATTTCTTTGTATATATCCATATATCAATTTATTCTTTCTTTACATGCATCATGTTAGCATCAGGGTGCATTCATGGCATACATAGTCATCATGATATGCTCATGCATTAATTTGTCATATTGGCATCACGTTGCATTCATGACATACACGGTCAGCATGATTTTCTTTGTATATACTCTGTGTCAGTCATTTATTCTTCACATGCATCATAATTGACATTGTGTGGCACTCATAGTGTATATGATCATTCATTGCGAAATGCATTTGGAACATACATGGTCATTCATTGCATATATCCATGCATTGATTTTTCTTATTCTTTAAATGCATCATGTTTGCATCGTGTTGCATTTATAACATACATGGTCAACATGTTTCCACTGTATATGACCACATAACTTTGTTTATCCTTCACATGCATCAAATTGCACTCATGACATTCATAGCTCATTCACCATGAAACACATTAATAAGATGAAATAGAAATTGGCTTAGCTTTGAAAAGTTTTCTTCGTCAGCTAAAAGCTATGACCCCAACAGCAAGTGCGAGTATCATATTGGGGCAATTGGGCGTTCGACTAAAAAATGCAAAAAACTGAAGGAAATAATTGAGGGTCTTGTCCACGATGGCATTTGGATTCCAGAGCTTATCGAACATTGGAAATCTGTTTTACCATAGATTGATTTCCTCTTGAAGAATTTTGAGGATAAGAATTGTTATCTTTGAAAGCATGTCAATAGGAGCATTCTGATGCATATTTTTCTATACACTTTGATGATGAAAGCGCTTGTCTCATGATGACATCTACATGAAATAAATAAATTTTGAATTTAAATATTTTGTGTTCATTTTATTTTAGCAATAAAATTGAATTTGCAAAAACAAATGAAACTTTGAGAAAATTTGTGGTACACAATAAATAAGTGATTTTCACATGAAATAATGAACAATCTTGAGAATATTGATGATCATTGTTAGAAATGACCCAATACCTTCAGCCCTCTCTTTTAGGCTTTCCTAAGCCTAAACCTTTGAACCGAGACTACTTGAAAGACCTAATGCTTCAAGGAAAAATGAATTTGAAAAAAAGAGAAGCATTGTCATTGCAAAATAAGCAAGGATGTAAATCCTAGTCTAGGCTATGAACAAAGGAATGAACTTTTTGATTTTTCGAATTCCTTGAAATTCAAACAAATGAGACATTCTTTCAAGAATCTAGATTTTGATAATTTGGCGTATGTCAAGATTGTGCTAAAACCATTCATGACCTTTCCCAATGACCAAAACACTAATTACCCAAACATCACTTCATGATTAATACCTTGGAGCACAATGACCAAACCAGATTATCCCATATCCCAGAGAAAACCCATTTTTAGGTCATATTTTCCTTGTCTCTTCAAAGAACTCAGATTTGAAATTCAGTATTTTCGGTATAGACCTAGACTTGCTATGTTCCTCGTTGATACAAATTCTCATGGTTAATCAAATTGGGGCATCATATGTGGAAATGATGGATACATGGTGAATAAGGATGGACTAATGCATGAATCATTGGGGCATGCGATGAAAAAAGAAAATGAAAATTTGTGATATTATGCATATGAGAATTCGGATAATTCCAAAGTGCAAAATGAAATTCTGAATATCTATTTCCCCTGGGGATTGCTTTTCAATGAGAATATTTGTGCTTGACATGAGAAATGGCCATTTTTCATATCCCTTTCACAAGAAAAAGTTTATTATCCATAGTCACCCCTTTTGAGCCAAAAGAATTCTTTCTTCTTTGAACCCTGATCAAGGATCACCCTCTACACTGGGGGGCAAATGCGAGGAAAGATCTTTTTAAAAAATCATTGAGAAACGAATCCTAGCTCAAAGACAGATGCAAAGCAAATGGAGCCCCGAATAAAGACGGGCTCACTCCGTTGAAAAAGAAGGGGGGCAAAATGAAAAAAATGAAAAAAATATGTGAAAGATATGGCAAATTGAAAGCCAAAAGCAAAGAAGAAAAAGAGCAAAGTCAAAAAGAAAGAAATGTCTAAGAAGGGAGAAATGTTTCAAAGAGAATCCTCCTCAAAAATGGATCCTTGATCTGACTATCCTCAAACACATATTTTGGGCCTATTTATCCTTTCTTTCTGAACCCTGAGCCATGGCCTACATTACATGCTTTAAAAGTCCATTTTGATCAAGCATGAATATTTAATTTGAAGGGTTTTCCTCAGATTTTATCCCATCTCATCAAATTCTCATTTCACTAGGGAAGATTTTAGAATTCTCAAGTGTATAAAAAAATGGAAAGAATGGGACTCTAGGGCGAAAACCCAAAAACGGGCGGTCTAGAGTAGAATGGGAATTTTCGATGCCTTCGATGATAGTGCTGATACCACAAAAGAAAAGATTTTCTTAAAGGGGTGGTCATCGAGGAACATCTAGGAATTCTTCAACCCCAAATTGCCAACTCTCTGTAGACACCTAATTTTGTCCAGGCCTTTTAAAACCAATTTTGATTTGTCCACCTCTCGGGTTTAATATTTTTGTAAACGTCAGGGTCGCGATTTTAGATTTTTAAAATGTTCTAAATTATATATATCCTTTTTAGCTTTAATCGTTCAAATAAAATCGGACCGTAAAATTACCAATTTTAAAATTCAATTTAAACCCGAGGTGAAAAAGTTTAATCTTGAGCTCTATTAGATTTTTAAAATAAATTTTTTTTAATCGAAAATATTTGAAAAAAATAAAAAAAAAAAGACTTGAAAAAATAAAGGAAGGGTAATTTGGACATTACACATTTTTAGGTTAAAAATTGGTTATAAAGGGCACTATTAAAGAAAATGGAGAGAGGGGGGCCAATTGACTGGCGGCTGAAATGAAAGAAAAGAAAAAGCTTTGGGTTTTTTGTCGGGGGGGCCGATTGACTTGCGGCTGAAATGAAAGGAAAGAAAAAGCTTTGGGTTTTTTGTCATGGGGGCTGAGAGCTAAAAGCTAAAAGGAAAGAAAGCTTTGGTTTGATTGAAGCTGGCAGCTGGGAGAGGAAAAGAAAAGCTTTGTTTTTTATGGGGGCCGATTTGGAGGAAAAGAGAGACGAAAGGCAAGTTTTTCAGTGAAAGCAAACTAGCAAGTAGAGGAAAATGTTCAGGAACCAGTCCGATACCGACGTGACCACATGGAGCCTAGCGGGGCGGTTATTCCAAGTGGAATACGCGATGGAGGCTGTAAAGCAGGGTTCCTAAAGCAGGGTTCGGCGATGGACTCGTTATTTATTTATGTCATTTATTGTAAAGCAGGGTTCGGCGGCGATCGGGCTCCGATCCAAGACCCATGTGGTCTTGGGTTGCGTCAACAAGGCTAAGTCTGAGCTGTCTTCTCACCAGAAGAAGATCTTCAAAGTCGACGACCACATCGGTGTCGCCATCGCCGGTCTCACCGCCGACGGCCCCGTCCTCTCTCGGTATATGCAAAACGAGTGTATCAACTACAGCTTCACGTACGAGTCACCGCTTCCTGGGGGGCGACTCGTCGTCCAGCTCGCCGATAAAGCCCAGGTCGGCACACAACGCTCTTGGAAACGACCTTATGGTGTTGGCTTGTTGGTGGCTGGCTTGGACGAATCTGGGGCTCAGCTCTACTATAACTGCCAAGTGCCAACCGGCTGCATGGAATTTTCTGTAACCAATGACTATTAAGTTTCTGCCACAGCTTCGTCTTCTCAGCCCGTCTCTACCAGTCACCTGTTTCCCCTCAATGAAACTCGGGCCAACCATTCGCTCTAACGGCTCCATACATGTTTTAAATCAGGCCGTTTCGACCTAGGCCCGGGGCAAGCTCCGAGTTCACTCCTAAAAACAGAGGAGATGTCGATGCTTCGAAGAGTCTGATCGATGACGAGGCCGAACTCAGTGACTGGGTCGGCGAGTTGAGAACCGATTCTTTACGTGGCCGACTTAGTAGCGAAGACGAGGAATTAGATGCGGATAGAGCACGCAATAGAGTTAGGAGTAGAAATAGAGAGAGAAATAGGGGTTCTGTGACGAGGAGAAGTGAGAGTGAGTTCGACAATTTACGTGAGTCGAGCAAGAGGGAAACTCGGGGTCACTCGGGCGGTTCGTTTTCGAAGAATTCCCGGTTCAGTAAACGGTTTGATAGTGAATTAGAAGACGAAGACAATGTTGACGATGGAGAGGAGGATGGCAAATCGTACTCGAAAAAAACTCGGGGCGTGAAAATAGAGATAAAAAGTGGATTCATGGAAAGGAAAGAGAAATGAGAGGGGTTTGGATTCCTATAATACTGTACAATTGATGGCTGTAATGGAGCATTCCTATTATGCATCATCTGGATACCATGTTACAAACTTTTTTGCTGTAAGCAATAGTTCTGGAACTCCTGAGGACCTCAAATATTTAATTGATAAAGCCCACAGCTTAGGTCTACAGGTCTTAATGGATGTTGTTCATAGCCATGCAAGTAACAATGTCACTGATGGACTCAATGGCTTTGATGTTGGTCAAAGTTCATAGGAATCATATTTTCACACTGGAGAAAGAGGTTACCACAAGTTATGGGATAGCCGACTGTTTAATTATGGTAACTGGGAAGTTCTTTGCTTCATTCTTTCAAACTTGAGGTGGTGGCTTGAGGATTTCAAATTTGATACAAGTTAATGAATGCATTTGACAGAGCTATGAATGCACTTGATGATAAATTTTCATTTCTTTCATCAACAAAACAGATAGTGAGCAGCACTGATGAAGAAGACAAGGTTATTGTCTTTGAGCGGGGAGATCTGGTTTTCGTGTTCAACTTTCATCCAGAGAATACATATGATGGGTACAAAGTGGGGTGTGACTTGCCAGGGAAGTACAGAGTTGCCCTGGATAGTGATACTACGGAATTTGGAGAGCATGGAAGAGTGGGTCATGATGTGGACCATTTCACATCTCCTGAAGGAGTACCAGTTCCTGTTGCTCAGGGAGATGTTATCATTGCTGGCACGGATGGACTGTTTGTTAACTTGTACAATCATCAAATATGCGGTGGTGGTAATTTAAGGAGTCATTTGAGGTAATCTTTCTTTCATTTCTCTTATATTTATTGTGGTTGCCTTAGATGTGATTTATTGTGATATGCATATTTAGTGTTTGATAAAATGTCTAATGTTGTTTGCCTTGGACATGATCTATTGTGGTGCATGCCTTAATGTCATTTTGCATATTCATAATATTTTAATAAATAAGACAATATTCTCGAGTTCAATAATTCATGGTTTTCTCTGCTGGATTTGCCGGAGAGATTATCATTAATTATTAACGAAGGAATGCCCTTTTCTAAAATAAAATGATTCGAAATTTTTTTGAAATAAATAAAACTTTCTATGTTTTGTCGGGTCTGCCGAGGAACATGAAAAGATTTTGGTATTAATAAATTCCGAGTCATTTTAAGCCATTTCACCTGCCATATCGTCTTATGTCATCCATATGCCATGTCATCTTGCTTGTCATGTCGATTTCATTCACATGCCATGTCATCTTATGCTATGTTACATGTCATGTCATTTTATGTCATCCATATGCCATGTCATCTTGCTTGTCATGTCGATTTCATTCACATGCCATGTCATCTTATGCTATGTCACATGCCATGTCATTTTATGTCATCCATATGCCATGTCATCTTGCTTGTCATGTCGATTTCATTCACATGCCATGTCATCTTATGCCATGTCACATGCCATGTCATTTTATGTCATCCATTATGCCATGTCATCTTGTTTGCCATGTCGATTTCATTCACATGCCACATCATCTTATGCCATGTCACATGCCATGTCATTTAGGTCTAAGCCACTTTATTTATGCCATGCATTTTTTTCATGACATTTAGGTTTAAATTCATGCATTTCATGCATTATGTTTGCTGCATTATTTCATGCATTTCATGTTCATGCCACTTGAATAATGACTTGAGCCAATTAATGGTTCAAAGTCATGCTCTCTTGAGCACACTTGTGGAAAATTAAGTATGTCAAGTTGATTATTCCACCTTTGTGATATTTTTTTTTTTTACTTAGCCAATTTTTATCTAACTTTCAAAAAGTCCTAGCTACTGTTTGCAAATCATTTTATTAGTTTCAAATATTTTTACTTTGGTTTTTAAATGATTTTATCAAAAGCAAAAATGTGTTGGCAAAGCAGTTTTTTCTCCTCCAAAAACTCGTACATCTCTGATTTTTCTGGGAATTCATCTTTGATCAGAAAATTAAGCAGATTTTTTCTCGTGTAGTTTTACATGTCCCGAGTCTCCAGTATTTTTTTTTCAGAATTTTTGGAATTTCTAAAAATAAGGTAAAAAATCGTGGGTTAGAACTGGACAGTGGAGTCAGAATTGAATTTAAAGAAAAACCATTTTTCTGTTTTGGTTAATTTACTTAGAGTGGGCTGATTAGGAGGGTTAGCTACTGACTTAGGGTAATTTCTAAGCCTTTTTAAACTCTAAAAATGGGTTTTCAAGTCTCGGGTTAAGGTAGTCAAGTCCGGATTTTTAAACTTAGGAAATTAGAGCTATTTAAAAAAAAGGATTTAGCCCAGTTTTTATTTTTAA
Organism: Fremontodendron californicum; assembly: GCA_030761205.1. Classification (NCBI taxonomy): domain Eukaryota; kingdom Viridiplantae; phylum Streptophyta; class Magnoliopsida; order Malvales; family Malvaceae; genus Fremontodendron; species Fremontodendron californicum. The sequence continues at coordinate 28,772 of JAULJL010000040.1, forward strand.
TCCAAGCTTTTTCAAAATTGTTTTCAAACAATCACAAAGTATTTTGGTTTTAGAATATTTAATTTGACATATTTTCCTAAGGTAGCTGGATATCTTTTTAGATATACGGATTTCCTTAATAAAAGGAAAAAATTACATTTCATGCATTTCATTTTTATATCCATGCATTTTATATAATATGTGATTCTTGACATAATAATTTCTATGATATTGTTGTTATTTTGATTTATATTTTTTTTGATGTTACATGATTTATTATATGGTTTTGAATATCTCATGATATCCTATGCTTTTATTTAGTTATTTTTAGTTAGCATATATTATGTTCATGCATTATTATTTTCATGCATATTATATGATAGCATTATTTTATTCCATGTCATTTAAATTATATGCTATACGATTCATATTTGTCATGTCATTGAGGTTGCATTATATTATTTAGACTTTACTATGTCATTTTATTTATGTCATGCATATACATATTCATATCTTTTAAAATGTTTTCAAAAAAAGATAATGGTTTTCAATAAAATAAAGATATTCCCGAGTTAAAATAATTCATGAATTCTCTGTCGGGTTTGCTGGGGAGGATATCATCAATTATTATTAATAACGGAATATCTTCTTTAAAAAGAGAATGATTCGGAAAATTTTCCAAAATTAATAAAAATTTCTATATTTTGCCACGTTTGTTGGGGAATATAGGAAAATTTTGAATTTTTAAATTCCGGATCATTTTCAATAAAAAATGGAATTATTTTTCTTTAAATTGGGAATTAACTTGAAATAAAAAACGTAACCGACTCCCGAACCCGTTTCTTTGATTTCTCTGGTTTAAAACGCAGACTTGAAATTGGTTTTTAAATGTTTTAATTAATTTTTAAAATATTTTATAAAACCGGTTTTAATAGGTGGCCGATCACACCTAGCTAAAAAAGATTGGTGGCGACTCCATGTCTTTTTTAAGGTCATTTTCAAAACCTTCATTTTTTTAGAGGAATTAAGTCGACTTTTCCTCGGTTTTTTTTAATGTCACGCTTAATGAATAATAAAGTCTTGCGCTGAGACTCGTTATTTTTTAGGTTGCGATAGCTTGGCGACTCCACTGGGGACTATTAGAGAGTCAGGCCTAGAATTAGTCGTGTGTTATCAAAGTCTCGGTTTTGGTTGGTTTAATTGGTATTTAATTTTAATTCCCACATTTTTTAATAAGGAGAATTTTGAAAATAATAAAATGTTTTTAAATATGTTCATTCTCATGTGCATGCATTTTATTATTGTTCTCTAGTTATTTAAGGTTGTATATTATAATTGCTTGTTGGTTAATGCGTTACACTATTCTTGAATGTTTTAATTGCTAGGGCATTTAGAATAAGGTTTGTAGAATAGGTAGTGAAAGGTTTGTTATTCCTCCACACACACTACACGTGCATTTGCATAACATGAATCCTCTACCCGGGTTCCGTCCTTTTAAGTGGGAGCAAAGTAACTAAGCCTTCGTGATTGATCCTCCGTATGGGCTAGTGAAACACTTTCGGAGTATAAAGTACCTAATGCCTTCGTGATGATCCTCCGCATGGGCATAGGAAAATATACTCTAACGAATTGAACCCGCTTTTATCGGGGTGCCTTACTAGCCTTCACCGGCGACAGTGAGGAACAATTTGGGGCTTTAGAACCGATTCACCCTCATATAGTGAACCTAGGCGAAGCCATGCCGGATTTCTGTTAGATATACCAAAAATAGGAACACATGGAGGGACATTTCTAAACTTTTTGTTACCTATTTTACACTCCGAATAAGTGTGGTAGATTGGGCAACGATGACGTACATCGCTCGTAATAAATGTGATACTTCACCTCGAAGACATCGTGATGCCTAAATAAGCAGATATTGTTGGGGCAGATGTTCATTAGCTGTTTTAAAAAAAAAAAAAAAAAATATCCTTTTTCAAGCATTTTTGCATGTTGCACATTTCATGCATGTGTGAATAGAGCATGTACATTTTTGGTTGTGTTATTGATCTCATTCTTTGCAATAAACAATTGGTAATTTCATTTGATGATTTCATAAAACCGGTAGTGTCACATGAACATTTGCATATTGTACCATAGTAGGATCCACCCTGAAATTCTTTTGAAAATAATGTGATTGGTTTTAAAAAAAAAAATCATTAATTTGGAGGCAAATCTTGCATAATGAGATTTTTGAATAATCAAGATTTAGGTTCCACCAATTTCGTGTAATCATTGATTTCTTTGTATATACCTTTGTGTTAATTCATTTATTTTTTGCATGTATCATTTTGACATCATGTTATAGTCATAGCATGCATGGTCATTCATTGTAAGATACGTTTATGACATGCATGGTCATTATTTCTATATACTTATGTATCAATTTATTCTTTCTTTACATGCATCATGTTGGCATCAAGTTGCATTCATGCATTCATAGTCAGCATGATTTTTCTATATATATCCATATATCAATTTATTCTTTCTTTACATGCATCATGTTGGCATTAAGTTGCATTCATGCATTCATAATCAGCATGATTTTTCTGTATATATCCATATATCAATTTATTCTTTCTCTATATGCATCATGTTAGCGTTAAGTTGCATTAATGCATTCATAGTCAACATGATTTTTCTGTATATATCCATATATCAATTTATTCTTTCTTTACATGCATCATGTTGGCATCAAGTTGCATTCATGCATTCATAGTCAGCATGATTTTTTTTTTTGTATATATCCATATATCAATTTATTCTTTCTCTATATGCATCATGTTAGCATCAAGTTGCATTCATGCATTCATAGTCAGAAATGATTTTCCTATATATACCCATGCATTAATTTACTTATTCTTTGCATTGATTTGTTTATATAAATCATGTTGACATCGGGTTGCATTCGTGGCATACATAGTCATCATGATATCTCATGCATTAATCGGTCATATTAATATCAGGATGCATTCATGACACACATTATTATTATGAGTTTTTTTTATGTACTCTGTGTCAATCATTTATTCTTCACATGCATCATAATTGACATTGTGTGGCGTTCATAGTGTATATGATCATTCATTGGGAAATGCATTTGGAACATACATGGTCATTCATTGTATATATCAATGCATTAATTTGCTTATTCTTTACATGCATCATGTTGGCATCAGGTTGCATTCATGGCATACATAGTCATCATGAGTTCTCCGTATATGCTCACGCATTAATTTGACATATTGGCGTCAGGTTGCATTCATGACATACACGGTCAGCATGATTTTCTTTGTATATACTCTGTGTCAATCATTTATTCTTCACATGCATCATAATTGACATTGTGTGGCATTCATAGTGTATATGATCATTCATTGGGAAATACATTTGGAACATACAGGATCATTCATTGCATATATCCATGCATTGATTTTTCTTATTCTTTAAATGCATCATGTTGGCATTGTGTTGCATTTATAACATACATGGTCAACATGTTTCCACTGTATATGACCACACATAACTTTGTTTATCCTTCACATGCATCAAATTGCATTCATGACATTCATAACTCATTCATCATGAAACACATTAATAAGATGAAATAGAAATTGGCTTAGATTTGAAGAGTTTTCTTCGTCAGCTAAAAGCTATGACCCCAACAGCAAGTGCGAGTATCATATTGGGGCGATTGTCTCATGATGACATCTACATGAAAAAAATAAATTTTGAATTTAGATATTTTGTGTTCATTTTATTTTAGCAATAAATTTGAATTTGCAAAAATAAATGAAACTTTGAGAAAATTTGTGGTAAACAATAAATAAGTGGTTTTCACATGAAATAATGAACAATCTTGAGAATATTGATGATCATTGTTAGAAATGACCCAATACCTTCAGCCTTCTCTTTTAGGCTTTCCTAAGCCTAAATCTTTTGAACCGAGACCACTTGAAAGACCTAATGCTTCAAGGAATATGAATAATTTGACTTCATAAAACCATTGTCATCACAGAATAAGCAAAGACGTAGATCATAGTCTAGGCTATGAACAAAGGAACGAACTTTTTGAAAATTTTCAAATTCCTTGAAAATCAAACAAATGAGACATTCTTTCAAGAATCCAGATTTTGATAATTTGGTGTGTGTCAAGATTGTGCTAAAACCATTCATGACCTTTCCCAATGACCACAAAACACTAATTGCCTAGACATCACTTCATGTTTGACACCCTGGGGCACAATGATTAAAATAGATTATCCCTTGTCCCAGAGAAAACCCGTTTTTTGGGTCATATTTTCCTTGTCTCTTCAAAGAACTCAGATTTGGAATTCAGCCTTTTCAGTACAGACCTAGACTTGCTATGTTCTTCGTTGATACAAATTCTCATTAGTTAATCAAATTGGGGCATCATATGTGGAAATGATGGATACATGGTGAATAAGGATGGACTAAACGCATGAATCATTGTGGCATGCGATGAAAATGAAAAATGAAAAATTTGTGGTATCATGCATATGAGAATTCGGATGATTCCAAAGTGCAAAATGAAATTTTGAATATCTATTTCCCTGGGGATTGCTTTTCAAAGTGAATATTCGTGCTTGATATGATGAATGGCCATCTTTCATATCCCTTTCACACAAAAAGAAATTATCCATAGTCACCCCTTTTGAGCCAAAAGAATTCTTTCTTCTTTGAACCCTGATCAAGGATTACCTTCTACACTGGGGGCAAATGCCAGGAAAGATCTTTTCAAAGATCATTGAGAAATGAGTGACAGCTCAAGGACAGACACAAAGCAAATGGAGCCCCGAATAAATACGGGCTCACTCTGTCAAAGAAAAAGAAGAGAAAAAGATGGCGAAATGAAAGGCAAGAAAAAAAAAACACAATAAAAAAAAAAAACAAAATGTGTGAAAGACATGGCAAATTGAAAGCCAAGAACGAGGAAAGAAAGACACAAAAGTCCAAAGGAAAAAATGTCCAAGAAGGGACAAATGCTTCAAAGAAAATCCTCCTCAAGAAATGATCCTTGATCTGATTACCCTCAAACACATATTTTGGGCCTATTTATCCTTTCTTTCTGAACCCTGAGCCATGGCCTACATTACATGCTTTAAAAGTCCATTTTGATCAAGCATGAATATTTAATTTGAAAGGTTTTTCCTCAGATTTTATCCCATTTCATCAAATTATCATTTCACTAAGGAAGAATTCAGAATTCTCAAGTGTATGGTAAAAAAAAAAAAAAGGAAAGAATGGGACTCTAGGGCGAAAACCCAAAAATGGGTGGTCTAGAGTAAAATGGAAATTTTTGATGCCATCTATGATAGTGCCGATACCCCAAAAGAAAAGATCTTATTAAAGGAGTGGTCATCGAGGAACATCTAGGAATTCCTGAACCCCCCAAATTGTCAGCTCTCATTCGGAGGATTGTCTTCAAAAATTGAATCTTTTTTTCCGCCAAGATTAAACTTTCCGATTTAAATATCCCGGCCAATCTTGACGCTTGTCAAAATGCCTTGATATGGAAACTAAAAGAATGTTGAATTTGTTTGGTTCTCAATGAATTCATGATTTATAAAACCTGTTCCATTTGTGAGCCTAGAAGGGATATACATTTTTGTCATGAAGTTTTCCTGGAAAAGCCAGAATCTTGTTATACCAAGCCTTGCCAATCCCAGTTTAAAAAAAAAAAAAAACCAGATTGACACTTAGAGAAATTTCTAACAATGATCATCAGTCTTCAAAAGATTTATACATCACACATTGTGAGGTTAATATTTTTTGTTCAGAAGTTTTCAAAATGAAATTAAATAAGGAGATTTTTTTGAAATGCCCATTTTGATGTTGACATGAGACAAGGATGTTTTCTAGCTCAAAGGTATAGAACTACCAATATAGGTTCTGACTTCCAGATATGAGAAGAAGATATAGAACCCGGTTCAGATCTCTATTGATGAAAGTTTGAAAACTGTTGGGGCAAAGAGAATAGCCAAAATGAATTGAAGATATACTCTGATTTGAAGAGGAAAAATAAATTTGAAAGGCTAAGCCAAAGTCTAGAAAAACCACCGGGGGCATTTGCATCACTCATGAGCACTCATCTCTTTATCAAGCTTTTACATCTGCACAGTGTCGGTAAGCATTTGCATCATTCATGGGTATTTGCATTGGCATTATTCCATAAGCATCTGCATTTTACCTTTACATTTACATTCTTCATGAAATTCGTATTTGTGTCATCTCAAGCAATTGCATCATTTCTAGAATCATTGCATTTTCATTAATGTGTGGTAATTGTAGTTACACCATTCATAAACCAGTTACATGAACACAATTAGTAGGGGCATCTGCATCATGAAACATGGGCATCAATCCAGGCCATTTGCATTTGCACTAAGAAATATTTTACATTTGCACCATGAAGCATGAGCACCTTGTTAAAAGACATGTGCATCTGCATCATTTCTCAAAGCTTCTGGTGGGGATATCCAGAATTTTACAGTTTTAAAAGTGAACAAGTCTTCGGTGGTGATAGCTGAAGCCTCTGGTGGAGATATCCAGGGTCTTATAATTTTGAAAAATGAGAAATCTTCTTTTGGAGGAGTTATCCAGAATTTTATTCAACATGTGCATCTACATCAAGAAGCATTTGCATCAATCTAAGTTAGTTGAATCTGCATCAAGAAAGTTTGCATCAAATCAAGTCATTTACATTTGCATCAAAGACATTTGCACTAGTTTAAGTCATTTCGTATCTTATTCAACATCTGCATCAAAAAACATTCGCCTCTTCTCAAAATCTTTAGGTTAATTTTCAACAATTCTTCAAAGACTAATTTTAAAGACCTCCGGGCACCATTTTAAAGACCTCCGGGCACCAGTTTTTTAAAGACCTTCGGGCACCAGTTTTTTAAAAAGACCTCCGGGCACAATTTTCAATTTTAAAGACCTCCGGGCACCATTTTAAAGACCTTCGGGCACTAGTTTTTTAAAGACCTCCGGGCACTATTTTAAAGACCTTCGGGCACCAGTTTTCTAAAAAAGACCTCCGGGTACAATTTTCAATTTTAAAGACCTCCGGGCACCATTTTAAAGACCTCCGGGCACCATTTTAAAGACCTTCGGGCACCAGTTTTTTTTAAAGACCTTCGGGCACCAGTTTTTAAAAAAGACCTCCGGGCATAATTTTCAATTTTAAAGACCTCCGGGCATCATTTTAAAGACCTTCGGGCACCAGTTTTTAAAGACCTCCGGGCACCATTTTAAAGACCTTCGGGCACCATTTTAAAGACCTTCGGGCATCAGTTTTTTAAAGACCTCCGGGCACCATTTTAAAGACCTCTGGGCACCATTTTAAAGACCTTCGGGTACCAGTTTTTTAAAGACATTCCGGCAATAGTTTTTTAAAAAAGACCTCCGAGCACAATTTTCAATTTTAAAGACCTCCGGGCACCATTTTAAAGACCTTCGGGCACCAATTTTTTAAAGACCTTCGGGCACCATTTTAAAGACCTTCGAGCACCAGTTTTTTTTAAGACCTCCGGGCACCAATTTTAAAGACCTCCGGGCACCATTTTAAAGACCTCCAGGCACTAGTTGTTTAAGACCTTCGGGCACCAGTTTTTTAAAGACCTTTGGGCACCAGTTTTTTAGAAAGACCTCCGGGCACAATTTTTAATTTTAAAGACCTCCGGGCACCATTTTAAAGACCTTCGGGCACCAGTTTTTTTTAAGACCTCCGGGCACCATTTTAAAGACCTCCGGGCACCATTTTAAAGACCTTCGGGCACCAGTTTTTTAAAGACCTTCGGGCACCAGTTTTTAAAAAAAAAACCAACGGGAACCATTTTAAAGACCTTCGGGCACCAGTTTTTTAAACACCTTCGGGCACCAGTTTTTTAAAAAGACCTCCGGGCACAATTTTTAATTTTAAAGATCTCCGGGCACCATTTTAAAGAACTTCAGGCACCAGTTTTTTTAAGACCTTCGGGCATCATTTTAAAGACCTCTGGGCACCATTTTAAAGACCTCCGGGCACCAGTTTTTTAAAGACCTCCGGGCACCATTTTTAAAGACCTCCGGGCACCATTTTAAAGACCTTCGGGCACCAGTTTTTTAAAGACCTCCGGGCACCATTTGAAAGACCTTCAGGCACCAGTTTTTTAAGACATCCGGGCACAATTTTAAAGACCTCCGGGCACCATTTTAAAGACCTTCGGGCACCAGTTTTTTAAGACCTCCTGGCACCAATTTTAAAGACCTTCGGGCACCATTTTAAAGACCTTCGGGCACCAGTTTTTAAGACCTCCGGGCACAATTTTAAAGACCTCCGGGCACCATTTTAAAGACCTTCGGGCACCAGTTTTTTTTTAAGACCTCCGGGCACCAGTTTTTTAAGACCTCCGGGCACCAATTTTAAAGACCTCCGGGCTCCAATTTTAAAGACCTTCGGGCATAAATTTTTCTTTTGAAAATCGAATTCGTTTCCTTAAGACGAATCGAGCCTTGTTTAGGCAGGGAATTCAATTTAAGGAAAAAATCTTCAATTTATTGTTTTTTTTTTTTAAAAAAAAAAATTATTATGGAAAAAATGAAAAATGAAAAATAGAAAAAAAGAAAAAAAAAAGAAAAAAGAAAAAAAAGAAGGAAAAAAGAAGAAAATTAAAAATGAAAAATGCAAAATGAATGAAGAAATGAAAAAGAAAACCCTTTTCTTTCTCTCTAGATTTGATTTCACAGACCGGACAAAATTGTTGTCTATTTTATCTTTGCCTGATTCCTGATTCTCAGCAATAGCCAAAGAGGGGCAGCTGTAGACACCTAATTTTGTCCGGGCCTTTTAAAACCAATTTTGATTTGTCCACCTCTCGGGTTTAATATTTTTGTAAAAGTCATGGTCGCGATTTTAGATTTTTAAAATGTTCTAAATTATATATATCCTTTTTAGCTTTAATCGTTCAAATAAAATCGGACCGTAAAATTACCAATTTTAAAATTCAATTTAAACCCGAGGTGAAAAAGTTTAATCTTGAGCTCTATTAGATTTTTAAAATAATTTTTTTTTAATCGAAAATATTTGAAAAAAATAAAAAAAATACTTGAAAAAATAAAGGAAGGGTAATTTGGATATTACACATTTTTAGGTTAAAAATTGGTTATAAAGGGCCCTGTTAAAGAAAATGGAGAGAGGGGGGGCGATTGACTGGCGGCTGAAATGAAAGAAAAGAAAAAGCTTTGGGTTTTTTGTCATGGGGGCTGAGAGCTAAAAGCTAAAAGGAAGGAAAGCTTTGGTTTGATTGAAGCTGGTAGCTGGGAAAGGAAAAGAAAAGCTTTGTTTTTTATGGGGGCCGATTTGGAGGAAAAGAGAGACGAAAGACAAGTTTTTCAGTGAAAGCAAACTAGCAAGTAGAGGAAAATGTTCAGGAACCAGTCCGATACCGACGTGACCACATGGAGCCCAGCGGGGCGGTTGTTCCAAGTGGAATACGCGATGGAGGCTGTAAAGCAGGGTTCCTAAAGCAGGGTTCGGCGATGGACTCGTTATTTATTTATGTCATTTATTGTAAAGCAGGGTTTGGCGGCGATCAGGCTCCGATCCAAGACCCATGTGGTCTTGGATTGCGTCAACAAGGCTAACTCTGAGCTGTCTTTTCACCAGAAGAAGATCTTCAAAGTCGACGACCACATCGGTGTCGCCATCACCGGTCTCACCACCGACGGCCGCGTCCTCTCTCGGTATATGCGAAACGAGTGTATCAACTACAGCTTCACGTACGAGTCACCGCTTCCTGGGGGGCGACTCGTCGTCCAGCTCGCCTATAAAGCCCAGGTCGGCACACAACGCCCTTGGAAACGACCTTATGGTGTTGGCTTATTGGTGGCTGGCTTGGATGAATCTAGGGCTCAGCTCTACTATAACTGCCAAGTGCCAACCGGCTGCATGGAATTTTCTGTAACCAATGACTATTAAGTTTCTGCCACAGCTTCGTCTTCTCAGCCCGTCTCTACCAGTCACCTGTTTCCCCTCAATGAAACTCGGGCCAACAATTCGCTCTAACGGCTCCATACATGTTTTAAATCAGGCCGTTTTGACCTAGGCCCGGGGCAAGCTCCGAGTTCACTCCTAAAAACAGAGGAGATGTCGGTGCTTCGAAGAGTCTGATCGATGACGAGGCCGAACTCAGTGACTGGGTCGGCGAGTTGAGAACCGATTCTTTACGTGGCCGACTTAGTAGCGAAGACGAGGAATTAGATGCGGATAGAGCACGCAATAGAGTTAGGAGTAGAAATAGAGAGAGAAATAGGGGTTCTGTGACGAGGAGAAGTGAGAGTGAGTTCGACAATTTACGTGAGTCGAGCAAGAGGGAAACTCGGGGTCACTCGGGCGGTTCGTTTTCGAAGAATTCCCGGTTCAGTAAACGGTTTGATAGTGAATTAGAAGACGAAGACAATATTGACAATGGGGAGGAGGATGGCGAATCGTACTCGAAAAAAACTCGGGGCGTGAAAATAGAGAATAAAAAGTGGATTCATGGAAAGGAAAGAGAAATGAGAGGGGTTTGGATTCCTATAATACTGTACAATTGATGGCTGTAATGGAGCATTCCTATTATGCATCATCTGGATACCATGTTACAAACTTTTTTGCTGTAAGCAGTAGATCTGGAACTCCTGAGGACCTCAAATATTTAATTGATAAAGCCCACAGCTTAGGTCTACAGGTCTTAATGGATGTTGTTCATAGCCATGCAAGTAACAATGTCACTGATGGACTCAATGGCTTTGATATTGGTCAAAGTTCACAGGAATCATATTTTCACACTGGAGAAAGAGGTTAGCATAAGTTATGGGATAGCCGACTGTTTAATTATGGTAACTGGGAAGTTCTTCGCTTCCTTCTTTCAAACTTGAGGTGGTGGCTTGAGGAGTTCAAATTTGATACAAGTTAATGAATGCATTTGACAGAGCTATGAATGCACTTGATGATAAATTTTCATTCCTTTCATCAACAAAACAGATAGTGAGCAGCACTGATGAAGAAGACAAGGTTATTGTCTTTGAGCAGGGAGATCTGGTTTTCGTGTTCAACTTTCATCCAGAGAATACATATGATGGGTACAAAGTGGGGTATGACTTGCCATGGAAGTACAGAGTTGCCCTGGATAGTGATACTACGGAATTTGGAGAGCATGGAAGAGTGGGTCATGATGTGGACCATTTCACATCTCCTGAAGGAGTACCAGTTCCTGTTGCTCAGGGAGATGTTATCATTGCTGGCACGGATGGACTGTTTGATAACTTGTACAATCATCAAATATGTAGTGGTGGTAATTTAAGGAGTCATTTGAGGTAATCTTTCTTTCATTTCTCTTATATTTATTGTGGTTGCCTTAGATGTGATTTATTGTGATATGCATATTTAGTGTTTGATAAAATGTCTAATGTTGTTTGCCTTGGACATGATCTATTGTGGTGCATGCCTTAATGTCATTTTGCATATTCATAATATTTTAATAAATAAGACAATATTTCCGAGTTCAATAATTCATGGTTTTCTCTACTGGATTTGCCGGAGAGATTATCATTAATTATTAACGAAGGAATGCCCTTTTCTAAAATAAAATGATTCGAAATTTTTTTGAAATAAATAAAACTTTCTATGTTTTGTCGGGTCTGCCGAGGAACATGAAAAGATTTTGGTATTAATAAATTCCGAGTCATTTTAAGCCATTTCACATGCCATATCGTCTTATGTCATCCATATGCCATGTCATCTTGCTTGTCATGTCGATTTCATTCACATGCCATGTCATCTTATGCTATGTTACATGTCATGTCATTTTATGTCATCCATATGCCATGTCATCTTGCTTGTCATGTCGATTTCATTCACATGCCATGTCATCTTATGCTATGTCACATCTCTGATTTTTCTGGGAATTCATCTTTGATCAGAAAATTAAGCAGATTTTTTCTCGTGTAGTTTTACATGTCCCGAGTCTCCAGTATTTTTTTTTTTCAGAATTTTTGGAATTTTTAAAAATAGGGTAAAAAATCGTGGGTTAAAACTGGATAGTGGAGTCAGAATTGAATTTAAAGAAAAACCATTTTTCTGTTTTGGTTAATTTACTTAGAGTGGTCTGATTAGGAGGGTTAGCTACTGACTTAGGGTAATTTCTAAGCCTTTTTAAACTCTAAAAATGGTTTTTCAAGTCTCGGGTTAAGGGTAGTCAAGTTCGGATTTTTAAACTTAGGAAATTAGAGCTATTTAAAAAAAAGGATTTAGCCCAGTTTTTATTTTTAATCCAAGCTTTTTCAAAATTGTTTTCAAACAATCACAAAGTATTTTGGTTTTAGAATATTTAATTTGACATATTTTCCTAAGGTAGCAGGATATCTTTTTAGATATACGGATTTCCTTAATAAAAGGAAAAAATACATTTCATGCATTGCATATTTATATCCATGCATTTTATATAATATGTGATTCTTGACATAATAATTTCTATGATATTGTTTTTATTTTGATTTATATTTTTTTTTGATGTTACATGATTTATTATATTGTTTTGAATATCTTATGATATCCTATGCTTTTATTTAGTTATTTTTAGTTAGCATATATTATGTTCATGCATTATTATTTTCATGCATATTATATGATAGCATTATTGTATTCCATGTCATTTAAATTATATGCTATACCATTCATATTTGTCATGTCATTTAGGTTGCATTATATTATTTAGACTTTACTATGTCATTTTATTTATGTCATCCATATACATATTCATATCTTTTAAAATGTTTTCACAAAAAGATAATGGTTTTCAATAAAATAAAGATATTCCCGAGTTAAAATAATTCATGGATTCTCTGCCGGGTTTGCTGGGGAGGATATCATCAATTATTATTAATAACGGAATATCTTCTTTAAAAAGAGAATGATTCGGAAAATTTTCCAAAATTAATAAAAATTTCTATATTTTGCCACGTTTGTTGGGGAATATAGGAAAATTTTGAATTTTTAAATTCCGGATCATTTTCAATAAAAAATGGAATTATTTTTCTTTAAATTGGGAATTAACTTGAAATACTAAATTTAAAACCAATTTTTACCGAGACTTGAGATAACACACGATTAATAAGGTACCGATTTATACGGGCGTTGTGGGGGTGCTAATCCTTCCCCACACGTAACCGACTCCCGAACCCGTTTCTTTGATTTCTCTGGTTTAAAACGCAGACTTGAAATTGGTTTTTAAAATGTTTTAATTAATTTTTAAAATATTTTATAAAACCGGTTTTAATAGGTGGCCGATCACACCTAGCTAAAAAAGATTGGTGGCGACTCCATGTCTTTTTTAAGGTCATTTTCAAAACCTTCATTTTTTTAGAGGAACTAAGTCGACTTTTCCTCGGTTTTTTTTAATGTCACGCTTAATGAATAATAAAGTCTTGCGACGAGACTCGTTATTTTTTAGGTTGCGACACTCTCATTCAGAGGATTGTCTTCAAAAAACTGAAACTTTTTTTCCCAAGATTAAACTTTTCAGTTTAAACATCCCGGCCAATCTTGACGCTTGTCAAAATGCCTTGATATGGAAACTAAAAGAATGTTGAATTTATTTGGTTCTCAATAAATTCATGATTTATAAAACCTGTTCCATTTTTGAGCCTAGAAGGGATATACATTTTTGTCATGAAGTTTTCCTGGAAAAGACAGAATCTTGTTCTACAAAGCCTTGCCAATCCCAGTTAAAAAACCGAGATTGACACTTAGAGAAATTTCTAACAATGATCATCAGTCTTCAAAAGATTTGTACATCACACATTGTGGGGTTAATATTTTTTGTCCAGAAGTTTTCAAAATAAGAAAACAAATAAATATATTTTTGAAATACCCATTTTGATGTTGACATGAGACAAGGATTTTTCTAACTCAAAGGTATAGAATTGCCAGAATAGGTCCTGACTTCCAGATATGAGGAGAAGAAATAGAACCCGGTTCAGATCTCTATTGATGAAAGTTTGAAAACTGTTGGGGCAAAGAGAATAGCCAAAATGAATTGAAGATATACTCTGATTTGAAGAGGAAAAATGAATTTGAAAGGCTAAGCCAAAGTCTAGAAAACAATCGAGGGCATTTGCATCACTCATGAGCACTCATCTCTTTATCGAGCTTTTGCATCTGCAAAGTGTCGGCAAGCATTTGCATCATTCATGGGTATTTGCATTGGCATTATTCCATAAGCATCTGCATTTTATCTTTACATTTACATTCTTCATGGAATTCGCATTTGTGTCATCTAAAGCAATTACATCATTTCTAGAATCATTGCATTATCATTATTGTGTGGTAATTGTAGTTATACCATTCATAAACTAGTTACATGAACACAATTAGTAGGGGCATCTGCATCATGAAACATGGGCATCAATCCAAGCCATTTGCATTTGCACTAAGAAATATTTTACATTTGCACCATGAAGCATGAGCACCTTGTTAAAAGACATGTGCATCTGCATCATTTCTCAAAGCTTCTGGTGGGGATATCCAGAATTTTACAGTTTTAAAAGTGAACAAGTCTTCGGTGGTGATAGCTGAAGCCTCTGGTGGGAGATATCTAGGGTTTTATAATTTTGAAACATGAGAAATCTTCTTCTGAAGGAGTTACCCAGAATTTTACAACGAGCAAGTCTTTGGTGGTGATAGCCAAAGCTTCTGGTGGGGATATCCAGAATTTTACAGTTTTAGAAGTGAAGAAGTCTTCGGTGGTGATAGCTGAAGCCTCTGGTGGAGATATCCAGGGTTTTATAATTTTGAAAAATGAGAAATCTTCTTTTTGGAGGAGTTATCCAGAATTTTTTTCCAACATGTGCATCTACATCAAGAAGCATTTGCATCAATCTAAGTTATTTGAATCTACATCAAAAAACATTTACATCAATCCAAGCATTTACATTTGCATCAAAGACATTTGCACCAGTTTAAGTCATTTCGTATCTTATTCAACACCTGCATCTACATCAAAAAAGCTTTCGCATCTTCTCAAAATCGTTAGGTTAATTTTCAATAATTCTTCAAAGACCATTTTTAAGACCTCCGGGCATAATTTTTCAAATCACAGGTAAGACCTCCGGGCAACATCTTTAAGACCTCCGGGCATAACTTTTTTTTCAGGGGTAAAGCCTATGGGCACCATTTTTAAGACCTGCGGGCATAATTTTTCAAATCACAGGTAAGACCTCCGGGCAACATCTTTAAGACCTCCGGGCATAACTTTTTTTCAGGGGTAAGGCCTATGGGCACCATTTTTAAAACCTCCGGGCATAATTTTTCAAATCACATGTAAGACCTTCGGGCAACATCTTTAAGACCTTCGGGCATAACTTTTTTTTTCAGGGGTAAGGCCTATGGGCACCATTTTTAAGACCTCCGCGCATAATTTTTCAAATCACAGGTAAGACCTCCGGGCAACATCTTTAAGACCTCCGGGCATAACTCTTTTTTCAGGGGTAAGACATCCGGGCACCATTTTAAAGACCTTTGGGCAACAGTTTTTTTTAAGACCTCCGGGCACCAATTTTTAAGACCTCCGGGCACTATTTTAAAGACCTCCGGGCACAATTACCAATTTTAAAGACCTCCGGGCACCAATTTTAAAGACCTTCGGGCATAAATTTTTCTTTTGAAAATCGAATTCGTTTCCTTAAGACGAATCGAGCCTTGTTTAGGCAGGGAATTCAATTTAAGGACAAAATCTTCAATTTATTGTTTTAAAAAAAATGAAAAATGAAAAAATGAAAAAAGAGAAAAAATAGAAAAAAGGAAAAAATGAAAAAAAAGAAAAAAAAAATGAAAATGAAAAAATGAAAATGAAAAAAGAAAAAAGAAAAATGCAAAAATGAATGAAGAAATGAAAAAGAAAATCCCTTTCTCTTTCCTTCACATGTGATTTCACTGACCGTACAAAATTAGTGTCGGTTTATCTTTGCCTGATTCCTGATTCTCAGCAATAGCCAAAGAGGGGCAGCTGTAGACACCTAATTTTGTCCGGACCACTAAACAGGTATGTTTTCTTCCTATATTGATGTTTCCGAGTGTAAAAAGACTGTTTTCATCCTGCAGGTGGTACTCCGAGTCTTAGTTTAAGAGGGCGAGCACAAAAAGTCAAACTTGAGAAAAAGTCAACCCTGAAAAAAGTCAACCCCCAAAAAGTCAACCCCAGAAAGTCAACTACTAAAAAAGTCAACCCACTTTCAAAATCAAGATTTTAAGTTCAATTGAAAAATGGCGAAAGAATTTTGATAATCCGAGGTCTACATTGAAAGATATGGAGTTCGGAAGTTGGGATTTGGAGATTCAATAGAAAGGAAACCCTAATCCGAGAAATTTGGGGAAAAGTGCTTAAACGATCAAATTGATCAAAATTGAAGGTTCCAAATGAAATATAAGCACTGACTACGGGTAATGGAGAAGTCACTTGCAAGAAAAATCGAAAGAAAAGTCAATCCGGGAGAAAACCGAGAATTAGGGTTTTTAGTGGATTTTGGTGAAATCGGGAAGAATCACAGAAATGGCCCGACTTGGTAAGACCAAAGCCCCCAATGGATGAAGAATGATTAAAAAGGATGGCCCAAGGCTTAGATTGAAGAACATCTAAAAATCGAACTTGTTTTGAGCAAAACCGGGTTTCGGAGGTAAAAGGGCAAAATTGGAAAAATTTGGGAAAAATAGCAAATGGACTCCGAAAATTCTGAAAAATTTGTCAATCTCATTCTTAAATCATTTGAAAGATATTGGTAAAAGAAAATCTTGATTCAGAGTTCGTTTGCAAAATGGCCAAATCCCGGGCCTCCTATGCAGTAATTCAAAAAGGAAAATCCCGAAAAAATAGCAAACGAGCTCCAAATCTTTTGAAATTTTGCAGATATCATTTTTAAATTATTTGTAAGAGATTGGCGAAATAAAATCTTGATTCCGAGTTCGTTTGCAAAATGGCCAAATCCCGGGCTTCTAACGTAGTAATTCAAAAAGGAAAATCCCGGAAAAATAGCAAATGAGCTCCAAATATTTTGAAATTTTGCAGATCTCATTTTTAAATTATTTGGAAGAGATTGGTGAAATAAAATCTTGATTCGGAGTTCGTTTGCAGAATGGCCAAATCCCAGGCCTTCTATGCAATAATTCAAAAAGATAAATCCCGAAAAAATAGCAAATGGACTCCAAAAATTCTGAAATTTGGAAAATATCATTTTTAAATTATTTGGAAGAGATTGGCGAAAGAAAATCTTGATTCGGAGTTCGTTTGCAAAATGGCCAAATCCCGGGCCTCCTATGTAGTAATTGAAGCCGATAAATCCCGAAAAAATACCAAATGAGCTCCAAAAATTATGGAAACTTCCAGATCACACTTTTTAATTATTTTTAAGAGATTGGTGAAGAAAAATATTGATTTGGAGCTCGTTTAAAAAATGGTAAATGTAGGGGCATAAAGGGCATTTTGGGAAGAAAAATTCCAAATAAATAGCAAACAGACTCGGATAATTTTGAAACCTTTCAGAACTCAATATTTTATTATTTTGGAAGTATTAAAAAAAGAAAAACTGAATTTGGAGTCCATTTGATATTTATTTGCATCCGGGGGCCAAAATGGTCATTTCACCCAAGCAACCGAAAAGGGCTTCTTTGGGCCTTTCAAAAAAATCAGAGTTGGGCTGGAAAAGAGAAGTGCTGGCCTGCCCAAGCCCAAAGGAAGGAGGAAGCTTCTGATTTTTCAATCAAATGGCTAAAAATCAAGAGTTAGTTAGAGATTCTCTTTGATCAAGCGATGGTGATTAAGCCACATAAGCTAAGAAAGATGTCAACATTATTCTTTAACAGCTGTAATTTGAGAGAGCTGAGATGCTAATCTAAAGGTGGTAATTTCATGATTTTTCACCTTGAATTATTAGCCATTTGATGGAAAATTGGTTACACAAAAAATGACAACATCCTAGGGAGGAGAGAGGTGAAATTCTGCCACCATTAAGGGGAGGGGCAGAATTTCGAATTTGGGGGTTCATTTTGGCTGATTTCTCTTAGTTTTTCTTAGTTTTTATCTTCTTGGTTGAGAGCAAAAAAGAAAAGTTTAGAAAAAAAAAGGAAAGTTTGAAGAGAAAAGCTTGAAATATTAGCTTCTTGAGGTTGCTCTTGAGCACCAACTCTTGCACTTTCTTCATTTTCTATTCTTGTTTTTGCTATTTTAATCTCTACTTGGTGAGTTTTCATTTTAAAATAATGTTTTTTGTTCTTCCTTCATCTCCTTTCTTAAGTATATTTTTTTTACATTGTTTTTACAATAAACTCACCATGGCCAAATGGCCTACATTATTTATTTTGAGTTGCTGTTTTGAGTTCATTTTACCATATTGTTTATGCTATTTTTTTTTATTTTGATGTTTTAAATGTTATGTTACTTCATGTTCTTGAGTTATATTTTAATTTGGTTGCTTTGTTTGTTGCCATTTATGTCTTAGATATCATGTTTTTGCATTTTTAATTTTCTGTTTTCATGTTGTTTAAATTTGAGCATGTTTTAGAGTTAGCATATTAAGTGTTTGTGAAAATGCTTGTGTGATTCTTTGCATGATTCTTGTTTTATATCTTAGTTGAGCATGTTTTAGATTTAGTATATTAAGTGTTTGTGAAAATGTTTTGTGTGATTTTTGCATGATTTAAGTGTTATGACTTAGTTTTTCATGCTAGTATGCCAAGTGTTTGTGAAAATGCCATGCTTGTTGGAGCTTGAGGCCATTTGGCTACTCCATGTGTTTTGCATTGTGTGTTGCATTTTTTGTCATGCTAGTTGTTAGGTTTTTGCACTTGCATGATATTTGGTTGGATTTTTGAATTAAGCATGCCTTGTGTTTGTGAAAATGCCATGCATATTTTAGGTCTAGGTTACATTAAATGCCATGCAAGTTCATTTAGGTCTAGGTTACTTTATGAATGCCATGCATTTTTTCATGACATTTAGGTTTAAATCCATGCATTTCATGCATTATGGTTGCTGCATTATTTCATGCATTTCATGTTCATGGCACTTGAATAATGACTTGAGCCAATTAATGGTTCAAAGTCATGCTCTCTTGAGCACACTTGTGGAAAATTAAGTTTGTCAAGTTGATTATTCTACCTTTGTGATTTTTTTTACTTAACCAATTTTTATCTAACTTTCAAAAAGTCCTAGCTACTGTTTGCAAGTCATTTTATGAGTTTCAAATATTTTTACTTTGATTTTTAAATGATTTTATCAAAGGCAAAAATGTGTTGGCAAAGCAGTTTTTTCTCCTCCAAAAACTTGTACATCTCTGATTTTTCTGGGAATTCATCTTTGATCAGAAAATTAAGCCAATTTTTTCTCGTGTAGTTTTACATGTCCTGAGTCTCCAGTAACTTTTTCAGAATTTTTGGAATTTTTAAAAATAGGATAAAATATCGTGGCTTAAAACTGGACAGTGGAGTCAGAATCGAATTTAAAGAAGAACCAATTTTCTGTTTTGGTTAATTTACTTAGAGTGGGCTGATTAGGAGGGTTAGCTACTGACTTAGTGTAATTCCTAAGCCTTTTTAAACTCTAAAAATGGTTTTTCAAGTCCCGGGTTAAGGGTAGTCAAGTCCGGATTTTTAAACTTAGGAAGTTAGAGCCATTAAAAAAAAGATTTAGCCCAGTTTTTATCTTTAATTCAAGCTTCTCAAAATTGTTTTCAAACAATCACAAAGTATTTTGGTTTTAGAATATTTAATTTGACATATTTTCCTAAGGTAGCCCGATATCTTTTTAGATATACGGATTTCCTTAATTAAAGGAAAAAATACATTTCATGCATTGCATTTTTATATTCATGCATTTTATATAATATGTGATTCTTGCCATAATAATTTCTATGATATTGTTGTTATTTTTATTTATATTTTTTGATGTTACATGGTTTATTATATGGTTTTGAATATTTCATGATATCCTATGCTTTTATTTAGTTATTTTTATTTAGCATATACTATGTTCATGCATTATTATTTTCATGCATATTATATGATAGCATTATTTTATTCCATGTCATTTAAATTATATGCCATACCATTAATATTTGTCATGTCATTTAGGTTGCATTATATTATTTAGACTTTACTATGTCATTTTATTTATGTCATGCATATACATATTCATTTATTTTAAATGTTTTCAAAAAAAGATAATGGTTTTCAATAAAATAAAGACATTCCCGAGTTAAAATAATTCATGAGTTCTCTACCGGGTTTGCTGGGGAGGATATCATCAATTATTATTAATAACGGAATATCTTCTTTAAAAAGAGAATGATTCGGAAAATTTTCCAAAATTAATAAAAATTTCTATATTTTGCCACGTTTGTTGGGGAATATAGGAAAATTTTGAATTTATAAATTACGGATCATTTTCAAATAAAAATGGAATTATTTTTCTTTAAATTGGGAATTAACTTGAAATACTAAATTTAAAACCAATTTTTATCGAGACTTGAGATAACACATGATTAATAAGGTACCGATTTATACGGGCGTTGTGGGAGTGCTAATCCTTCCCCACACGTAACCGACTCCCGAACCCGCTTCTTTGATTTCTCTGGTTTAAAACGCAGACTTGAGATTGGTTTTTAAAATGTTTTAATTAATTTTTAAAATATTTTATAAAACCGGTTTTAATAGGTGGCCGATCACACCTAGCTAAAAAAGATTGGTGGCGACTCCATGTCTTTTTAAGGTCATTTTCAAAACCTTCATTTTTTAGAGGAATTAAGTCGACTTTTCCTCGATTTTTTAATGTCACGCTTAACGAATAATGAAGTCTTGCGATGAGACTCGTTATTTTTTTAGGTTGCGACAGTATGCACAGTTGCTGTTTGCATTGTACCATCTTGGATATGGAGGTGTCAAAGGGTTTAGGTACACAGGTGCAACAAGTTGACCCTGCAACAGTTTTTGATATAGATCACCGTAAGTAGTGGGAATAGGATCAAATTGGGTTCTTTGATCGTTCCTTGGTGAACGTTGGTCATTACGCGCAGGCCCTTGTGTGTTAGGAACAGTATTTCTAGGAAGGGTGATTTGAGGGGATATGCCAGTTGGGAATGGCTGTTGTGGTGTATTGGTGTAGGGGAACAAGTTTTGGGTAAGGTGGTTGATATTAGGGTAATAAGGATTATACCCCGTGTATGGTGTGTATGGTGTAGGAGGTGTATAAGGTGTGGTAGGGGTATAAGGCCTCGGTGGTGTGTATGGTGTAGGAGGTGTATAGGGGTATTGGTTGAAGCTTACTGCACGGGTTTCCTCCTTTTTCTTTGTAGGAAAAGCTCTCTTTGGGGTAGCAGACTCACCTCCTTCCATCTTTCCACTCTTAATGGCTGACTCAATCATTTCTCCAGATATTACCATATCCGCAAAATCTTTGGTAGCATTTCCCACCAATCTGTCATAATAAGGTGCCTTCAATGTGTTGATGAAAAGCACCGTGGTTTCTTTGTTGGTTAAAGGGGGTTGCACTTGTGTTGCCAGATCCCTCCACCTCTGTGAATACTCATTGAAGGTCTCATTGGACCTCTTTTCCATGTTCTGTAATGACAGCCTATCTGGTACCATATCAAAAACGTGCTTATAATACTCCATAAAAGCCCTGGCCAGACCCGTCCATGAACGAATCTTGGTACGACTGAGTTGGTTGTACCATCGGGTGGCTGACCCTGTTAAGCTATCCTGGAAGCAATGAATAAGCAATTTTTCATTATCCTCATGCCCTGTCATCCTTCTACAGTACATAGTCAGATGAGCCGATGGGTTGGTGGTCCTATTATACTTTTCAAAATCTGGTACTTTGAACTTCGGTGGAATTATTAGATCATGTACCAGGCTCATCTCTTTTGCATCTAGGCTGCCAAACAACTCTGCTCCTTCCACTGCTCTTAGCCTTTCGTCCAACAACTGATATTTCTTCTCAGATTCAGCAGTTTCGACGCTCTTCAGTTCAGTCATTTTGGCCCTCTCCTTCTCTGCCATTTCTTCGAAGTCTGGGACCTCAACCTCCATTTGATCAACTACGATGTTACCCCTTTTTGGATCGAAATTCTGTGCTTCGACCGCCGGCTGGATGTAGATGTAGGATGTTGCCCCAGTTGGGAGTTCATTTCCCACAGGGTAGGATGTCTGGCTATTTCTCTGTACCACTTCTGGTCTATCCTCCTGATTCACTGCCCCCATTCCAGCAACTAAATTCTCTGCGGGCCACTTCTGCTTCATCATATTGCTCATCAACTCCATGAGCTTTGTCATCTGTTCTCGTGTCTCTTCTTGAGACTTAGTCAACTGTTCTTGTAGTTCTTTCTGGATTCTTTCCATTCTCTCAATTCTGGCAAGCTGATCGTTTTCCATGGCTTTTGTTCGAGACCGAGTATTGTAAGAGTGTTGGAAATCTGGTTCTTTCTGAGTGCGACCAATTGTACCTTTATTTTTTAAAAACCATGGATTAGAAATTATTGACACATTTCTTATTTTATTTTATAAAAAAAAAATGAATAAATGAATGAATGAATGAGTCAGTGTTAATGAATGAACAACTAAGTAAATGACTAAGTGTATGAACTTAGAAGACTAATTATAAATGAATGAACAAATAAATAAATGGCTAAGTGTATGAACAATTTATAAAGAATAAATGAATGAATGATTATGAATATGAACAAATAAAATATATAAAATAAAAAAACTAGTGAATGATGAATGTATTTAAAGTATTGGCCCCGGGATAATTCCAACCAAACGGTCTTTCATTGATTTCCTGGAACTAAATACATCAAACAAAAGATCCCTGTTTAAGACAACATGATAATCTGTCTATCCTAAAAAACTATTACAAGATACTAGTCCTATAATAACACCCTCGGATCCTGGACCTTTCTTCAATGTCCTCCCTTAACTGCCTTGCTCTTCCATCTGATCCCTACTTGTTCGCGGCCCTTCGACGTGTTAGCAGAAGCATCGCCCTGTGAGCTCTCCCAAGCTTGTTTCTCAAGTTGATTTGCTCGGGCTTCCTCGTGTTTTGCCTTTTCTGCCCAATAGTTCTTCTCTTTTTTGAGGTTTCTGACTTCTTGTTCCCATTCCTCGGAAGTCTTGAGAGTCCCCTCGAATTTGAGCTCGAAACGGTATCTCTTGTTCTCCAAGTGTAATTCCTGAAGATCGCTTTGAACCGTGTCCCGCTCTCTTTTGATCTTTTCCTTTTATTTTTCTCGGGCTTCCTCCCGATTTTTCATGTCCTCAAGCTCTTCTTGTAGTCGGGCAATCTCCTTGTTCATCCGAGCCTTTTCTTTTTCAAATTCGCCCTTTCGATTTCTAACTCTGATGGCGCTTCCTTGGGAGGCGAGCTCAAATGCCGAACTTCTTCCTAATCCGATGTCAACAACCTATCATTAACCCTTGATTCTCTCCATGTCAAGTAGTCAGGTGTGATGATATCAGTATATCTAGCTACCTCAACCCGATGAGTTTCCTTCCATGCCACCACAATCTCACGGACCTTACCCGAATATCCATCTTCTCCGTAAGCAAATTCCAAATTACCAAGATCATGGGTCATTGGAGTAAACTGACGAGATTCTGATTGCCTCAGTACTAGCTGATGAGAACCAAGCTGGTATTGGACTTCAAGATCCATTGCATGTTCCTATTGGGCCTATTACAAGGTCAAGATCCAAGAAGCTCAAGGAAGCTATGCAAGGATTGGTAAAAAAGACTTGGGAAGGATCTACAAGTCTTTTAAGCAATGTCAATCCATTCAAGTTGGGCTACTTGAATGAGGAAGACCAAGAATTGGTCCATGTGATCCAAGCTTCACATGATGGGCCATAGAGGAATTCAAGGGGGCGGCAATCTTAATGAATTATTGGGCATGTTTTTAGTTCATTATCTAATATGAAGTGAGGACCAATTCATTAATGTGGTGGCACCTAAATTAGAAGCTTTAGTTGGGTTTTTTAATTACTTAGGCTTTTGGGTCTGCTTTATGTATTATGTCCATTAGGCTTGTGTGGTCTATCTTCATTAAACTTGTTGGACATCTTTTTAATTATTTAGGTTTGGGCTTGAGCATGTTCAGCCCATATTTTACATATTATTACTTAGCAGATTAGGGTTATTGTAGGGAGGCTATAAATATATGTCTTAGCCGCCTACTTCAATTATCTTTTGATCAATTAAGTCTGATTTTATTCAGTGAGAGTTTTCTCTTTTTAGTTCTTGAAAGAACTTAGGAACTTATCAAAGAATTCTTTCTTTGTGGCGTTCAACCTATCAAACTTAGGTTCTTGAAACGATAGTTCTTAGGGTCTAGCTTACATGCTTAATCTAGGTTCTTTGAAACATGCTTTTAAGGGTTTAAGTTTTCTTTGCCTGAATCTTGGCTTTTCTGGGTTAGGTATTTCAATTTGTTAGTGGGTTCAAAGGGTTTAACCCCTAGGGTTCACATCAGTTGGTATCAGAGCTTAGGCTTCCAATCAGGTTTTTATAGTTATATCTTTGATTTGTTGTTTGTTACTTCTTTTTGGGGTTTCAGATACTATCACAGCAAAATCAGTAACAAGATTTTGGGGTTTCAGGCATTCTTGTCTTAGGGTTATAGCTTTAGGCATTCTTGCCCTGGGTTATAGTTTTTAGGCAGTCTTGCTTTGGGGTTTCGTTTCTTGTAATTGAATCAAATCAATCTAACAAGATTTTGGGGTTTCAGCATTCTTGTCTTGGGGTTATAGTTTTAGGCATTTTTCCTAGGTTTATAGTTTTTAGGCAGTCTAAGTTTGGGGTTTCAGTCTTGAAAGGTGGTTTAAATCAAGATTTTGTTTCTTGAATTCTTGATCAATTAAAATTCCTTCTTATTGATTCTTGATCCGAATCTTAAAAAAAAAAAAAAGTTCATCCGAGATTTCAAGAAAATCAAGAAGTCTCGTTCTTAAAAAAAAAAGAAAAAAAAAAGAAAAGTGTTCGAACACAAGAAAAAGAAAGAAAGATTCGAAAAAGATCAAGGAAAGTAGGAAAGATTTGAATTCTTGGTCATCTTGTTCTTGATTTTTAGTTGTTTTATCTTTTTATTAATTGTTACTTGTTTCTTGAGTCTTTTGCTAGGTAGAATTAAGCAAGTGGAGTTCTTGAAGAGTTCTTCTAGTTCCTAAAGAACCTGAAAGAGGAAATAGAGTGGTAAAAGGCAAGAGTAAGTAAGTTTATTAAAGAAAAAGCTTAAAAGAGTGCAAATAAGAGTTGGAGTGATATCTTAATTGAGTGTAAACACTAAGGGAGTGTGTGAGTTTATTTTTATCACTAACATTTTGTTTTGCAGCAACTTCAAATGTCTCATCATACTGAATCATCACACAAGGGGGATGGAAATTCATCCTTTACATGGAGAGCTATGCAACAACAGTTTGAGAGGATGAATTTTGCGATGGCACATATGTCAGACAAGATAGAGAGCCAATCGACAGCCATTCAAAACCTACAAGGTGGGCGATATAGAGGGGCTAGGCGAGAGCCTAGTGTTGTTGATGAACATGATATAGAGGAGGCAGATGATGAGGAAGTTGATATGGGTAGACCTAGAGGAGTTAGGCATGGAGGAAGGCCTAGGAGAAACACTAGGTATCATGATTGGGAAAATAGAGAATATAGGAACCTTGGGAATATTAAAATGAAAATTCCACCATTCCAAGGTAGAACTGATCCTGAGGTGTATTTGGAGTGGGAGAAGAAGATAAAGTTGATATTTGATTGTCACAACTATTCGGAAGAGAAAAAGGTGAAGTTGGCAGTCATTGAATTTACTGACTATGCCATAGTTTGGTGGGATCAACTAGTAACCAGTAGGAGGAGAAATCATGAGAGACCTATAGAGACATGGAGGGAATTGAAAGCTCTCATGAAAATGAGGTTTGTACCTAGCCACTATTATAGGGACCTTTACCAAAAACTTCAAAACCTTACCCAAGGGTTTAGGAGTGTAGAGGATTACTATAAGGAGATGGAGGTGGCTATGATTAGAGCCAATGTAGAGGAGGATCGGGAAGCCACCATGGCTAGATTTTTGAGTGGCTTACATAGAGACATAGCTAATGTTGTGGAGTTGCAGCATTATGTGGAGGTAGAAGACATGGTGCATATGGCCATATTGCATCTCAATGTCCAAACAAAAGGGCGATGATCATGCATGCTAATGGTGAAGTCGTGACCGAAAGTGAGGATGATTGTGATGACATGCCAGAATTGGAGGATGCTAGTGATTGTGTTGGTGATGATGCTGACTTGGACTACCCCGTGGAAGGTAAATCTCTTGTTGCTAGACGTGCTTTGAATGCACAAATAAAAATAGATGATGTAGAGGAACAAAGGGAAAACATTTTTCATACTAGATGTTTTGTGAACAATAAAGTATGTAGTATGATAATTGATGGGGGGAGTTGCACCAATGTAGCTAGTACTACCTTAGTAGAAAAGTTGGGTTTACCTATGCTTAAACATCCTAAGCCTTATAGATTGCAATGGTTGAATGATTGTGGGGAGGTTAAGGTGAATAGGCAAGTCAGGGTAGCTTTTACTATTGGGAGGTATAGTGATGAGGTGCTTTGTGATGTAGTGCCTATGCATGCTGGCCATCTATTGTTGGGGAGGCCATGGCAGTTTGATAGGAGGGTAACACATGATGGGTTTAGGAATAGATACAGCTTTGTAAAAGATGGGAAAACCATCAACCTTGTTCCTTTAACACCAAAGCAGGTCTATGAAGACCAAATGAAATTGAAATCTGTTTTTGAGAAAAAAGAATTGAGTGTGGCCGAATCTAATGAGGAAAAAAGGAGAGAACAAAAAAAAGAGAGATTGGCCGAAAAAGGGGAGGAAAACGAAAGTGACAAAAACAGAGAAGTGGCTGAAAAAAATAAAGTAATGCCACAAGAAAGAAAAGCAAAAACAAAGATGAGCTTTTATGCAAAAGAGAGTGAGGTTAAGAAGGCTTTTTTAGAAGATCAGCCCATGATCTTCCTTGTTTATAAAGAATCATATCTTAATCTTGATGAATCTAACCAAGCTCTTCCTAGTATTGCTATTTCTTTGTTACAGGAATTTGAAGAGTTATTCCCGGACGAGATGCCAAGTGGGTTGTCTTCCATAAGAGGCATTGAGCATCAGATTGATTTTGTACCCGGAGCAGTCATTCCAAACCGACCAGCCTATAGAAGTAATCCGGCGGAGACAAAGGAACTTCAAAGGCAAGTTGAAGACTTGATGAATAAAGGGTACATAAGAGAAAGCATGAGTCCATGTGCTGTTCCAGTTCTTCTAGTGCCAAAGAAGGGATGGGTCTTGGAGGATGTGTGTTGATTGTAGAGCAGTCAATAATATCACGGTAAAGTATCGTCATCCCATTCCTAGATTAGATGATATGCTAGATGAATTGTATGGATCTTGTGTTTTTGGTAAGATAGATCTTAAAAGTGGTTACCATCAGATTAGGATGAAAGAAGGTGATGAATGGAAAACAGCTTTTAAAACTAAATATGGGTTGTATGAATGGTTAGTCATGCCATTTGGACTTAATAATGCACCTAGTACTTTTATGAGACTAATGAATCATGTTTTGAGAGAGTTTCTAGGTAAATTTGTAGTAGTCTACTTTGATGACATTTTAGTGTACAGCAAAAGCTTAGATGAGCATGTTGAACATTTGCGATTTGTTTTTAATGTGTTGAAAACTGAAAAGTTGTATGCTAATTTTAAGAAGTGTACCTTTTGCATGGATAGAGTTATATTTCTTGGATATGTTGTTAGCTCAAAAGGTATTGAGATGGATGAAGAGAAAGTCAAGGCCATCAAAGACTGGCCGACGCCTAAAGGGGTAAGTGAGGTAAGAAGCTTTCATGGTTTAGCTAGTTTTTATAGGCGTTTTGTTAAAGACTTTAGCACTATTGCTGCACCACTTACTGAAGTTATTAAAAAGAATGTTGGTTTTCATTGGGGCAATGAACAAGAGAAAGCATTTGTTAATCTTAAAGATAGGTTATCTTCAACACCTGTTTTAACATTACCTAACTTTGACAAAGCTTTTGAGATTGAATGTGATGCCTCAAGAATAGGAATTGGAGCTGTTTTAATGCAGGAAAAGCGTCCAATCACATTCTTCAGTGAGAAGCTTAGTGGAGCGGCCTTGAACTATCCAACTTATGACAAGGAGCTCTATGCACTTGTTAGAGCTTTGGAGACATGGCAGCATTACTTATGGCCTAAGGAATTTGTGATACATACTGATCATGAGTCATTGAAACATCTCAAGGGTCAAGGTAAGTTGAATAAGAGACATGCTAGGTGGATGGAATACATAGAGACCTTTCCTTATGTCATTAGATATAAGCAAGGTAAGGAAAATATTGTGGCTGATGCTTTATCTAGAAGGTATGTATTTCTCACATCTATGAATGATAACTCGTATAATTATATAGTTTTTAGTTATGTTTTATAATTGTTTTGGGTCAAATACGAGTTATTATTGCTTAGTCTAATTGAGTTTATGATCTTTTATATTTTTATGTAATTTGGTGTTTTTCACGAGTTTCTTTGAGTGATTTCAGATTACTAGGTTAAATCAAGAATTAAGGGCAAATCCAGTTCAGTTCCAGTTCCGACACCTTTTGCCATATCAGCTATATCTGGAGTTTCACTGAAGCATTAAGGCTGAAAATTTTACAGTGCAAAGTTAAGAGGCATATCTATCTTTTTATGCTTTACACTTCTTGAAACGGAGTCGTTTTCCCTAGCGAAATGTGGTATCAAGTTGGCTGATGTGCAATGACGTCTGTTCTGACCAGTTTTGGTATTTTGACCATATCTTCTGATCCAGATGAGAAAATGAGCTGATTTCAACGGATATGGATCACAAACATATAGGGGAATATTTTTCTAGAAGACCATTTGATCAGATCAAGCCTCCAACATTGACAAAATCAACCATCAAGCTGGCTGATCAGAATTGTCATACAATATGACGAAAATTGTTAGAAAAATGCACCCATCTATTATACCTACCTTTGAAATTTATAAAGCTTGTCTCTTGTCATATAGCTCTCCAAAATGTGTATAAATAGAGGGCCTTGGATGATTGTAAGGGACATGGTAGATTGGTAGGATATTAGCCATTATAATAAAATTCTCTAAGTTTTCTTCTACTTTCCTTTCTCTAGTTTTCTTTTTCTTTATTTTCTTCTTCTTCTTTCTTTCTTTTATTTCCTTCTTAGATTCTCTTTAATTTTATGTTTATGTTTACAATGCCTATGCTAGGTTAAACTTCTATTTGGTTAAGGGTGATTTCAAAGCCCTAGACATGTTTTATAATTGATTTTCAGATTCTATCTATCATTAATTTTCTATCAAAGTTCCTTATGTTTTTCTACAAGAATTGTTCATGATGTTGTCTTGATTTGTTTAGGTGTACAACTAGATAGATCTTGATAATTATCTATTGCTATTTTAGGAGTCTTGATCCGTGTAATTGTCTTGATTTCCTATTCATAAGTGGCAATTTGTGATTAATGATTATGGTCAAGTTTTCAATAATTGCAAAGTGGAACATAACCTAAGTTGAACAATCCGAGCTTATGTGTTTGTTGCTTAGATCAACCTATCTTTCTCATCATAAAGCTGCCATTAAATTGAACTTAGAGAGCTTATTCTAGGTTGTTTGATGGTTAGAGATTAAATAGAGAGCTTGTTCTATTTAACGACAAACTAAGGAAAGATTGGGATAACAGAGCTTGTTGTTATCTACGGTTGTTAACTTTGATAGTTGGTTAATGTTGATAGATCTGAAATTGATTCTTAATGATGTCTAGTGGTGGAGAATGAAACCTTAACCATATTTTTCATATTTGATTCTTCTTACTTACTTGTTTTCTTACTTTTCTTGTTTGTTTATTTTTAAAACTATTTCAAAAACCCCTTTTCTTTTGTTCTCTTTGAACGTAAGTTATAAACTAATAACTCATAGATTAAAACCCAATCCCTGAGGACTCGACCCTTGCTAATCATTATACTTACAATTGATCTTTTTAGTGCAAGGTTAAATAAGATACACTCTTTTGGGTGCATCAAATTTTTTGCGCCGTTGCCTGGGATTGCTTTCTTTAGTTTATTAGTTTATTGGTTTATTCTTATTTTCTAATTATTTACGTTCTTATTTTTTTATTAGTGAATGTTCCAAGCTCCTGAAGAAGACTTAAGACTTAGGAGAATTCGGGAATTTATAACTTCTCACCAACAACCAATCGAGGAGTTGATCCAAAACATCCAAGAGGAGCAAGGAGAGATGCCAGCAGCTGACAACCGAACTCTCAAGGAGCTTGCCGCTCCGGACTTGGGTCAACAACCATTATGCATTGAATATGCTAATCTTGAGGTAGCTTTTGAATTAAAATCTGGTTTGATTCATCTTCTCCCAACTTTTCATGGTTTTGCAGGAGAGGATCCAAATAAGCACCTCAAGGAATTCCATGTAGTTTGCTCAAGCATGAGACCAACAGGGGTCACGGAAGAGCAAGTTAAGTTGAGAGCCTTCCCATTCTCTCTAGCTGATTCAGCAAAGGAATGGCTCTACTATCTACCATCCGGGAGCATCACTACATGGAATGATTTGAAGAAAGCATTCTTGGAAAGGTATTTCCCAGCATCTAAGGCTGCCAACATTAGGAAAGAGATATGTGGGATTCGGCAATACAACGGAGAGTCCTTATATGAATATTGGGAGAGATTCAAGAAACTTTGTGCATCATGTCCACACCATCAGATAAGTGAACAACTTTTCATCCAATACTTCTATGAAGGTCTCATGCCCATGGAGAGAAGTATGATAGATGCCGCTAGTGGGGGAGCTCTAGTTGATAAGACTCCCGGGGCTGCTAGAACATTAATCTCCAACATGGCAGCCAATTCTCAACAGTTCTCAATGAGACAAGATCCACCACCACAACCCAAGAGAGTTAATGAGGTAAGTATATCATCCATTGAACAAAAATTTGATAAACTGACTTCTCTTGTTCAACAATTGGCTGTAGGTAATATACAACAAATAAAGGCTTGTGGCATATGTTCAAACATAGGGCACCAAACTGATATGTGTCCAACACTTCAAGAGGACACCAATGAACATGTGAATGCCATGGGTGGATTTCAGAACCAATCAAGAAAATATGATCCCTACTCAAACACTTACAATCCAGGATGGAGGGATCATCCAAACTTCAATTATGGAGGGAACCAATCACAAACTATTCCTCCACCATTTGACAACAGGCCACCGGGTTTTCAGCAAAGAGTGCAACAACCATACCAAACACGACAACAACTGCCACCCACCCAAAATTCAGGTACTTCTCTTGAAGATCTTGTTAAAGCTCTTTCTACTAATACAATTCAATTTCAACAGGAAACAAAGACAAGTATTCGAAATTTGGAGACTCAAATAGGGCAATTGGCAACAACCATGAGTCAAATGCAAGCAAGGGATTCTGGGAAATTACCTTCCCAAACCATAGTGAATCCAAGAGAGAATGCCAATGCTATAACTTTAAGAAGTGGGAAACAGCTAGAGACACCACAAAATGATAGTGCTCAAGGGGAGAACAATACCATGGCATCCTCTTCACATCCCAACGAGCCACTAAAAAAGGTAATTCCTAAACCATCCTTTCCTTCTTATATAACTCCTCCACCTTTTCCTAGCAGGTTAGCAAAGTTCAAGAAGGAGGAGCAAGAGAAGGAAATTTTGGAAACCTTCCGGAAAGTAGAGGTGAACATTCCTTTACTAGATGCTATCAAGCAAGTGCCAAGATATGCCAAGTTCCTAAAAGAGCTGTGCACATCTAAACGGAAGTTGAAATGGAATGAAAAGGTAAGTGTGGGGGAGAATGTGTCAGCTGTTCTTCAAAAGAAACTCCCACCTAAATGCAAGGATCCAGGTATGTTTACCATTCCTTGTAAGATAGGCAACACCAGGTTTGAGCGTGCTATGCTAGATCTAGGGGCATCTATTACTGTCATGCCATATTCAATTTATGCTTCATTGAATCTAGGACCATTAGAGGAAACCGGTGTTATAATACAACTTGCTGACCGTTCTAACACTTATCCAAGAGGAGTTGTTAAGAAGACGTTCTTGTACAGGTTAATGAATTGGTTTTTCCCGCTGACTTTTATGTTATTGAGATGGAAGATGAGATGTCTTCTAATCCCACACCTATTCTATTAGGGAGACCATTCTTGAAAACAGCAAGAACTAAAATAGATGTACATGTTGGCACTTTAACTATGGAATTTGATGGTGAAATAATTCGCTTTAACATTTTTGAGGCCATGAGATATCCTAGTGATGTGCATTCTATTTTTAATATTGATATAATTGACTCACTAGTGCAGCAAGCTTATGAGCTAGATGGTGAAGATAGTGTGGAGATAATCCTTAGCAAACATCTCGGAATGTGGAATGCTAAAGGGGAACTAGCCTTGAGTGACCATGTGGAAGGGGCACTAGAATCTTTACACTCACTGCCACCTAAAGATGCAAGGTTTTATGTTTCATTTATTGATTTGCAATTATCTAATGAGAAACTTCTACCTTCCATTTTGCAGGCACCAACTTTAGAGTTGAAACCACTACCGAACCACTTGAAATATGTGTTCTTAGGTGAAAAGGACACACTACCTGTCATCATTGCCAAAAAGCTCACACCTTTGCAAGAAGAGCGACTTATCCGGGTGCTTAGAGAGCATAAAACAGCAATTGGTTGGACAATTGCCGATATCAAGGGAATAAGCCCATCCATGTGCATGCACCGGATTTTGTTAGAGGAGGGGTCCAAACCAACAAGAGAAGCACAAAGAAGATTGAACCCTCCTATGATGGAGGTTGTGAAAAAGGAGATACTGAAGCTCCTAGATGTTGGAGTGATCTATCCTATCTCGGATAGCAAATGGGTGAGCCCAGTCCAAGTGGTTCCAAAGAAATCAAGTGTAACGGTGGTAACAAATAATGAGAATGAACTTGTTCCTACTAGGATTCAAACAGGATGGCGAGTTTGTATTGATTATCGTAAACTTAATTCTACAACTCGCAAAGACCACTTTCCTTTACCTTTTATTGATCAAATGCTTGAAAGGTTAGCTGGCCATTCTCATTATTGTTTTCTTGATGGTTTTTCAGGTTATAATCAGATAGCCATTGCTCCGGAGGACCAAGAGAAAACAACATTCACATGTCCATTTGGTACTTTTGCATACCGGCGTATGCCATTTGGTCTTTGTAATGCACCAGCTATATTCCAAAGGTGTATGGTTAGCATATTTTCAGATTATGTAGAGAACATCATAGAAGTGTTTATGGATGATTTTAGTGTCTATGGTGATTCTTTTGATAGATGTCTAGAGAACCTTACACTTGTACTTGAAAGATGCATGGAAACTAACCTTGTTTTGAATTGGGAAAAATGTCACTTTATGGTAGAACAAGGAATAGTTTTGGGCCATGTTATTTCTTCTAGAGGGATAGAGGTTGATAAGTCTAAAATAGATATTATGCATTCTTTACCACCTCCCACAAATGTGAGAGAGGTTCGTTCTTTTCTTGGACATGCAGGTTTCTATAGGAGATTTATCAAAGACTTCTCAAAGATCACATTACCTCTTTGCAAGCTACTACAAAAAGATGTGGTTTTCCACTTTGATGACAAATGCAAAGAGGCGTTTGAAACATTGAAGGGACTCTTGACATCAGCTCCTATCATCCAACCACCAGATTGGAATGTACCTTTTGAAATCATGTGTGATGCTAGTGACTATGCCATTGGAGCTGTTTTGGGACAACGGGTTGGCAAAGCCTCACATGCCATTTATTATGCCTCCCGAACTCTTAATGATGCTCAATTGAACTATTCCACTACTGAAAAAGAACTTTTGGCTGTTGTATTTGCTTTAGAAAAATTTCGATCTTATTTAATTGGTACTAAAGTAATTGTATATTCTGACCATGCAGCCCTTAAGTACTTACTCACTAAGAAGGAGGCCAAACCAAGTTTGATTAGATGGATACTTCTCTTACAAGAGTTTGATTTGGAGATAAAAGATAAGAGAGGTAGTGACAACCTGGTTGCGGACCATCTTAGCCGTTTAGTTCATGAAGAGGATGCACTACCCTTGAATGAGAACTTTCCGGATGAGTAACTTCTTTTTATAAGTACAACAACTCCTTGGTATGCCGATATTGTTAATTACTTAGTTACCAAGAAGTTGCCACAAGAGTTGACACAAGCTCAAAGAAATAAGATCAAGAGTGATGCCAAATACTACATATGGGATGATCCTTACCTTTGGAAGCATTGCTCCGATCAGATTATAAGAAGGTGTGTACTCGAATCTGAATTTCAATCTATTCTCACCTTTTGTCACTCTTATGCATGTGGAGGACACTTTGGATCCAAAAGAACAGCCATGAAAGTTCTTGATTCTGGATTTTATTGGCCTACTATATTCAAAGATGCATACCTCTTTTGCAAGTCATGTGATCGTTGCCAAAGAACAGGTAACTTAGGTGCTAGAAATCAAATGCCTCAAACTCCAATACTTATTGTTGAAATTTTTGATGTATGGGGCATGGATTTCATGGGACCTTTTCCTTCTTCTTTTGGTAATCTTTATATTTTACTTGTCGTTGATTACGTTTCAAAGTGGGTGGAAGCAAAATCCACTAGGACTAATGATTCTAAAGTGGTTTCAAAATTTGTCAAGACTAACATCTTTGCTAGGTTTGGAACGCCAAAGGCCATAATCAGCGATAGAGGTACTCACTTTTGCAATAGGACTATGGAAACACTTTTGAGGAAGTATAACATCACACACAAGGTCTCCACCTCATATCATCCTCAAACTAGTGGGCAAGCTGAAGTGTCAAACCGAGAAGTTAAGTCCATCCTTGAAAAGACAGTTAAACCAAATAGGAAGGATTGGAGTTCACGACTTGATGATGCACTTTGGGCTTATAGGACAGCATATAAGACACCCATTGGTATGTCTCCTTATCGACTTGTTTAAGGTAAGCCTTGTCATCTTCCGGTTGAATTGGAACATAAATCATATTGGGCTATCAAACAATGCAACATGAAGATGGATGAGACAGGAAAGAAAAGAAAACTTGACCTACAAGAATTAAAGGAGATAAGGAATGATGCCTATCAGAATTCTAGGATTTATAAGGAAAAGACTAAGGCATTCCATGACAAGATGATATCAAGAAAGGAATTTGTTGTTGGACAAAAAGTTCTTCTCTTCCATTCACGCCTTAAGTTATTTCCAGGTAAGTTACGTTCTCGTTGGGTTGGACCTTTTGTTATTACGAATGTATTTACTCATGGTGCAGTTGAAATCCAAAGCCCAAAAACAGATAAGGCATTCAAAGTGAATGGTCATAGATTGAAGCCTTACTATGAGAACTTTCCAATACAAGATGTAGAGGGGTTTCCACTTTTTGAGCCAAATTATGTTGAATAATAATGGCATGGGTCTAAGTCAGGCTGAGGACAATAAACCAAGCGCTTCTTGGGAGGCAACCCAAAAGGATGGAGAGCATCTATTATATCAGATTTGCATATTCCTTACTCTCCATCATTCTATCTTTTATTGTTTTTCTTTTCTTTTGTTTAATAGTTCTTTTCTCTTACATATAATTCTTGCATTAGGGGATAATAGCATTACATTGAGGACAATGTAAAAATTATGTGTGGGGGGGAAGAATTTAGGATTTTATTTAGAGTGTTTTGTTTTATGTTGTTTTTAGTGTGTTTTAGTTACTTTCAATACTATGATGAGATATGAATTGCATAAGTCTAAAACAGATTTATTAGTGAGAAGATTTTCATGAGAATTGAACTTGATATCAACCTTTTTATGACCCAATGTTAATATGATATGTTGATTGAGAAAGAAGCATGTTTAGACTTAATCGGACTTGTATAATCATCCTTGTGAGTTTTTTTTTTTGAGCCTATAATGATTGATGCATTATACAAATCAATCTAATTTCTTTCTTGAGTGCTCTTATGATTACATGATTCTCTAGAACTTGCTTTAGACCTTGTTGAGACTATATTGATGCATGTGACAACATGAATATGATAGAGGCATTAGGATTTTTAGCCAGGGCCAAACAGCCATCCCTTATTGATGTTACAAGAGAACACACCCTTAGTGAACCAATTTGAGCCTACATTGAATAAGCTATCTCTTTGGTAACCATAAATTGTCCCTAACCTAAATATACTTATATCTTTACCTTTGTTCCAAAGATGAATTAGCATGTTTTGAGACAAGTTGCAAAGACAAGGAAGATCTATTGAAAATTTGGGTTAGAAACAAGAAATAAGTGTGGGGGGGAAAGAAAAGAAAAGTCAAGAGAAAAAGAAATGGAATACTGGCAAATACATTCCTATGAAAAAAAAAATATGAATCATCTCTTGAATTTGTGGAAAAAGAAAAAGATGTTACAAAGTTGTTTAGAATGAAGAAAAGGCCCAACATGAATATTCGGCCTAGGTAACTATGTACTTGTAAAGTGTTTTGAGAAGTTTCTTTGTATGATCTTATTATGTCTCTAAACTTTATGAACTCTTTGGAACCTTTGTGATATCTTTATCCTTTTGTTCTTCAACCACATTACAAACCCCTTGGCCCCATTACAACCTTGATTAAAGACCTCTTGATTCATGAAGTTGTATGATCTAAATAGTGGAGAATAGGTGGACAAGCAAGAATATGGTAGAACTGTTTTCATGAGATTGATTGAGTGTAAACACTTCACCACTACTTTAAAGAGTGAAAATCATGAGGGTATCCCATGTGAGAAGTTGAGATTAAATTTGAACATGCACTATTTTGATTGAGATATGTTATGTTAATTTTAGCTTAACTCAAACCATTTACTATCAAGCATGATTTTTTGTGAAACTCTTTAAGCTATTGATTAGTTTATAAGACTTGTTCAATGATTGTCTCTAATTTGTATTGAAAGAGGATTAAATTAGGTTTTATTATTTTGTCGCTATTTGATTTTGCTCGAGGACTAGATGTAAATATAATTTTTTTTTAACCCCGGTTAAATGGCGGATAACGGTACTCTGTGATTATTTAAGTCGGTTCCATCAGCTACCCACAAAACTGATATTGTATATAAATTTCTCTTTCAATTTCTCTTTCATTTTTTTCAGGATGGATGATATTCTCACAAGATTGCAGAAACGATTTCCTCCTTTTCCTCGAAATATTTTACTGAAGCTTTACCAAGTTCGATTTGAAAGATTAAGAATGCTTATGCACAAAGGGATTCCTGAAGACATACGTTGGATAATTGAAGTCAAGGTACGTGAAGATGAATATCTTCCTGTTTTGCATTTACCAGGTACAGGTAGAAGCACTTTTGCAAAGAAGCGACGAGCAAAGCGCATGAGTTCAAACTGCCACAAATGTGCATGATGGACGTGTAACGGTAAATGTCGTTCTATTGGGATTCCGTCCTCTAATCGAGATGATAAAATTGAATTCATTAAGGATGGACTGAGTAAGGAGAATTTGGATAATATCCAACTTTCTCTTGAGACGCATCCTAGTGGAGACGTACAAAGAGAAATTCTTGATTTATGGCCGCAATTCCAAAGGGAATGGCAACATCTTGGGAATCTGATGTTAAAAGACCCTGTTTGCCAGCTTGTAAGAAAACTGGATGGGAAGCATATCCTCGACTCATAGAAGGCGCTTAAGCCGTTTCTGGACGTAAAACCAGAGGAAGATGTGAGCCACAATCACAACTACAATAAATGACTTCTCAGCTTTTGGTTTGATTTGCAATAACTTCATTTCGGTTTAATTTACGTGTTGTTCGATTTGTGTAATTATTCTCGTTTTTTTTTTTGCATTGGTCTTTACGGTTGAATTTTCTTCTCTTTTTGATTTTCTTCCTGAAATCACGCAAAAATCTTTTGTTAGGTTAACATTTTCTTCTGACAGGTCAAATACAATTTCGGCGACATTATTACTCTTGTCTGATTCACTACTCAGTCCTCTATATATTATACCATGTACTCATTCTCTTTCAGGCACTCAAAAAAAAAATGGAAAGTACTTCGTCCCAGCACATTGAAAAAATTTGTGTCTTTGGAGGCGCTTATCTAGGGAAAAATAAAATATTAGCTGATGAAGCCATAAGAGTTGGAGTAATACTTGCCCAACAAAAGATCCAGTTGATTTATGGAGGCGGTAGTACGGGTTTAATGGGAGCAGTCGCTACAACAGCACACGCCGGAGGAAGTCCAGTTCTAGGAATCGTGCCAAAACTATTCACAGGTTTTTGTGGACCTACCGTGGGTAAGGAAATACAAGTCTGGAGTATCCCTGAACGGATGACAATCATGTACCATTGTGCCGATGCATTCATTGCTTTACCAGGAGGTCTGGGTACATTGGAAGAAATAGCTTGCGTGGCTTCTTGGTCATCTTTGGTCACAAAAAAGAAACCCATTGGTTTGCTTAATATTAATGGTTATTTTAGTAATTTGCTTTCATATTTAGATAATGCTGTGGAAAATGGATTCATGTTTTCAGAGGCAAGGAGAACCGTAATTTCTGCTACAACCATTGAAGATTTACTCAAAAAGCTCCAAGCTTATGAGTATTTACCTGCTACGGTTGTTTCGCAAACGCTCGGAAAAAGAACAAGAGATATAGACAAGCAAGGAGTGGATTGCACTTTGTCTTTGTGACATTATCTAACATTTTGTTTGTTGTGTCTCAGTTATAATAAGTGGTTAGCAACCTCTGCAGGTAATATCTCCTAAATTCTACCTTTAAAATTTGACATTGGGGACAATGTCATATTTTAGTAGGGGGTAAGGGACATATTTTGCTAATTTGTAAAAAAAAAAAAAAAAAAAAAAGATAATAAAAAAAAAATATTGTTGTGTTTTAAGCCATTTAGAAGTATTCATTCTGAACAAGGTCTGAGTAAGGGAGACTTGAGACATACCTTGTCAGTTTGATTTAATCTTTTCAAAAAAAAAAAAAAAAACACTATCTGGTCCGTTTATTATCTGCATGTGTTTTACTACTTTCGTGTATGTATTTTTTTTTTTTTTAAGTATTAGTATAATCTTGGCAAGCATGTGGATAAAGCAATAGAGTTACAAAGGCTTTAATTAAGTTATCTAGGTTATTTTCAATTTGGTTTTCTGAAAATTGAATATTTTTGATGATCAAATGTCTTTGAGATTGTTCTTGGCAGATCGGTTCGATTTTTGTTGGAATGTGAATTCATGGTGAGCCTTTGGAAAGCCACGGAAAACTGGGAAGACATAGTAAGTTTACTTTTTCTCTTCATTCCACATGCAGATTTAGGTCATCACATAGATGCTTGCATCTATACATGATCTGATCTTAGAACAAAGTCACTATCCAGAAAGCCCCTTATCTTTGCCCCCCTTACATTAGGAGCCCATAGGTTGTAAACCTTCGGGTTGGATCCCTAGATATGAACTCCATAAATTATGCCAAAGTGAACGGATACGATTCCGACCCCCATTCCCTTTTTATACTTTTATGATAATATTTGTGATCATTGGGTTTGGGATTGTGTGTTTCCTTCTTGTTTATTTTGTTATCTTTTGAAATCTGAAAAAAAAAGGGAATAATGCAAAAGAGGGTAGTTAGAATGAGTGACTGTTTTTAGAGTCGTGAACTTCGAACTTATTGATGCCAAAACAATGTTGTGATGAGTTGAGAAAAAGATGCTGAAAAAAAGAGTTGATGAAAATCTGTCTTGTTTGATCAATTGAATGAAAAGAAAGAAAAAGAAAGTATGGAATCCAATGTGATTTCTGAAAAAAAAAAAAAAAAAAAACAAGAATGATGATTATGAATAAATGTGATTGTGCATAAAAGATGTCCCAATGAGGGCACAAATCAAAAGAAAATCACTTGTGCTTAAAAAAAAAATCAGAATTCAAGATTCGAGGTTCTTCATTATAGAGAGGTTTTTAAATTTCTATTTTCTTTGGATCGAGTCTTTTCTTGCTTTTTGTTTTTTTTTTCAAAATATTAATGTTGAACATAGGACTAAGGATGAGTGAGAATGGAAATATTTTGAGAGGATTGATCACATTATTATTATATTTCTTGAGCCTAACTTGTGATAAACCTCAGATTATGTTTGAACATTCCACCCCTCACTTGTCCATAAGCCTCAGATTCATCTCTGTACGATCAGATTTGTCAAGTTCACTTGTGAACTGCAGTGACAAGGATCTTAGCATGTGTACTTATGAAGCTATAGTTTGCCTAGTCCTCCATGGCTAGCTAAAGTCTCGCCAAGAAGGAAGTTCCTCAATCGTACGGTAATGCCTTCAATTTTAATCTCATTGACCCTTTACTCGAACTTAATATGCCAATGATACTTAATTAGATGCCTTGCCAATTCTTACGCTTGATCTTGCTTGTTTGTTTGAGATCCCTTTAACTTGTTTCCTGTTTATTTTTTCTAGGATTGAGTCGTTGCTAGGGACTAGCAACAATCTAAGTGTGGGGGTGTGATAACTCGTATAATTATATAGTTTTTAGTTATGTTTTATTATTGTTTTGTGTCAAATACGAGTTATTATTGCTTAGTCTAATTGAGTTTATGATCTTTTATATTTTTACGTAATTTGGTGTTTTTCACGAGTTTTTTTGAGTGATTTCAGATTACTAGGTTAAATCAAGAATTAAGGGCAAATCCAGTTCAGTTCCAGTTCCGACACCTTTTGCCATATCAGCTATATCTGGAGTTTCACTGAAGCATTAAGGCTGAAATTTTTACAGTGCAAAGTTAAGAGGCATATCTATCTTTTTCATGCTTTACACTTCTTGAAACGGAGTCGTTTTCCCTAGCAAAATGTGGTATCAAGTTGGCTGATGTGCAATGACGTCTGTTCTGACCAGTTTTGGTATTTTGACCATATCTTCTGATCCAGATGAGAAAATGAGCTGATTCTAACGGCTATGGATCACAAACAGATAGGGGAATATTTTTCTAGAAGACCATTTGATCAGATCAAGCCTCCAACATTGACAAAATCAACCATCAAGCTGGCTGATCAGAATTGTCATACAATATGACGAAAATTGTTAGAAAAATGCACCCATCTATTATACCTACCTTTGAAATTTATAAAGCTTGTCTCTTGTCATATAGCTCTCCAAAATGTGTATAAATAGAGGGCCTTGGATGATTGTAAGGGACATGGTAGATTGGTAGGATATTAGCCATTATAATAAAATTCTCTAAGTTTTCTTCTACTTTCCTTTCTCTAGTTTTCTTTTTCTTTATTTTCTTCTTCTTCTTTCTTTCTTTTATTTCCTTCTTAGATTCTCTTTAATTTTATGTTTATGTTTACAATGCCTATGCTAGGTTAAACTTCTATTTGGTTAAGGGTGATTTCAAAGCCCTAGACATGTTTTATAATTGATTTTCAGATTCTATCTATCATTAATTTTCTATCAAAGTTGCTTATGTTCTTCTACAAGAATTGTTCATGATGTTGTCTTGATTTGTTTAGGTG
Source organism: Fremontodendron californicum (assembly GCA_030761205.1). Lineage (NCBI taxonomy): Eukaryota > Viridiplantae > Streptophyta > Magnoliopsida > Malvales > Malvaceae > Fremontodendron > Fremontodendron californicum. The sequence goes on from JAULJL010000040.1 coordinate 70,526, forward strand.
TACAACTAGATAGATCTTGATAATTATCTATTGCTAGTTTAGGAGTCTTGATCCGTGTAATTATCTTGATTTCCTATTCATAAGTGGCAATTTGTGATTAATGATTATGGTCAAGTTTTCAATAATTGCAAAGTGGAACATAACCTAAGTTGAACAATCCGAGCTTATGTGTTTGTTGCTTAGATCAACCTATCTTTCTCATCATAAAGCTGCCATTAAATTGAACTTAGAGAGCTTATTCTAGGTTGTTTTATGGTTAGAGATTAAATAGAGAGCTTGTTCTATTTAACGACAAACTAAGGAAAGATTGGGATAACAGAGCTTGTTGTTATCTACGGTTGTTAACTTTGATAGTTGGTTAATGTTGATAGATCTGAAATTGATTCTTAATGATGTCTAGTGGTGGAGAATGAAACCTTAACCATATTTTTCATATTTGATTCTTCTTACTTACTTGTTTTCTTACTTTTCTTGTTTGTTTATTTTTAAAACTATTTCAAAAACCCCTTTTCTTTTGTTCTCTTTGAACGTAAGTTATAAACTAATAACTCATAGATTAAAACCCAATCCCTGAGGACTCGACCCTTGCTAATCATTATACTTACAATTGATCTTTTTAGTGCAAGGTTAAATAAGATACACTCTTTTGGGTGCATCAATGAATGCTAAGATGCTTGGATTTGAATATATAAAGGATGATTATGCTAATGATGCTGATGTTTGTGATGTATACATAGCATGTGATAAAACAGCATTTGTTAAATTTTACAAGCATGATGGTTTTTTGTTTAGACAAGATAAACTATGTGTGCATAATTGTTCTATGAGAGAGTTATTAGTGCGTGAGGCACATGGTGGTGGTTTAATGGGACACTTTGGTGTCAAGAAGACCTTAGAAATATTGTATGAACATTTCTTTTGTCCTAAAATGAAAAGGGATGTTATTCGCATATGTAATAGATGCATTACATGTAGAAAGGCCAAATCTAAGGTTTTACCTCATGGGTTGTATACACCCTTATCAGTTCCTAGTGAACCATGGGTAGACATCTCTATGGACTTTGTGTTGGGTTTACCTAGGACGAAAAGGGGTAGGGATTCAATTTTTGTGGTAGTGGATAGGTTTAGCAAGATGGCACATTTTATCCCATGCCATAAAACTGATGATGCAACTCACATTGCTGACTTGTTCTTTAGGGAGATAGTGCGCCTACATGGTGTTCCTAGAAGCATTGTATCTGATGTGAAGTTCCTTAGTTACTTTTGGAAGGTTTTGTGGGGGAAATTGGGTACTAAACTTTTGTTTTTTTACTACTTGTCATCCACAAACTGATGGGCAAACTGAAGTAGTTAATAGGACTTTAACACAACTTTTGTGCACTGTTATACAAAAGAACTTGAAAACTTGGGAAGAATGTTTGCCATTCATAGAGTTTGCATATAATAGGACTGTGCATTCTACTACTTCTTATTCTCCATTTGAGATTGTTTATGGTTTTAATCCATTAACTCCCTTAGATTTAATGCCTTTACCTCTTGATGCAAGGAATAGTTTGAATGGGGGTAAGAAAGCTGAATTGGTGAAGTCTCTTCATGAAAAAGTAAAGCTTCAAATTGAGAAAAAGAATGCAAAAGTTGCTTCACAAGCAAACAAATGCAGAAGGCGAGTTACTTTCGAACCAGGTGATTGGGTTTGGGTTCATATGCGCAAGGAAAGATTTCCAGCCCATAGGAGAACCAAGTTGCATCCTCGAGGAGATGAGCCTTTCCAAATCCTTTAGAAAATTAATGACAATGCTTACAAATTAGACTTACCAGGTGAGTATAACGTTTCTGCTTCATTTAACGTTTCTGATCTTTCCCTTTATGATGTAGGTGATGACTCGAGGTCGAATCCTTTTTAGGAAAGGGGGAATGATGAGAACCAAGCTGGTATTGGACTTCAAGATCCATTGCATGTTCCTATTGGGCCTATTATAAGGTCAAGATCCAAGAAGCTCAAGGAAGCTATGCAAGGATTGGTAAAAAAGACTTGGGAAGAATCTACAAGTCTTTTAAGCAATGTCAATCCATTCAAGTTGGGCTGCTTGAATGAGGAAGACCAAGAATTGGTCCATGTGATCCAAGCTTCACATGATGGGCCATAGAGGAATTCAAGGGGGCGGCAATCTTAATGAATTAGTGGGCATGTTTTTAGTTCATTATCTAATATGAAGTGAGGACCAATTCATTAATGTGGTGGCACCTAAATTAGAAGCTTTAGTTGGGTCTTTTAATTACTTAGGCTTTTGGGTCTACTTTATGTATTATGTCCATTAGGCTTGTGGGGTCTATCTTCATTAAACTTGTTGGACATCTTTTTAATTATTTAGGTTTGGGCTTGAGCATGTTCAGCCCATATTTTACATATTATTACTTAGCAGATTAGGATTATTGTAGGGAGGCTATAAATATATGTCTTAGCTGCTACTTCAATTATCTTTTGATCAATTAAGTCTGATTTTATTCAGTGAGAGTTTTCTCTTTTTAGTTCTTGAAAGAACTTAGGAACTTATCAAAGAATTCTTTCTTTGTGGCGTTCAACCTATCAAACTTAGGTTCTTGAAACGAGAGTTCTTAGGGTCTAGCTTACATGCTTAATCTAGGTTCTTTGAAACAGGCTTTTAAGGGTTTAAGTTTTCTTTGCCTGAATCTTGGCTTTTCTGGGTTAGGTATTTCAATTTGTTAGTGGGTTCAAAGGGTTTAACCCCTAGGGTTCACATCACTAGTAGTGGTGCATAGCTCACTCCTCCCCATACTCCCAATAATGGAACAGAGGCTTTGTCTCCGCATTTATACAATGTCAGTATAGGAGCTATCCATGGAGCTCTCCAAACTATCATCTCAGCCCTGATATTCCGAAATATATTGATCCATTTCTCCTTAGTCCTATTCTCAACTGTTTACAGAAATGGCTCTGAACCCATATGTAGAGGAGCTGTATACATCCTAGAAAACGACCTTTGCCTTCCCGTCTACAAAAATTCAGGGATCGGATTGTTTCTGCTATGATTGTCGGGGCTGGGTTTATCCTTTGCTCAAGCCTCTCAAAAACATCAAATATCGCCACATCCACATACCCTAATATTTTCGGGAAGATAACTAAACCATAGATAGCCAAAGCAAAAATATTCCTAACTGTCTCCTTACTTGAATGGCTATGGATTAAAGCCCGTAAAATGCACCATGATATGCAGTAGCTTTCTCCTTTTCGGACAACATGGCTTTCTACCCAATTTCTTTCCACTCCCAAAATCTTCGACATCTTTTTCTTGAAACCTGGTGTCTTTGTATCCTTCAAATAAATACGATTGGGAATAACATCCTCAATATGCAGCAAAGTCGAATACTCCTCTATAGTTAGAGTCATATCCTCTCGGTTGAAAGTAAAACACCGATGAGCTAACAGAGCTATGTCCCAATATGTCTGAGTGAATGCTTCTTTTTCCGATATATTCCACTGATTCCATATATCAATCAAATCGCAGAGATCATTTTGCTTGATAGTAAGATCAACCTCGGCTGGCAATGCTGACACATATCCCATCTTTAAACAATCCCCATTATCCTGTTGAAATTTGTCGGACTGTTTCCTAACCTCTAAATGTTTCTCGATCACTGAGACACTTTGACCCTCCATGAAAGCCCTTTTGGTTGAATAATATCCTGAGACCAATAAACTTCAAATGTGCAAAAATGATGGCAAGATGCAAAAGAAACACAAAAAAAAAAAAAAAACAACAACAAAAAGAAAATGAATTAGTAACGACAATAAATATGAATAATACAAAAACATATAATTCAAAGCAATAATTATCCCTGAGGATGCCAACAAAGTTTCAGGATTATAACCCCCCAGGGATGAAATATCAACATTTATTACGGACATTGTGATGTACGTTCATCATTGTCCGAGAAATAAACTTATTCGGAAAGTAGAATAGAAGGTAAAAGGATTGGAAATATTTCTCCATGTGTTCTTAACTTCGGGATATCTAATTGGAAATTCGTCATGGCTTCGCCTAGGTTCACTATATGAGGGTGAATCGGTTCTAAAGGCCCCGAATTGTTCCTCATTGTCGCCGGTGAAGGCTAGTAAGGCACCCCGATAAAAGCGGGTTCAATTCGTTAGAGTCTATTTCCCTAGCCCATGCGGATTGTTAATCACGAAGGCTTAGGTAATTTAGTACTCCGGAAGTGTTTCACTAGCCCATGCGGATTGTTAATCACGAAGGCTTAGTTACTTTGCTCCCACTTAAAAGGACAGAACCCGGGTATAGGATTCATGATATGCAAATGCACGTGTAGTATGTGAGGAGAATAACAAACCTTTCACCACCTATTCTATATCCCTTATTCTAAATGCCCCAACAAAATTAAACAACATAAATCATCAATTAATCAATAAATAAATATATGCACCAAAATAACCAGAGAACAATTATAATATGTATGCATATGAATATGGACATATTTAAAAACATTTTATTATTTTTTTGAAATTATTCTTATTTTTTTAAAATGTGGGAATTAAAATTAAATACCAATAAAACCAACAAAACCGAGACTTTGATAACACACGACTAATTCTAGGCCTGACTCTCTAATCATCCCCAGTGGAGTCGCCAAGCTGTCGCAACCTAAAAAATAACGAGTCTCATCGCAAGACTTTATTATTCGTTAAGCGTGACATTAAAAAAAAAAAAAACCGAGGAAAAGTCGACTTAATTCCTCTAAAAAATGAAGGTTTTGAAAATGACCTTAAAAAAGACATGGAGTCGCCACCAATCTTTTTTAGCTAGGTGTGATCGGCCACCTATTAAAACCGGTTTTATAAAATATTTTAAAAATTAATTAAAACATTTTAAAAAACCAATTTCAAGTCTGCGTTTTAAACCAGAGAAATCAAAGAAGCGGGTTCGGGAGTCGGTTACGTGCGGGGAAGGATTAGCACCCCCACAACGCCCGTATAAATCGGTACCTTATTAATCGTGTGTTATCTCAAGTCACGGTAAAAGTTGGTTTTAAATTTAGTATTTCAAATTAATTCCCAATTTAAAGAAAAATAATTCCATTTTTTATTGAAAATGATCCGGAGTTTATAAATTCAAAATTTTCCTATATTCCCCAACAAACGTGGCAAAATATAGAAATTTTTATTAGTTTTTGGAAAATTTTCCGAACCATTCTCTTTTTAAAGAAGATATTCCGTTATTAATAATAATTGATGATATCCTCCCCAGCAAACCCGGCAGAGAACTCATGAATTATGTATATGCATGAATATGTATATGCATGACATAAATAAAATGACATAGTAAAGTCTAAATAATATAATGCAACCTAAATGACATGACATGATTTGAATGCCTTAGCATATTCTAAATGAAATGGAATATCCTAAGTTATATAATATATTCTAAATAAAATGAAATGACCTAGGTAACATAGTATATTCTATATGAGATGCAATATTCTAAGTCATATGATATAATCTAAATGAAATAGAATAACCTAAGTAACATAACCTAAGTAACATAACATATTCTATATGAAATGAAATAACCTAAGTAACATGATATTTTCTAAATGAAATAAAATATTCTAGATGACATAATATATCCTAAATGAAATGAAATGACCTAGGTAATATAATATATTCTACATGAAATGCAATATTCTAAGTCATATGATATAATCTAAATGAAAGAAAATATTCTAGATGACATAATATATCCTAAATGAAATGAAATGATTTAAATGACATGACATGACAAATATGAATGGTATGGCATATAATTTAAATGACATGGAATAGAATAATGCTATCATATAATATGCATGAAAATAAAAATAATAATGCATGAACATAGTATATGCTAAATAAAAATAACTAAATAAAAGCATAGGATACCATGAAATATTCAAAACCATATAATAAACCATGTAACATCAAAAAAATATAAATCAAAATAACAACAATATCATAGAAATTATTATGGCAAGAATCACATATTATATAAAATGCATGAATATAAAAATGCAATGCATGAAATGTATTTTTTCCTTTAATTAAGGAAATCCGTATATCTAAAAAGATATCCGGCTACCTTAGGAAAATATGTCAAATTAAATATTCTAAAACCAAAATACTTTGTCATTGTTTGAAAACAATTTTGAGAAGCTTGAATTAAAAATAAAAACTGGGCTAAAATTTTTTAAATGACTCTAATTTCCTAAGTTTAAAAAATCCGGACTTGACTACCCTTAACCCGGGACTTGAAAAACCATTTTTAGAGTTTAAAAAGGCTTAGAAATTACCCTAAGTCAGTAGCTAACCCTCCTAATCAGCCTACTTTAAGTAAATTAATCAAAACAGAAAAATGATTTTTCTTTAAATTAAATTCTGACTCCACTGTCCAGTTTTAGTCCACGATTTTTACCCTATTTTTAAAAATTCAAAACATTCTGAAACAAATACTGGAGACTCAGGACATGTAAAACTACACGGAAAAAAATTGGATTAATTTTCTGATCAAAGATGAATTCCCAGAAAAATCAGAGATGTACGAGTTTTGGAAGAAGAAAAAACTGCTTTGCCAACACATTTTTGCCTTTGATAAAATCATTTAAAAATCAAAGTAAAAATATTTGAAACTCATAAAATGACTTACAAACAGTAGCTAGGACTTTTTCAAAGTTAGATAAAAATTGGCTAAGTAAAAAAAATCACAAAGGTAGAATAATCAACTTGACAAACTTAATTTTCCACAAGTGTGCTCAAGAGAGCATGACTTTGAACCATTAATTGGCTCAAGTCATTATTCAAGTGGCATGAACATGAAATGCATGAAACAATGCAGCAAACATAATGCATGAAATGCATGGATTTGAACCTAAATGTCATGAAAAAATGCATGGCATTCATAAAGTGACCTAAACCTAAATGAACTTGCATGGCATTTAATGTAACCTAGACCTAGAATGCATGAACATGCATGGAAAATAAACCTAACTTAATAACTAAAATATGCATGGCATTTTCACAAACACAAAGCATGCTTAAACCAAAAATCCAACCAAATATCATGCAAAGGCTAACCTATCAACTCAACATGGCAAGAGTGCACATAAAATGTAAAACTTCCAAGGGTGGCCGAATGGATAGTATAACAAGCAAGCATGGCATTTTCACAAACACTTGGCATACTAGCATGAAAAACTAAGTCAAATGACATGCAAATGCAAAAGCCTACCAACTAACATGACAAAAAAATGCAACACACAATGCAAAACACATGGAGTAGCCAAATGGCCTCAAGCTCCAACAAGCATGGCATTTTCACAAACACTTGGTATACTATCATGCTCAACTAAAATATAACACTTAAATCATGCAAAAATCACACAAGCATTTTCACAAACACTTAATATACTAAATCTAAAACATGCTCAACTAAGATATAAAACAAAAAATCATGCAAAAATCACACAAGCATTTTCACAAACACTTGATATGCTAAATCTAAAACATGCTCAAATTTAAACAACATGAAAACAGAAAATTAAAAATGCAAAAACATGATATCTAAGACATAAATGGCAACAAACAAAGCAACCAAATTAAAATATAACTCAAGAATATAAAGTAACATAACATTTAAAACATCAAAATCAAAGAAAATAGCATAAACAATATGGTAAAATGAACCCAAAACAGCAACTCAAAATAAATAATGTAGGCCATTTGGCCATGGTGAGTTTATTGTAAAAATAAAATGTAAAAAAATATAATTAAGAAAGGAGATGAAGGAAGAACAAAAACATTATTTTAAAATGAAAACTCACCAAGTAGAGATTAAAATAGCAAAAACTAAGTAAAAAACTCTAAGAACTCAGCAAAATGAAAAAGAAAAAATGAAAATCTGCCTCCCCAAAACCTGCTGGCCGAATGCCCCCTTTATTGGCTTAAGGATGTTGTCATTTTTTTGTAACCAATTTTCCATCAAATGGCCAATAATTTAAGATGAAAAATCATGAAATTACCACCTTTAGATTAGCATCTCAGCTCTCTCAGATTACAGCTGTCCAAGAATAATGTTGACATCTTTCTTAACCTATGTGGCTTAATCACCATGGCTTGATCAAAGAGAATCTCTAACTAACTCTTGATTTTTAGCCACTTGATTGAAAAATCAGAAGCTTGCTCCTTCCTTTGGGCTTGGGCAGGCCAGCACTTCTCTTTTCCAGCCCAACTCTGATTTTTTGAAAGGCCCAAAGAAGCCCTTTTCAGTTGCTTGGGTGAAATGACCATTTTGCCCCCCGGATGCAAATAAATATCAAACGGACTCCACATTCAAATCTTCTTTTTTTTAATACTTCCAAAATAATAAAATATTGAGTTCTGGAAGTTTTCAAAATTATCCGAGTCCGTTTGCTATTTATTTGGATTTTTTCTTCCCAAAATGCCCTTTTATGCCCCTACATTTTACCATTTTTTAAACGAGCTCCAAATCAAGATTTTTCTTCACCAATCTCTTAAAAACAATTAAAAAGTGTGATCTGGAAGTTTTCATGATTTTTGGAGCTCATTTGGTATTTTTTCAGGAATTATCGGCTTGAATTACTACATAGGAGGCCCGGGATTTGGCCATTTTGCAAACGAACTCCGAATCAAGATTTTCTTTCGCCAATCTCTTCCAAATAATTTAAAAATGAGATTTGCAAAATTTCAAAATTTTTGGAGTCCATTTGCTATTTTTCCGGGATTTATCTTTTTGAATTATTGCATAGGAGGCCCGGGATTTGGCCATTTTGCAAACGAACTCGGAATCAAGATTTTCTTTCGCCAATCTCTTCCAAATAATTTAAAAATGAGATTTGCAAAATTTCAGAAGATTTGGAGCTCATTTGCTATTTTTCTGGGATTTTCCTTTTTGAATTACTGCATAGGAGGCCCGGGATTTGGCCATTTTGCAAACGAACTCGGAATCAAGATTTTCTTTTGCCAATCTCTTCCAAATAATTTAAAAATGATATCTGCAAAATTTAAAAATAGTTGGATCTCATTTGCTATTTTTCCGATTACTGCATAAGAAGCCCGGGATTTGGCCATTTTGCAAACGAACTCGAAATCAAGATTTTCTTTTGCAAATCTCTTTCAAATGATTTAAGAATGAGATTGAAAAATTTTCAGAATTTTTGGAGTCTATTTGCTATTTTTCCCAAAATTTCCAATTTATCCCTTTTACCTCCGAAACCCGGTTTTGCTCAAAACAAGTCCGATTTTCATATTTTCTTCAATCTGAGCCTTGGGCCATCCTTTTTAATCATTCTTCATCCATTGGGGGCTTTGGTCTTACCAAGTCAGGCCATTTCTGTGATTCTTCCCGATTTCACCGAAATCCACTAAGAACCCTAATTCTCGGTTTTCTCCCGGATTGACTTTTCTTTCGATTTTTCTTGCAAGTGACTTCTCCATTACCCGTAGTGAGTGCTTATCTTTCATTTGGAACCTTCAATTTTGATCAATTTGATCGTTTAAGCACTTTTCCCCAAATTTCTCGGATTAGGGTTTCCTTTCTACTGAATCTCCAAATCCCAACTTCCGAACTCCATATCTTTCAATGTAGACGTCGGATTATCAAAATTCTTTCTCCATTTTTCAATTGGACTTAAAATCTTGATTTTGAAAGTGGGTTGACTTTTTCAGTAGTTGACTTTCTGGGGTTGACTTTTTCGAGGTTGACTTTTTCCAATTTTGACTTTTTGTACTCGCCCTCTTAAACTAAGTCTCGGAGTACCACCTGCAGGATGAAAACAGTCTTTTTACACTCGAAAACATCAATATAGGAAGAAAACATACCTGTTTAGTGGTCCGGACAAAATTAGGTGTCTACAAGTATATTTAGGCTAGGTGTAAGTTGTGGTTACCAATAAAATAGCATATTTAATGTAGGCTCAAATTGGCTCACTAGTGGGGATGTTCTCTTGGAACATTAATAATGGATAGCTGTTTGGCCTTGGTTATAATCCTAATGCCTCTATCATAATCATGTTATCACATGTATGAATATAGTCTCAAACGGTTTAAAGCAAGTTCTAGAAAATCATGTAATCATACGAGCACTCAAGAAAGAAATTAGATTGATATGTATAATGCATCAATCATATAGGCTCAAAAACTCATAAGGATGATTATACAAGTCAATATCAAGTCTAAACATGCTTCTTTCTCAATCAACATATCATATCAACATTGGCTCATAAAAATTAGTATCAAGCTTAATTCTCATGAAAATCTTCTCACTAATAACCAGTTTAGACCTATGCAACTCATATCTCATCATTGTATTAAAAAAGAACTAAAACACACTAATAATAATAATATTATTAAAGACTGATAAAAAAATAATAGACAAAAATAAAAGAAATCCTAAATCCTTCCCCCCACACTTAATTCTTACATTGTCCTTAATGTAATGCTATTAACCCAAATGAAAGAATCATGTGTGAGATAAAAGAACTAATAACATAAGAATCAGAACAACTAAGACTCAAAACAAACAAACTCATGCAACCTAAATAATCCTAAAATACTAAACAAAAAATTAACAAATAAACATAAAAAATAAAAACAATAAAAATAATAAAAGGAAAAGGAAAAGGAAAAGGAAAAGGAAAAGGAAAAGGAAAAGAAAGAGAAAGAGAAAGAGAAAGCAAATCTGAATATGGCAGGTTGGAAATTTCTTCTTTAATTGGGTTGCCTTCCCAATTAACACTTGAGTTAGTGTTTTGAACCTAGCCAGCACCCCTTCTTGGCTGTTTAGGATTTGCAAGATCATACAAGAAACTTTCCGAATTTGTGCGTTTTGTAGGGTGGTTTCTTTGCACAATAGTGGATGCATTCTCCATTACAAGTATTATTCCATCATCCTTTGTGGTGCATAGCTTGTCAAGGAATGGTGCATATTTTGGTATTTGTTGAATGGCATCCACAAACAAGCTGTTTAGAGTGTATCTTATTTAACCTTGCACTTAAAAAGAATCAATTGTAAAGTATAGTGATTAGCAAGGGTCGAGTCCTCAGGGATTGAGTTTTAGTTTATAAGTTAATAGTTTAAAACTTAAATTCAAGAACAATAAAAGAAAAGGGTATATTGAGATCAAATTTAAACTAAAGTTAACAATAAGAATGAGAGAATAAGTAATTAAGAAGAATCAAATATGAAAAATATGGTTAAGGTTTCATTCTCCACCATAGACATCATTAAGAATCAATTTCATATCTATCAACATTAATTAGCTATCAAAGTTAACAACCGTAGATAACAACAAGCTATGTTACCCAAATCTTTCCTTAGTTTCTCGTTAAATAGAACAAGCTCTCTGTTTAACCTCTAACTATCAAACAACCTAGAATAAGCTCTCTAAGTTCAATTTAATAGCAGCTTTATGATGAGAAAGATAGGTTGATCTAAGCAACAAACACATAAGCTCGGATTGTTCAACTTAGGTTCTGTTCCACTTTGCAATTATTGAAAACTTGACCATAATCATTAATCACAAATTGCCACTTATGAATAGGAAATCAAGACAATTACACGGATCAAGACTCCTAAACTAGCATTAGACAATTATCAAGATTTATCTAGTTGGCCACCTAAACAAATCAAAACATCATCATGAACAATTTTAATAGAAGAACATAAGCAACTTTGATAGAAAACAATGATAGATAGATTCTGAAAATTAATTACATAACATGTCTAGGGCTTTGAACCAAATAGAAGTTTAGCCTAGCATAGGCTTAGATAATATATACATAAAACTAAAAAGAAAATAAAAGAATGGAGAAGAAGAATAATAATGATCTTTGAGTCTCCTCAAAAGATGTCTAGTTTGTGGCTCAAAAGATGATATTTATAGAGCTTTAAAACCCTGAGAATAAGTCCTTGCCACACAAGTAAGCCTGGAGGTGCAAAAATCACGTTTTTGCCTTTTTTTCAGAATTGCGATTAGGGTTTTTCTGGCCGCAGGGTTCTTTAGGGAGATCTTCTAGCGCCATTTTGAATGCCCATTTCTTATTCGATTTGGGCCCATAATATATCGTTGGAAAGATAATCAAGTCAAATTCAAAATTCAAGTAGGAAGTTTCCTCAAATAAAGATTCTAACATCATGTTTTCCTTACAACAAGCTCCAGAGGTCAAATCTGCCTGATTGCTTTTCAACCAGAAATTGATATTTTTGACTCCCAAGTCTTCTTTCATTTTGTAATTATGATTTTGTAAGATCTTTACCATCATTATTGACATCTTTTGACTTCATTGTCCTTATTTTACCTAAAATTCAAAAACATAATATAAGTAAACAAGATAAGATCGAAAACATAACAAAAACTAAAGGTAGAAAGGCATAAAATGTATATTTTATGAGCTTATCACCATTCTCGTTTTAAAGAAGATATTCTGTTATCAATGATAATTGATGATATCCTCCCCAGCAAACCCGACAGAGAACTCATAAATTATTTTAACTCGGGAATATCTTTGTTTTATTGGAAATCATTACCTTTTTCAAAATATTTTTTTAAAAAAATATGAATATAAATATGTGTGACATAAATAAAATGACATAGCAAAGTCTAGATAATATAATGCAACCTAAATGGTATGATATAATTTATATGACTTAGGATATTTTAAATGAAATGAAATGACCTAGGTAACATGATATATTCTATATGAAATGTAATATCTTAAGTCGTATGATATATTCTAAATGAAATAAAATATCCTTGGTAACATAATATATTCTAAATGAAATGAAATGACCTAGGTAACATAAAATATTCTATATGAAATGAAATATCCTAAGTCACATGATATATTCTAAATAGAATAAAATGATTTAATTGACATGGCAAATATAAATGATATGACATATAATATAAATGATATTAAATGAAATGACATGAAACATAAAATAATGCTAACATATAATATGCATGAAAATAAAAATAAAAATAATAATGCATGAACATAGTATATGCTAAATAATATGACAAAAATAACTAAATAAAAAGCATAGGATAGCATGAAATATTCAAAACCATATAACAATTAATATAATATCAAAAATTTAAATCAAAGATAATAACACCATCATAAAAATTAACATAGCAAAAATCACATATTATATAGTTTGCATGAATATGAAAAATGCAATGCATGAGAATGTATTTTTTCCTTTAATTAAGAAAATCCGTATATCTAAAAAGATATCCGGCTACCTTAGGAAAATATATCAAATTAAATATTCTAAAACCAAAATACTTTGTGATTGTTTGAAAACAATTTTGAAAAGCTTAGATTCAAAATAAAAACTTAGCAAAACCCACTTTAAATGGCTCTAATTTCCTAAGTTTAAAATCTCAGACTTGACCACCCTTAACCCGAGGTTTATTAAATCATTTTTAAAGTTTAAAAAGGCTTAGAAATTACCCTAAGATAGTAGCTAAATTGCCTAATCAGCCCCCTCTAAGTAACTTAACCAAAACAGAAAAATGATTTTCCTTCAATTTTAATTCTGCCCCTACTGTCCAGTTTTAAAGAACGATTGTTTACCCTATTTTTAAAAATTCAAAAAAATCTTAAAAAAATACTGGAGACTTAGGACATGTAAAACTACACAAGAAAAAATTGACTTAATTTTCTGATTAATGATGACTGCCCAGAAAAATTGAGAAAATACGAGTACTGGGTGAAAATTTTTTTTTACGAAAACACATTTTTTTTTGCCTTTGATAAAATCATTTAAAAATCAAAGTAAAAATGTTAGAGACTCTCCTAAAGACTCACAAATAGTAGCTAGCACTTTTGAAAAGTTAGGCAAAAGTTGGCTAAGTAAAAAAAATCACAAAGGTAGAATAATCAATTTGACAACTCTTTAATTTTCCACAAATATACTCAAAATGAGCATGACTTTGAACCATTGATTGGTCTAAGTCATAAATCATGTGGAAATGACATGAAATGCATGAAAATACAGCAAAAATGATGCATAAAATGCATGATTTAAGACCTAAATGACATGAAAAATGCATGGCATAGAGAATATGACCTAGACCTAAGTGAACTTGTATGGCATTTAATGCAACCTAGGTCTAAAATGCATGAATATGCATGGCAAAGTAAGCCAATCCTAAACCAAAAGAATGCATGGCAATAACACAAACATATAGCATGCTTAAACAAAATACACAACCAAATATCATGAAAATGCAAACCTATCAACTAGCATAACAAAAATGCACACACAAAGCTTAAAAGAGAGAGGTAGCCGAATGGTTAAGTGAACATGGCATTTTCATAAAAACTTAACACAATAACATGCATAGCTAAAGAATAATACTCAAATCATGCAAATATAAAGTAAAGGCATGAAAACCAATAGGCATTTTCACAAACACATGGATTAACAAAATGTAAAACATAAACAAACTTAAACATTTTGAAAACAGAAAAAAAAATGCAAGACAAGTAAAATAAACATGATAACAAGATAATAGACTCAAAACTGGAAACAAGCAAGCAACCAAATCAAAACAAGCTTCATGTTTATGTATTTGAAGAAGATTTAAAGCATCAAAACTTGTTAAATATCACTAGTAACATCAAATAAAGAAACAAGACAGCAATTATACCAAAACAATAGGCCATTCGGACAACCCAAAAACAAAAGAAAAGAAATTTCTCAAAGCTTTTTCCAAGAAAGTAAAGACAAGAACTTAAAGGAGAAACTTAAAAACACTTATTTTAAAGAAGAAAATCAAAAGAAACTCACCAAAATAGCAATCAAAATAGCAAATCAAGAATAGAAAATAAGGAAAGTGCAAGAGTATGGTGCTTAAAGCAACCTCTAGAAGCTATATTGCAAGCTTTTTCTCTTCTAACTTTCTTTTCTAAACTTTTCTTTTTGCCTTTCAAAAATGGAGAGAAAATCAGCCAAACAAGAGTGTGAATAGAGTGAAAATGAAAGAGAGAGCCTTCCCCATTGTAGTGGCCGATTGGCCCTTGGAAGAACCTAGGAGGTTCTAGAATTTTTTCCAACAAATTTGATCCAATGGCCTTCAATCCAAGATGCCTTCTATGTAGGATTCTCACCCTTAGATTAGAATCATCAGCCCTTGAATTATGATGTCATAAAGATGTCATAAATATATTCTCTCTCCAACCATTGGTCCATGTATTGTAAATTCAAAGGCTTGATCACAAAAATAACTACCTTCCTCTTCATTCTTGGCCTTTTGCTTAAAAGTCATAAAATATCTGCCCACCATTGGGCCTTGGCCGGCTGACCCCTTATCTTCCAGCCCATGCTTCATTTTTTAAAAGACAAGAAAAGCCCTTTTCGGTTTCTTGGGTAAAATGACCTTTTGC
The DNA here is from genome assembly GCA_030761205.1 of Fremontodendron californicum. Classification (NCBI taxonomy): domain Eukaryota; kingdom Viridiplantae; phylum Streptophyta; class Magnoliopsida; order Malvales; family Malvaceae; genus Fremontodendron; species Fremontodendron californicum. The sequence goes on from JAULJL010000040.1 coordinate 86,007, forward strand.
CCCCCGAACATAAATAAATAGAAAAAGGACTCCAAATTCAAATTTTCTTTTTTCAATACTTCCAAAATAATAAAAAATTGAATTTTAGAGGTTTTCAAATTTTTTCGAGCCCATTTGCTATTTATTTGGATTTTTTTTCCAAAATTACCCTTTTGTGCTCCCAAACTTTACCATTTTCTAAACGAGCTCCAAATCCAGATTTTTCTTCACCAATCTCTTCAAATAATTTAAAAGTATGATATGAAAGTTTTCATAATTTTTGGAACTCGTTTGGTAGTTTCTCAGGATTTATCTGTTTGAATTACTACATAATGGGCTCGAGATTTGGCCATTTTGCAAACGAACTCCGAATCCGAATTTTCTTTAGCCAATATCTTCCAAGTAATTTAAGAATGAGATCTGCAAATTTTCAAAAATGTTTGAGCTCATTTACTATTTTTTCAGGATTTATCTTCTTGAATTTTTGCACAGGGGACCTGGGATTTGACCATTTTGCAAACGAACTCTGAATCCGAATTTTATTTTGCCAATCTCTTCAAAATGATTTAAGAATGAGATAAGCAAATTTTCATAACTTTTGGAGTTCATTTGCTATTTTTCCCAAATTTTCAAAATTTGCCTTTTTGCCTTCGAAACCAAGTTTTGCTCAAAACAATTCCGACTTTCAGATTTTCTTCAAACTGAGCATTGAGCTATCCTTGTTTAATCACTCCTCATCAATTAGGGGCTTTAGTCTTACCAAATCGGGTCAATTCTGTAATTCTTCCAAATTTCATCGAAATTCACCAAAAACCCTAATTCTCGATTTTCTTTCGAATTGACTTTTCTTTCAGTTTTTCTTTCAAGTAGCTTGTCCATTACCCGTAGTCAATTCTTATTGTAGACACCTAATTTTGTCCGGGCCTTTTAAAACAAATTTTGATTTGTCCCCCTCTCGGGTTTAATATTTTTGTAAAAGTCATGATCGCGATTTTAGATTTTTAAAATGTTCTAAATTATATATATCCTTTTTAGCTTTAATTGTTCAAATAAAATCGGATCGTAAAATTACCAATTTTAAAATTCAATTTAAACCCGAGGTGAAAAAGTTTAATCTTGAGCTTTATTAGATTTTTAAAATAATTTTTTTTAATTGAAAATATTTGAAAAAAAAAAAGAGAAACTTGAAAGAATAAAAGAAGGGCAATTTAGACATTACCCATTTTTTTAGGTTAAGAATTGAGTTATAAATGGATCACTAGAGTAAAGAAAAAGTGGGGCGGATATTTTAGGAAAAGAGAGCTGGCGGCTAAAACAAAGAAAAAGAAAAAGCTTTGGTTTTTTTGGAAAAATGGGAAAAGCCTAAGAAGAATCCATAGATTGTTGTTGTTGTGGAGTCATTCTGAAGGAACAGAGCAGTAATGGAGAAAGGAGAAGCGAATTGGAGTGAGGAAGTAGAGGATCTGGTGACAACCGGAGACACCCAAGGCGCAATCTCCTTCCTCGAAAACCTTCTTTCGGATCTCCAAACGACTTCGTCATCGTCTTCCTCGGACGACCTCCGATTAGCCACCGCCCTCTTCGATTTAGCCTCTCTCTTTTCCTCCATTGGCTTCTCCCTCAAGTCCGACGAACTTCTCTCACGCGCTTCTCTCCTCAAACAACGCGCTAACTCTTCAAGTGATGTAGGGCTTCCAAAGAAGGACTCGGAGGAGAATTCTTTATCATTGTTTAATGTTTCTTTGGCTGCAAATGACAAGCCTTTGACTCATGATTGGGAAGCAATTACGGATAGTGAACCAAATGTAATACTCTCCTCGAAATGCTTGCCGGGAGTATCAAATCTTTCATTGGAAGATACCAAAGTTGAAGCTCCTAAGAGACGGGGAAGGGGAACCTTTTCTTATAGAAAAAGTGAATTGTATAGTGATCGACTCTCTGACGTGTCTGCTCCCAAAGATACAGAGAATGAGGATGTGTGCAAAAACCCTGAAACAAAGACAGTGGAATCTAAATATGGCACGCGTCATGTTCTTTTTTTGGCTGACTTTTCTCCAAGCACTAGGACGACAGACCTAGAGAAGCTCTTTGAGGACTTCAGAGACCGGGGAGTTGTTATTCGCTGGGTCAATGATACAACAGCCCTTGCAGTATTTAGAACACCATCTATCGCCCTTGAAACCCGCAACCATGTTCATTGTCCATTTAAAGTACGCATACTTGACGAGGATGATATGATTTTGAGCTCAATTCCAGCAAGAGATTTAGAACCTCCTCGCCAAAGACCGAAGACATCAACAAGAACTGCCCAGAGGTTGATTGCTCAGGGAATGGGATTGAAATTGCCATCGTCGACCTTTGGGTCTAGAGAATTGAGAAACCAGGAAGAAGCCAGGGGAACTGAGTGGTCAGATTTTACAAAGGCAGTAGCTAAAAAAGGAGAGAAAATGGGGGAGAAAAGAAAAAGAGGATTTAGTATGGGAAAATAGGAAGTGGTTTTTGCTAAAGGGACAAGCACAAGGTAGTATTCTTTTATTTTATGTTTATTGTGCTTGCTTTGGACATAATATATTATGGTGTATATTTGGTGTTTGATAATTTACTCTTATACGGCTAATATTGCTTGCTTTGGACATGGTCTATTGTGGTGCATGCCTTAATGTCATTTTGCATATTCATAACATTTTAATAAATAAGGCAATATTCTCGAGTTCAATAATTCATGGTTTTCTCTACTGGGTCTGTCGGAGAGGTTATCATTAATTATTAACGAAGGAATACCTTTTTCTAAAATAAAATGATTCCAAATTTTTTTGAAATAAATAAAACTTTCTATGTTTTGTCGGGTCTGCCGAGGAACATGAAAAGATTTTGGTATTAATAAACTCCGAGTCATTTTAAGCCATTTCACATGCCATATCATCTTATGTCATCCATATGCCATTTCATCTTGCTTGTCATGTCGATTTCATTCACATGCCATGTCATCTTATGTCATGCATATTGCCATGTCATTCATTTTGCATTGATTTTCATTCTTATGCCATGTCATTCTTATGCCATGTCATTTTGTTTACCATGTCGATTTCATTCACATGACATTCATTCTTATGCCATGTCATTCATATGCCATGTCATTTTGTTCACATGAAATCCATTCTTATGCCATGTCATTTTGTTTGCCATGTCGATTTCATTCACATGACATTCATTCTTATGCCGTGTCATTTATATGCCATGTCATTCGTTTGCCACATCATTTAGGTTTTAAATCATGCATTTCATGCATTCAATTGGCTGTATGTTCATGCATCTCATGTTCATGCCACTTGAATAATGACTAGAGCCAATTAATGTTTCAAAGTCATGCTCTCTTGAGCACACTTGTGGAAAATTAAGTTTGTCAAGTTGATTATTCTACCTTTGTGTTATTTTTACTTAGCCAATTTTTAACTTTCAAAAAGTCCTAGCTACTGTTTGCAAGTCATTTTATGAGTTTCAAATATTTTTACTCTGATTTTTAAATGATTTTATCAAAGGCAAAAATGTGTTGGCAAAGCAGTTTTTTCTTCTTCCAAAACTCGTACATCTCTGATTTTTCTGGGAATTCATCTTTGATAAGAAAATTAAGCCGATTTTTTCCCGTGTAGTTTTATATGTACTGAGTCTCCAGTATTTTTTTCAGAAGTTTTTGAAATTTGAAAAATAGGGTAAAAAATCGTGGATTAAAACTAGACAGTGGAGTCAGAATTGAATTTAAAGAAAAATCATTTTTCTGTTTTGGTTAATTTACTTAGTGTGGGCTGATAAGGAGGGTTAGCTACTGACTTAGGGTAATTTCAAAGCCTTTTTAAACTTTAAAAATGGTTTTTCAAGTCTCGGGTTAAGGGTAGTCAAGTCCGGAATTTTTAAACTTAGGAAATTAGAGCCATTTAAAAAAAATTTAGCCCAGTTTTTATTTTTAATTCAAGCTTCTCAAAATTGTTTTCAAACAATCACAAAGTATTTTGGTTTTAGAATATTTAATTTGACATATTTTCCTAAGGTAGCCGAATATCTTTTTAGATATACGGATTTCCTTAATTAAAGGAAAAAATACATTTCATGCATTGCATTTTTATATTCATGCATTTTATATAATATGTGATTCTTGCCATAATAATTTCTATGGTATTGTTGTTATTTTGATTTATATTTTTTTGATGTTACATGGTTTATTATATGGTTTTGAATATTTCATGATATCCTATGCTTTTATTTAGTTATTTTTATTTAGCATATACTATGTTCATGCATTATTATTTTTATTTTCATGCATATTATATGATAGCATTATTCTATTCCATGTCATTTAAATTATATGCCATACCATTCATATTTGTCATGTCATTTAAATCATTTCATTTCATTTAGGATATATTATGTCATCTAGAATATTTTATTTCATTTAGATTATATCATATGACTTAGAATATTGCATCTCATATAGAATATACTATGTTACCTAGGTCATTTCATTTTATTTAGAATATATTATATAACTTAGGATATTCCATTTCATTTAGAATATGCTAAGGCATTCAAATCATGTCATGTCATTTAGGTTGCATTATATTATTTAGACTTTACTATGTCATTTTATTTATGTCATGCATATATATATTCATTTATTTTAAATGTTTTCAAAAAAAAAAATAATGGTTTTCAATAAAATAAAGATATTCCCGAGTTAAAATAATTCATGAGTTCTCTGCCGGGTTTGCCGGGGAGGATATCACCAATTATTATTAGTAACGGAATATCTTCTTTAAAAAGAGAATGGTTCGGAAAATTTTCCAAAAACCAAGAAAAATTTCTATATTTTGCCACGTTTGTTGCCGAGTCAGCATGATTTTTCTGTATATATCCATATATCAATTTATTCTTTCTTTACATGCATCATGTTGGCATCAAGTTGCATTCATGCATTCATAGTCAGCATGATTTTTCTGTATATATCCATATATCAATTTATTCTTTCTTTACATGCATCATGTTGTCATCAAGTTGCATTCATGCATTCATAGTCAGCATGATTTTTCTGTATATATCCATATATCAATTTATTCTTTCTTTACATGCATCATGTTGGCATCTAGTTGCATTCATGCATTGATAGTCAGCATGATTTTTCTGTATATATCCATATATCAATTTATTCTTTCTCTTTATGCATCATGTTAGCATCAAGTTGCATTCATGCATTCATAGTCAGAAATGATTTTCCTATATATACCCATGCATTAATTTACTTATTCTTTGCATTGATTTGTTTATATAAATCATGTTGACATCGGATTGCATTCATGGCATACATAGTCATCATGATATCTCATGCATTAATCTGTCATATTAATATCAGGATGCATTCATGACACACATTATTAGCATGATTTTCTTTGTATATACTCTGTCTCAATCATTTATTCTTCACATGCATCATAATTGACATTGTGTACATTCATAGTGTATATGATCATTCATTGGGAAATGCATTTGGAACATACATGGTCATTCATTGTATATATCCATGCATTAATTTGCTTATTCTTTACATGCATCATGTTGGCATCAGGTTGCATTCATGGCATACGTAGTCATCATGATATGCTCAAACATTAATTTGTCATATTAGCATCCGGTTGCATTTGTGACATACACGGTCAGCATGATTTTCTTTGTATATACTCTGTGTCAATCATTTATTCTTCACATGCATCATAATTGACATTGTATGGTATTGATAGTGTATATGATCATTCATTGAGAAATGCATTTGGAACATACATGGTCATTCATTGCATATATCCATGCATTGATTTTTCTTATTCTTTAAATGCATCATGTTGGCATCGTGTTGCATTTATAACATACATGGTCAACATGTTTCCACTATATATGACCATACATCACTTTGTTTATTCTTCACATGTATCAAATTGCATTCATGACATTCATAGCTCATTCATCATGAAACACATTAATAAGATGAAATAGAAATTGGCTTAGCTTTAAAGAGTTTTCTTCGTCAGCTAAAAGCTATGACCCCAGCAGCAAGTGCGAGTATCATATTGGGGCAATTGGGCATTCGACTAAAAAATGCAGACAACTGAAGGAAAGAATTGAAGGTCTTGTCCACGACGGCATTTTGATTCTAGAGCTTATCGAACACTGGAAATCTGTTTTACCATAGATTGATTTTCTCTTAAAGAATTTTGAGGATAAGAATTGTTATCTTTGAAAGCATGTCAATAGGAGCATTCTGATGCATATATTTCTATACACTTTGATGGTGAAAGCGCTTGTCTCATGTTGACATCTACATGAAATAAATAAATTTTGAATTTAAATGTTTTGTGTTCACTTTATTTTAGCAATAAATTTGAATTTGCAAAAACAAATGAAACTTTAAGAAAAGTTGTGGTAAACAATAAATAAGTGGTTTTCACATGAAATAATGAACAATCTTGAGAATATTGATGATCATTGTTAGAAATAACCCAACATTTTCCCTCTCTCTTTTGGGTTTTCCTACACTTAAATCCCTTGAATCAAAACCACTTGAAAGACCTAATGCTTCAAGGAATATGAATGATTGAATTTCACAAAAAAAAAAAAAAAAACATTGTCATTGCAGAACAAGCAAGGATGTAAATCCTAATCCAGGCTATGAACAAAGGAATGAACTTTTTGAAATTTTTTGAATTCCTTGAAATTCAAACAAATGAGACATTCTTTCAAGAATCTAGATTTTGGTAATTTGATGTGTGTCAAGATTTGTGCTAAAACCATTCATGACATTTTCCAACAAACCACAAAACACTAATTGCCCAAACATCACTTCATGATTAATACCTTGGAGCACAATGACCAAACCAGATTATCACATATCCCAGAGAAAACCCATTTTTAGGTCATATTTTCCTCGTCTCTTCAAAGAAATCACATTAGAAATTCAGTCTTTTCAGTACAGACCTAGACTTGCTATGTTCCTCGTTGATACAAATTCTCATTGGTTAATCGAATTGCGGCATCATATGTGGAAATGATGGATACATGGTGAATAAGGATGGACTAAACGCATGAATCATTGGGGCATGCGATGAAAAATGAAAAATGAAAAAATTTGTGATATCATGCATATGAGAATTCGGATGATTCCAAAATGCAAAATGAAATTCTGAATATCTATTTCCCCTGGGGATTGCTTTTCAATGTGAATATTCGTGCTTGACATGAGAAATGGCCATCTTTCGTATCCCTTTCGCACAAAAAGAAATTATCCATAGTCACCCCTTTTGAGCCAAAAGAATTTTTTCTTCTTTGAACCCTGATCATGGATCACCCTCTACACTGGGGGGAAAATTCGAGGAAATATCTTTTTAAAGATCATTGAGAAATGAGTCCAAGCTCAAAGACAGATACAAAGAAAATGGAACCCCGAAAAAATACGGGCTCACTCTGTCAAAGAAAAAGAAGAGGAAAAGATGGCGAAATGAAAGCCAAGAAAAACACAAAAAAAGTGTGTGAAAAAGCGATGGCAAATGAAAGCCAAAAGCGAAGAAGAAAAGACGTAAAAGTCAAAAGGAAAGAAAGGTCCAAGAAGAGACAAATGCTTCAAGGAGAATCCTCCTCAAGAAATGATCCTTGATCTGATTACCCTCAAACACATATTTTGGGCCTATTTATCCTCTCTTTCTGAACCCTAAGCCATGGCCTACATTACGTGCTTTAAAAGTCCATTTTGATCAAGCATGAATATTTAATTTGAAAGGTTTTTTCCTCAGATTTTATCCCATTTCATCAAATTATCATTTCACTAAGGAATAATTTAGAATTCTCAAGTGTATGGTAGAACAAAAAAAAAAAAAAACAAAAACAACAAAAAAAAGAAGAAAAATTGGAAAGAATGGGACTCTAGGGCGAAAACCCAAAAATGAACGGTCTAGAATAAAATTGGAATTTTCGATGCCATCGATGATAGTGCTGATACCACAAAAGAAAAGATCTTATTAAAGGAGTGGTCATCGAGGAACATTTAAGGATTCCTGCACCTCCTAAATTGTCAACTCTCATTCAGAAGATTGTCTTCAAAAAACTGAAACTTTTTTCTCCAAGATTAAACTTTCCGGTTTAAACATCCCGGCCAATCTTGATGCTTGTCAAAATGCCTTGATATGAAAACTAAAAGAATGTTGAATTTGCTTGGTTCTCAATGAATTCATGATTTATAAAACCTGTTCCATTTGTGAGCCTAGAAAGGATATACATTTTTGTCATGAAGTTTTCTTGGAAAAGACAGAATCTTGTTATACCAAGCCTTGCCAATCCCAGTTAAAAAACCAGATTGATACTTAGAGAAATTTCTAACAATGATCATCAATCTTCAAAAGATTTATACATCACACATTGTGGGGTTAATATTTTTTGTTTAGAAGTTCTCAAAATGCGAAAACAAATAAAGGGATTTTTTGAAATACCCATTTTGATGTTGACATGAGACAAGGATTTTTTCTAACTCAAAGGTATAGAACTGCCAAGATAGGGTCTGACTTCCAGATATGAGAAGAAGAAATAGAACCCGGTTCAGATCTCTGTTGATGAAAGTTTGAAAACTGTTGGGGCAAAGAGAATAGCCAAAATGAATTGAAGATATACTCTGATTTGAAGAGGAAAAATGAATTTGAAAGGCTAAGCCAAAGTCTAGAAAAACAACCGGGGGCATTTGCATCACTCATCAGCACTCATCCCTTTATCGAGCTTTTGCATCTTCATAGTGTCGGTAAGCATTTGCATCATTCATGGGTATTTGTATTGGCATTATTCCATAAGTATCTGTATTTTACCTTTACATTTACATTCTTCATGGAATTCGCATTTGTGTCATCGCAAGCAATTGCATCATTTCTAAAATCATTGCATTTTCATTAATGTGTGGTAATTATAGTTACACCATTCATAAACCAATTACATGAACACAATTAGTAGGGGAATCTGCATCATGAAACATGGGCATCAATCCAGGCCATTTGCATTTGCACTAAGAAATATTTTACATTTGCACCATGAAGCATGAGCACCTTGTTAAAAGACATGTGCATCTGCATCATTTCTCAAAGCTTCTGGTGGGGATATCCAGAATTTTACAGTTTTAAAAGAACAAGTCTTCGGTGGTGATAGTTGAAGCCTCTGGTGGAGATATCCAGGGTTTTATAATTTTGAAAAATGAGAAATCTTCTTCTGGAGGAGTTACCCAGAATTTTACAATGAGCAAGTCTTTGGTGGTGATAGCCAGAACTTCTGGTGGGGATATCCAGAATTTTACAGTTTTAAAAGTGAACAAGTCTTCGGTGGTGATAGCCGAAGCCTCTGGTGGAGATATCCAGGGTTTTATAATTTTGTAAATGAGAAATCTTCTTCTGGAGGAGTTATCCAGATTTTTACAATGATCAAACCTTTGATGGTGATAGCCAAAGCCTCTGGTGGAGATATCCAGAATTTTACAGTTTTAAAAGTGAACAAGTCTTCGGTGGTGATAGCTGAAGCCTCTGGTGGAGATATCCAGGGTTTTATAATTTTGAAACATGATAAATCTTCTTCTGAAGGAGTTACCTAGAATTTTACAATGAGCAAGTCTTTGGTGGTGATAGCCAAAGCTTCTGGCGGGGATATCCAAAATTTTACAGTTTTAAAATCGAACAAGTCTTCGGTGGTGATAGCTGAAGCCTCTGGTGGAGATATCCAGGGTTTTATAATTTTGAAAAATGAGAAATCTTCTTTTGGAGGAGTTATCCAGAATTTTATTCAACATGTGCATCTACGTCAAGAAGCATTTGCATCAATCTAAGTTAGTTGAATCTGCATCAAGAAAGTTTGCATCAAATCAAGTCATTTACATTTGCATCAAAGACATTTGCACCAATCTAAGTCATTTGCATCTAGATCAAGAAGCGTTTGCATCAACTAAAGACATTTGCATTTGCATCATGAAGCATTTGCATCATCTCTTAAAGCTGTCAGGTATAATCGAACTTCTTTTGCTTCTCAAATGAGTCGAGCCCCGAGATCATCGTTGAGGTACTTTTTTATTATGAACAAGTCTTCGGTGGTGATAACTGAAGCCTCTGGTGGCGATATCCAGAGTTTTAAAATCCTTTGAAAAGGTAAAAAGTCTTTGGTGGTGATAACTGAAGCTTCTGGAGGTGATACCCAGAATTTTTACAGTTTTAAAAATGAGCAAGACTTTGGTGGTGATAGCCGAAGCTTCTGGAGGAGATATCCAGAATTTTAAACATAGCTGAGAACAAGACAAGTTAAGGCCCAGAGACCATCGTCAAGGTCATTTCCTTTCTTGCAAGTCGAATTCGTTTTCTTAAGACGAGTCGAGCCTTGAGACCGCCGTCAAGGTATTTCCTTTTGTTTTAAATCGAATTCATTCTGTTTTATCAAATGAGTCGAGCCTCGAGAACACCGTCGAGGTATTTCCTTTTGTTTTAAATCGAATTCATTCTGTTTTATCAAATGAGTCGAGCCTTGAGACCACCGTCGAGGTATTTTGTTTTGTTTTAAATCCAATTCATTCTGTTTTATCAAATGAGTCGAGCCTTGAGACTATCGTCGAGGTATTTCCTTTTGTTTTAAATCGAATTCATTCTATTTTATCAAATGAGTTGAGCCTTGAGACCACCGTCGAGGTATTTCTTTTGTTTTAAATCGAATTCATTCTGTTTTATTAAATGAGTCGAGCCTTGAGACCACCGTCGAGTAATTTTGTTTTGTTTTAAATCGAATTCTTTCTGTTTTATCAAATGAGTCGAGCCTTGAGACCACCGTCGAGGTATTTCCTTTTGTTTTAAATCGAATTCATTCTGTTTTATCAAATGAGTCGAGCCTTGAGACCACCGTCGAGGTATTTTGTTTTGTTTTAAATCGAATTCATTCTATTCCATCAAATGAGTCGAGCCTTGAGACCACCGTCGAGGTATTTTGTTTTGTTTTAAATCGAATTCATTTTATTTTATCAAATGAGTCGAGCCTTGAGACCACCGTTGAGGTATTTTGTTTTGTTTTAAATCGAATTCATTCTGTTTTATCAAATGAGTCGAGCCTTGAGACCACCGTCGAGGTATTTCCTTTTGTTTTAAATCGAATTCATTCTGTTTTATCAAATGAGTCGAGCCTTGAGACCACCGTCGAGGTATTTTGTTTTGTTTCAAATCGAATTTATTCTGTTTTATCAAATGAGTCGAACCCTGAGACCGTCATCAAAGACCTTCGGGCACCAGTTTTTTCAAAGACCTCCGGGCACAATTTCAAAGACCTTCGGGCACCAGTTTTTTTCAAAGACCTCCGGGCACAATTTCAAAGACCTTCGGGCACCAATTTTTTTCAAAGACCTCCAGGCACAATTTCAAAGACCTTCGGGCACCAGTTTTTTTTCAAAGACCTCCGGGCACAATTTTAAAGACCTTCGGGCACCAGTTTTTAAGACCTCGGGGCACCAGTTTTTTTAAAAGACCTCCGGGCACAATTTTAAAGACCTCCGGGCACCATTTTAAAGACCTTCGGGCACCAGTTTTTAAGACCTCCGGGCACCAGTTTTTTTAAAAGACCTCCGGGCACCAATTTTAAAGACCTTCGGGCACCAGTTTTTTAAGACCTCCGGGCACCAATTTTAAAAACCTCTGGGCACTATTTTTCTTTTGAAAATCGAATTCGTTTTCTTAAGACGGATCGAGCCTTGATTAGTCAGGGAATTCAATTTAAGGACAAATCTTCAATTTACAGCTTTTTCAAAAAAAAAAATGAATGAAAACCCTTTTCTTTCTCTCCAGATGTGATTTCACAGACCGGACAAAATTGTTGTCTATTTTATCTTTGCCTGATTCTTGATTCTCAGCAATCGCCAAAGAGGGGCAGCTGTAGACACCTAATTTTGTCCGGGCCTTTTAAAACAAATTTTGATTTGTCCCCCTCTCGGGTTTAATATTTCTGTAAAAGTCACGGTCGCGATTTTAGATTTTTAAAATGTTCTAAATTATATATATCCTTTTTAGCTTTAATTGTTCAAATAAAACCGGATCGTAAAATTACCAATTTTAAAATTCAATTTAAACCCGGGGTGAAAAAGTTTAATCTTGAGCTTTATTAGATTTTTAAAATAATGTTTTTTAATTGAAAATATTTGAAAAAAAAAAAGAGAAACTTCAAAGAATTAAAGAACGGCAATTTAGACATTACCCATTTTTTTAGGTTAAGAATTGAGTTATAAATGGATCACTTGAGTAAAGAAAAAGTGGGGGCGGATATTTTAGGAAAAGAGAGCTGGCGGCTAAAACAAAGAAAAAGAAAAAGCTTTGGTTTTTTGGAAAAATGGGAAAAGCCTAAGAAGAATCCATAGATTGTTGTTGTTGTGGAGTCATTCTGAAGGAACAGAGCAGCAATGGAGAAAGGAGAAGCGAATTGGAGTGAGGAAGTAGAGGATCTGGTGACAGCCGGAGACACCCAAGGCGCAATCTTCTTCCTCGAAAACCTCCTTTCAGATCTCCAAACGACTTCGTCATCGTCTTCCTCGGACGACCTCCGATTAGCCACCGCCCTCTCCGATTTAGCCTCTCTCTGTTCCTCCATTGGCTTCTCCCTCAAGTCCGACAAACTTCTCTCACGCGCTTCTCTCCTCAAACAACGCGCTAACTCTTCAAGTGATGTAGGGCTTCCAAAGAAGGACTCGGAGGAGAATTCTTTATCATTGTTTAATGTTTCTTTGGCTGCAAATGACAAGCCTTTGACTCATGATTGGGAAGCAATTGCGGATAGTGAACCGAATGTAATTCTCTCCTCGGAATGCTTGCTAGGAGTATCAAATCTTTCATTGGAAGATAGCAAAGTTGAAGCTCCTAAGAGACGGGGAAGGGGAACCTTTTCTTATAGAAAAAGTGAATTGTCTGGTGATCGACTCTCTGACGTGTCTGCTCCCAAAGATACAGAGAATGAGGATGTGTGCAAAAAACCTGAAACAAAGACAGTGGAATCTAAATATGGCATGCGTCATGTTCTTGTTTTGGCTGACTTTTCTCCAAGCACTAGGACGACAGACCTACAGAAGCTCTTTGAGGACTTCAGAGACCGGGGAGTTGTTATTCGCTGGGTCAATGATACAACAACCCTTGCAGTATTTAGAACACCATTTATCGCCCTTGAAACCTGTAACCATGTTCATTGTCCATTTACAGTACGCATACTTGACGCGGATGATATGCTTTTGAGCTCAATTCCAGCAAGAGATTTAGAACCTCCTCGCTAATGACCGAAGACATCAACAAGAAATGCCCAGAGGTTGATTGCTCAGGGAATGGGATTGAAATTGGCATCGTCGACCTTTGGGTCTAGAGAATTGAGAAACCAGGAAGAAGCCAGGGGAACCGAGTGGTCAGATTTTACAAAGGCAGTAGCTAAAAAAGGAGAGAAAATGAGGGAGAAAAGAAAAATAGGATTTAGTATGGGAAAATAGGAAGTGGTTTTTGCTAAAGGGACAAGCACAAGGTAGTATTCCTTTATTTTATGTTTATTGTGCTTGCTTTGGACATAATATATTATGGTGTATATTTGGTGTTTGATAATTTACTCTTATACGGCTAATGTTGCTTGCTTTGGACATGGTCTATTGTGGTGCATGCCTTAATGTCATTTTGCATATTCATAACATTTTAATAAATAAGGCAATATTCTCGAGTTCAATAATTCATGGTTTTCTCTGCTGGGTCTGCCGGAGAGGTTATCATTAATTATTAACGAAGGAATACCTTTTTCTAAAATAAAATTATTCAAAATTTTTTTGAAATAAATAAAACTTTCTATGTTTTGTCGGTCTGCCGAGGAACATGAAAAGATTTTGGTATTAATAAACTCCGAGTCATTTTAAGCCATTTCACATGCCATATCATCTTATGTCATCCATATGCCATTTCATCTTGCTTGTCATGTCGATTTCATTCACATGCCATGTCATCTTATGTCATGCATATTGCCATGTCATTCATTTTGCATTGATTTTCATTCTTATGCCATGTCATTTTGTTTACCATGTCGATTTCATTCACATGACATTCATTCTTATGCCATGTCATTCATATGCCATGTCATTTTGTTCACATGAAATCCATTCTTATTCCATGTCATTTTGTTTGCCATGTCGATTTCATTCGCATGACATTCATTCTTATGCCGTGTCATTTATATGCCATGTCATTCGTTTGCCATATCATTTAGGTTTTAAATCATGCATTTCATGCATTCAATTGGCTGTATGTTCATGCATCTCATGTTCATGCCACTTGAATAATGACTTGATCCAATTAATGGTTCAAAGTCATGCTCTCTTGAGCACACTTGTGGAAAATTAAGTTTGTCAAGTTGATTATTCTACCTTTGTGATTTTTTTTACTTAGCCAATTTTTAACTTTTAAAAAGTCCTAGCTACTATTTGCAAGTCATTTTATGAGTTTCAAATATTTTTACTTTGATTTTTAAATGATTTTATCAAAGGCAAAAATGTGTTGGCAAAGCAGTTTTTTCTTCTTCCAAAACTCGTACATCTCTGATTTTTCTGGGAATTCATCTTTGATCAAAAAATTAAGACGGTTTTTTACCATGTAGTTTTATATGTCCTGAGTCTCCAATATTTTTTTCATAAGTTTTTGAAATTTGAAAAATAGGGTAAAAAATCGTGGATTAAAACTGGACAGTGGAGTCAGAATTGAAATTAAAGAAAAATCATTTTTCTGTTTTGGTTAATTTACTTAGTGTGGGCTGATAAGGAGGGTTAGCTACTGACTTAGGGTAATTTCAACGTCTTTTTAAACTCTAAAAATGGTTTTTCAAGTCCCGGGTTAAGGGTAGTCAAGTCCGGATTTTTTAAACTTAGGAAATTAGAGCCATTTAAAAACATTTTAGCCCAGTTTTTATTTTTAATTCAAGCTTCTCAAAATTGTTTTCAAACAATCACAAAGTATTTTGGTTTTAGAATATTTAATTTGACATATTTTCCTAAGGTAGTCGGATATCTTTTTAGATATACGGATTTCCTTAATTAAAGGAAAAAATACATTTCATGCATTTTATTTTTATATTCATGCATTTTATATAATATGTGATTCTTGCCATAATAATTTCTATGATATTGTTGTTATTTTGATTTATATTTTTTTGATGTTACATGGTTTATTATATGGTTTTGAATATTTCATGATATCCTATGCTTTTATTTAGTTATTTTTATTTAGCATATACTATGTTTATGCATTATTATTTTTATTTTCATGCATATTATATGATAGCATTATTCTATTCCATGTCATTTAAATTATATGTCATACCATTCATATTTGTCATGTCATTTAAATCATTTCATTCCATTTAGGATATATTATGTCATCTAGAATATTTTATTTCATTTAGATTATATCGTATGACTTAGAATATTGCATCTCATATAGACTATACTATGTTACCTGGGTCATTTCATTTTATTTAGAATATATTATATAACTTAGGATATTCCATTTCATTTAGAATATGCTAAGGCATTCAAATCATGTCATGTCATTTAGGTTGCATTATATTATTTAGACTTTACTATGTCATTTTATTTATGTCATGCATATACATATTTATTTATTTTAAATGTTTTCAAAAAAAATAATGGTTTTCAATAAAATAAAGATATTCCCGAGTTAAAATAATTCATGAGTTCTCTGCCGGGTTTGCTGGGGAGGATATCACCAATTAATATTAATAACGAAATATCTTCTTTAAAAAGAGAATGGTTCGGAAAATTTTCCAAAAACTAATAAAAATTTCTATATTTTGCCACGTTTGTTGGGGAACATAGGAAAATTTTGAATTTATAAATTCCGGATCATTTTCAATAAAAATTGAAATTATTTTTCTTTAAATTGCGAATTAATTTGAAATACTAAATTTAAAACCAACTTTTACCGAGACTTGAGATAACACACGATTAATAAGGTACCGATTTATACGGGCGTTGTGGGGGTACTAATCCTTCCCCGCACATAACCGACTCCCGAACCCGCTTCTTTGATTTCTCTGGTTTAAAACGCAGACTTGAAATTGGTTTTTAAAATGTTTTAATTAATTTTTAAAATATTTTATAAAACCGGTTTTAATAGGTGGCCGATCACACCTAGCTAAAAAAGATTGGTGGCGACTCCATGTCTTTTTAAGGTCATTTTCAAAACCTTCATTTTTTAGAGGAATTAAGTCGACTTTTCCTCGGTTTTTTTTTAATGTCACGCTTAACGAATAATAAAGTCTTGCGATGAGACTCGTTATTTTTTAGGTTGCGACACTTATCTTTCATTTGGAACCTTCAATTTTGACCAATTTGATCGTTTAAGCATTTTCCCAAATTTCCCGAACTAGGGTTTCCTTTCTACTGAATCTTCGTAACCCAACTTTCAAACTCTATATCTTTCAATATAGCCTCGGATTATCAAAATTCTTTCACCATTTTTCAATTTAACTTCAAATCTTGATTTTAAAAGTGGGTTGACTTTTCCAGTAGTTGACTTTTTGAGGTTGACTTTTCGAGATTGACTTTTTCAATTTTGACTTTTTATGCTCGCCTTCTTAGACTAAGTCTCGAAGTACCACCTAGGATGAAATTTTTTTTTTACATTCTAAAACATCAATTTAGGAAGAAAACATACATGTTTTAGTGGTCCGAACATAATTAGGTATCTACAGCTGCACCTCTTTGGCTATTGCTGAGAATCAAGAATCAGGCAAAGATAAAAAAATACTAATTTTGTCCGGTTAGTGAAATCACATGTAAAGGGACGGGAAAGAGGTTTCTTTTTTTCATTTTTTTCAATTTTTTTTTTTGTTAAAAAAGCTGTAAATAGAAGATATTGTCCTTAAATTGAATTCCCTGACTAATCAAGGCTCGACCCATCTTAAGAAAACGAGTTCGATTTGCAAGAGAAGAAAAGACCTCGACGATGGTCTCGGGGGCTTAACCTGTCTTATGCTAAGCTGTATTTAAAATTTTGGGTATCTCCTCCAGAAGTTTCGGCTATCACCACCAAAGAGTTGCTCAATCAAATGTAAAACTCTAGATATCTCCACCAGAGGCTTTGGCTAGCACCACCAAAGACTTGTTCATTTTTAAGCTGAAAAACTCTGGATATCTCCACCAGAGGCTTCGGTTATCACCACCATGCTCAAGCAAATGTAAAACTCTGGATATCTCCACCAGAGGCTTTGGTTATCACCACCAAAGACTTGTTCAATGTTTAAAACTGTAAAAACTCTGGAAACTTATGCCTGGAGGTCTTAAGAATGATGCCCGAAGGTCTTAAAAATGGTGCCCGAAGGCCTTACCCGTGATTTAAAAATACCTTGACGACAGTCTCAAGGTTCGAATCATTTGATAAACAAAATGAGTTCGATTTAAAACAAAAGGAAATACCTCGACGGTGGTCTCAAGGCTCGACTCATTTGATAAAACATAATGAATTCGATTTAAAACAAAAGGAAATACCTCGACGGTGGTCTCAAGGCTCGACTCATTTGATAAAACAGAATGAATTCGATTTAAAACGAAAGGAAATACCTCGACGATGGTCTCGGGGCTCCACTTATTTGATAAAACAAAATGAATTCGATTTAAAACAAAAGGAAATACCTCGACGATGGTCTCGGGGCTCGATTCATTTGATAAAACATAATGAATTCGATTTAAAACAAAAGGAAATACTAAGAATGATTCTGGGTTTGGTTCATTTGGAAAAAATAAATTTAACTTGAAAATAAAAGAACATACCTCGACGATGGTCTTGAGGCTCGACTCATTTGAGAAGTGAAACGAGTTCGATTTGGAAAGGAACGTACCTCGACGATAATCTCGGGGCTTGACTCATTTGAACAGCAGAACGAGTTCACTTTGGGGAAGTCCAAGTTTTCCTGATTTCTGCAATGTTAGCTTAATGCAATGATGAGAATGACATGCTTTGCAAATGCTTGTATGTTTCCTAAGAATGAATGCAATCAAATGATTTTGTCATGATTTCTAATCCATGGTTTCTTTGAGGTTCACAGATTATCCGACTTCATGACGGAGTCTTCAATTATTCACTGATGCCCCACTTAAGGAACCCTTCACTCAAGATAACTTGTCAAACAGTCTCAGTTTTTGACTTTCGCTGAAATTCACAAATTTTCTGACTTCGTGATAGGGTCTCCAACACGTTCACAGTTTTCTTTTCGTGGTGAACTTTCCAAACCTTTCCCAAGATTTAAATCTATTCCTTAGTAATACTCTGAAATCCTTTTATTTAAAGATTTTTTTATTGCTAATCATTATTCAATTTAATAACAAACATGATGCATCTCAAACATGTATGAAAAAATTATGAATCAAGCAAAAATATTCTGAAAAGGATAACAAGAATTTATTGCAACAAATGTTTTTTTTTTTTTTAAATTGTAAAAGTGAATATCAAGGATATAAGAAACAAATGTAATCTTATAGGTTATAGATGCCTCGGATGCGGAATATCTTGGACCCTTCATTTTTCAAACCATATAAAATTTCTCTTGAACGAGCAATTTACTTGGGTAACCTCTCGGCTTTCGTAGTTACATCAGGCTGAGTTGTTCCCCTTTAATCTGATTTTCAGATAATTTCTCCCATTACACGGAGCATTGATTCGAACTTTAATCAGTACCTGAGCAGCTTTTTGCGAGTTTTCAACTCAAGTGTCCTCCATCGGTGTTAAGTCGCCCTTTGCGGGTTTTCGGCTTAAACCTTTCTTTTTACATTTTTTTGCATTTTCATTTTTTTGTATTCTACCATGCATCTGAGAATTCTAAATGCTTCCAAGGTAAAAATATCAATTTAAAAGATGGGATGAATTATGAGAACAACCTTTCAAATTAAATATCCATGCTTGATCAAAATGGACTTTCTAAAGCAAGTAATGTAGGCCAAGGTTTGGGTTCAGAAAGAATGGATAAAATAGGCCCAAAATGTGTTTAAGGGTGATTGAATCAAGGATCATTTCTTGAGGAGAACTCATTCTTGAAACATTTGTCCCTTTTTTGGATTTTTTTTCTTCTTTTTTGCTTTGTTATCTTTCATTTGCCATTCTTTGATTTTGACATTTTCCAATGGCTTTCATTTTGCCATGATTTTTTATTATTTTTTCTCACATTTGCCCTCCAGTGTAGAGGGTGATCCTTGATCAAGGTTTAAAGAAAGAAATAATTTCTAAGGCTCAAAGGGGTGACTAAGGATAAGTTCTACTTAGTGAAAGGAATATGAAAGATGGCCATTCATCATATCAAGCATGAATATTCTTATTAAAAAGCAATCACAGGGGAGATGGATATATAGAATTTCCATTTTTACGCTTGGAATCATTTGAATTTCCATGTGCACAGCATCACACTTTTTTTTTTGAAAAAACCAATTTCAAGCATAATAGTTCTTCAGCATTCACGGGATTTTTGAAATCCTCCCCGTCCATCCGAGTTAAAATCAATGCTCCTCCAGAAAAAGTTTTTTTTTTACCACATAGGGTCCTTTCCAATTCGGAGTCCACTTTTCTCGCGGGTCCTTTACTATAGGGAGAATTTTCCTCAGTACCAACCCCCCTCTCGGAACTGTCTGGGATGACTTTCTTGTTGTGGGTTCGAATCAGCCTTTTCTGATACAACTGCCCGTGACAAATTGCTTTCAATCTTTTCTCCTCGATGAGATTCAACTGTTCATAACGAGCTCTAACCCATTCTGCCTCTTCTAGGCCAACCTCCATCAAAACCCGAAGTGAAGGGATCTCAACTTCAATAGGTAGCACTACTTCCATCCCCTATACCAAAGAAAATGGCGTTGCCCCTGTAGATGTGCAGATCGAAGTACGATATGCATGAAGAGCAAAAGGCAAAATCTCATGCCAATCCTTGTACACATCAGTCATCTTCTCAACAATCTTCTTGATGTTCTTGTTAGCTGCTTCTACTGCCGCATTCATCTTCGGACGGTAAGGTGCCGAATTATGATGTGTGATCTTGAACTGAGTACACACTTCTATCATCATCTTATTGTTCAAATTGAGAGCATTATCCAAAATAATTCTTGCTGGCAATCCGTAATGGCATATGATTTCTTTCTTAACAAATCTGCATACCATCGAATTTGTTACATTCACATAGGAAGCAGCTTCTACCCACTGTGTGAAATAATCTATGGCCACCAAGATGAAACGATGTCCATTTGAAGCTTTCGGGGTAATAGGTCCAATCATATCCATTCCCTACATTGAAAAGGGCCAAGGTGCAGTCATGACATGCAATAGCGATGGGGCACATGAATCTTATCTGCATATATCTAGCATTTATGGAACTTCCGGGAATAACTGATACAATCTCCTTCCATTGTCAGCCAATAATACCTTGCCCTCATAATCTGTTTAGCAAGCATGTGACCATTAGCATGAGTGCCACATATCCCTTCATGGACCTTTTCTATAATTCTCTGAGCTACGGCAGATCCGACACATCTCAACAAGACTTGGTCTTTTCCTTTCTTGTAGAGAATCTCACTATCTAGAACAAAACCCATCGCTAGCCTTCTCAGAGTCCTTTTGTCATTTTCTGTTGCTTGTTCTGTATACTGTTGACTCTTGATATATTGCAAGATGTTGTTATACCAAGGAAGGCCATCTGCTTCTTCTTCAACACTCAGACAGTGGGCAGGAGACTCATATATACTCATCTTTATTGGCACAACTTCAGCCCCTTCATTCATTTTAAACATTGATGAAAAAGTAGCCAGAGCATCTGCCATTCGATTTTCTTCTCGAGGGAAGTAATTGGAATTCACTTCTTCAAATTCCTCCAATAAACTCAGTATGAGTTCTCTGTATCGGATTAGCTTTGTATCTCGGGTTTCCCATTCTCCTCGTAGCTAGTATATCACTAGGGTTGAGTCTCCGAAAGCTTCCAATACTTTGATCTTTCTGTCCACTGCAGCACGAAGGCCTATAGTACACGCTTCATACTCAACAGTATTGTTTGTACAATAAAAATCCAATTTAGCAGTGAAAGGATAATAATCTTCTTCTAGGGATATGAGGACTGCACCGATTTCGTGCCCCATGGCATTAGATGCGCCATCAAAGTAGATTTTCCATACTTTCTTCTTCAGGAGAATCTCATCTACTTGCGAAACATACATCAAATCTTCATCTGAGAAGTCAAAGTTCAACGGGTCATAATCTTCCACTGCCCGACTTGCTAAAAATTCAGCCACTACACTGCCTTTGATAGCTTTTTGACTTACATATAGAACATCGTATTCTGACAATAAAACCTACCATCTTGTTGTTCTCCCTGATAAAGAAGGTGCTTCCAACATGTACGTGATTGGATCGAGCTTGGAAATCAACCACGTTGTGTGGTACAACATGTATTCTCTGAGTCTTCGAGCAGTCCAAGCTAAGGCATAGCACAACTTTTCTACCGACGAATATTTCAACTCATAATCTGTGAACTTCTTGCTGAGGTAGTAAACTGCCTGTTCTTTCTTTCCAGTCTCATCAAGCTGCCCCAAAACACAACCCATGGATCTTTCAAATACTGATAAATACAGTATCATTGGTTTATTCGAAATAGGTGGCATTAATTCTGGTGGGTTGGATAGATAATGTTTAACCTTTTCAAATGCAATCTGACAACCTTCATCCCATTCTCCTAGATCACGTTTTCAAAGTAACTTAAATATCGGATCACATTTGTCGGTTAACTGAGAAATAAACCAGGCAATGTAACTTAATCTCCCTAGCAAGCCTCTTACTTCTTTTTGAGTGTGAGGTGGTGGCACATTCTGAATGGCCTTCACTTTATCTGGGTCAATCTCAATTCCCCTTTTACTAACGACAAAACCCAGCAATTTTCTCGAGGTGACTCCAAAAGTACATTTTGTCGGATTTAGCTTTAGTCCAAACTTTCCTAATCGTTCGAAGAGCTTCTTAAGATTCGCAATATGGTCCTCTTCTCCTTGTGATTTTGCAACCATATCATCAACATAGACCTCAATTCCCTTATGCATCATATAATGAAACAAGGTCACCATGGCTCTCTGATATGTTGCCCCACCATTCTTCAACCCAAATGGTGTTACCTTGTATCCCCACATTGTAACAAATATGGTTTTCTCCATATCTTTCGGTGCCATCTTAATCTGATTGTATCCCGAGAATCCGTCCATGAAAGAAAATAAATAACTCTTCGTCGTATTATCCACTAGAGTATCAATATAGGAAAATATATATAATGAAAGCAAAATAAATAGCAAAAATGAAAGAATATGGACACATCAATATGAATAAAATGCATCGTGCTTGTTGTTGCAACCTCAAGAAATAACGAGTCTCATCACAAGACTTTATTATTCGTTAAGCGTGACATTAAAAGAACTGAGGAAAAGTTGACTTAATTCCTCTAGAAAAATGAAGGTTTTGAAAATAAACTTGAAAAAGACATGGAGTCGCCACCAATCTTTTTTGGCTAAGTGTGATCGGCCACAAAACCGGTTTTATAAAACATTTTAAAATTAATTAAAACATTTTTTTAAAACCAATTTCAAGTCTGCGTTTTAAACCAGAGAAATGAAATAAGCAGGTTCAGGACTCGGTTACGTGTGGGAAAGGATTAGCACCCCCATAACACTCGTATAAAACGGTATCTTATTAATCGTGTGTTATCTCAAGTCTTGGTAAAAAGTTGATTTTTAATTTGGTATTTCAAGTTAATTCCCAATTTTTTTTAAAAAAATAGTTCCATTTTTTTTATCGAAAATGATCCGGAATTTATTAATTCAAAATTTTCCTATATTTCCCAACAAGCGTGGCAAAATATAGAAATTTTTATTATTTTGGAAAATTTTTCAAACCATTCTCATTTTAAAGAAGATATTCCGTTATTAATGATAATTGACGATATCCTCCCCAGCAAACCCGACAGAGAACTCATGAATTATTTTAACTCGAGAATATCTTTATTTTATTGAAAATCATTACCTTTTTCAAAACATTTTAAAAAAAATATGAATATGAATATGCCTGACATAAATAAAATGACATAGCAAAGTTTAGATAATATAATGCAACCTAAATGGTATGATATAATTTATATGACGTAGGATATTCTAAATAAAATTAAATGACCTAGGTAACATGATATATTCTATATGAAAAATAATATCCTAAGTCATATGATTTATTCTAAATGAAATAAAATATCCTAAGTGACATAATATATTCTAAATGAAATGAAATGACCTAGGTAACATAATATATTCTATATGAAATGAAATATCCTAAGTCACATGATATATTCTAAATGGAATAAAATGATTTAAATGACATGGCAAATATAAATGATATGACATATAATCTAAATGATATGAAATATAAAATAATGCTAACATATAATATTCATGAAAATAAAAATAAAAATAATAATGCATGAACATAGTATATGCTGAATAATATGACAAAAATAACTAAATAAAAAGCATAGGATATCATGAAATATTCAAAACCATATAACAATTAATATAATATCAAAAATTTAAATAAAAGATAATAACACCATCATGAAAATTAACATAGCAAAAATCACATATTATATAGTATGCATGAATATGAAAAATGCAATGCATGAGAATGTATTTTTTCCTGTAATTAAGAAAATCCGTATATCTATAAAGATATCCGGCTACCTTAGGAAAATATATCAAATTAAATATTCTAAAACCAAAATACTTTGTGATTGTTTGAAAACAATTTGGAAAAGCTGACATTAAAAATAAAAACTTAGCAAAACCCTTTTTAAATGGCTTTAATTTTCGAAGTTTAAAATCTCGGACTTGATCACCCTTAACCCGAGCTTTTTTAAATCATTTTTAGAGTTTAAAAAGGCTTAGAAATTACCCTAAGACAGTTGCTAAACTTCCTAATCGGCTCCCTCTAAGTAACTTAACTAAAACAAAAAAATGATTTTCCTTCAAATTCAATTCTGCCCCTACTGTCTAGTTTTAAAGCACGATTTTTTACCCTATTTTTAAAAATTCAAAAAAATATAAAACAAATACTGGAGACTCAGTACATGTAAAACTACACGTGGAAAAATTGACTTAATTTTCTAGTTAAAAATGACTGCCCAAAAAAATCAAGAAAGTACGAGTACTAGGTGAAAAAATTGTTTTGCCAAAACACATTTTTTTTTACATTTGATAAAATCATTTAAAAATCAAGGTAAAAATGTTAAAGAAAGTAAAATAAATCAAAAAGGTAAAATAATCAATTTGACAACTCTTTAATTTTCCATAAGTATGCTCAAAATGAGCATGACTTTGAACCATTGATTGGTCTAAGTCATTAATCATGTGGCAATGACACGAAATGCATGAAAATACAGCAAATATGATGCATGAAATGCATGATTTAAGACCTAAATGACATGACAAATGCATGGCATAGAGAATATGACCTAGACCTATATGAACTTGCATGGCATTTAATGCAACCTAGGTCTAAAATGCATGAATATGCATGCAAAGCAAGCCAATCCTAAACCTAAAGAATGCATGGCAATAACACAAACATATAGCATGCTTAAACAAAATACACAACCAAATATCATGAAAATGCAAACCTATCAACTAGCATAACAAAAATGCACACACAAAGCTTAAAAGAGAGGGGTAGCCGAATGGTTAAGTGAACATGGCATTTTCACAAACACTTAACACAATAACATGCATAGCTAAAGAATAATACTCAAATCATGCAAATATAAAGTAAAGGCATGAAAACCAATAGGCATTTTTCACAAACACATGGATTAACAAAATATAAAACATAAACAAACTTAAACGTTTTGAAAACAGGAAATAAAAAATGCAAGACAAGTAAAATAAACATGATAACAAGATAATAGACTCAAAAATGGAAACAAGCAAGCAACCAAATCAAAACAAGCTTCATGTTTATGTATTTGAAGAAGATTTAAAGCATCAAAACTTGTTAAATATCACTAGTAACATCAAATAAAGAAACAAAAATGCAACTATACCAAAACAATAGGCCATTCGGTCAACCCAAAAACAAAAGAAAAGAACTTTCTCCAAGCTTTTTCCAAGAAAGTAAAAACAAGAACTTAAAGGAGAAACTTAAAAACACTTCTTTAAAGAAGAAAATCAAAAGAAACTCACCAAAATAGCAATCAAAACAGCAAATCAAGAATAGAACATCAAGGAAAGTGCAAGAGTATGGTGCTTAAAGCAACCTCTAGAAGCTATATTGCAAGCTTTTTCTCTTCTAACTTTCTTTTCTTCTCTAAACTTTTCTTTTTGCCTTTCAAAAATGAAGAGAAAATCAGTCAAACAAGAGTGTGAATAGAGTGAAAATGAAAGAGAGAGCGCTCCCCCCTTGTAGTGGCCGGTTGGCCCTTGGAAGAACCTAGGAGGTTCTAGAATTCTTTCCAACAAATTTGATCCAATAGCCTTCAATCCAAGATGCCTTCTATGTAGGATTCTCACCCTTAGATTAGAATCATAAACACTTGAATTATGATGTCATAAGATGTCCTAAATATATTTTCTCTCCAATCGTTGGTCCATGTGTTGTAAATTCAAAGGCTTGATCGCAAAAATAACTACCTTCTTCTTCATTGTTGGCCTTTTGATTAAAAATCATAAAATATCTGTCCACCATTGGGCCTTGGCCGGATGACCCCTCATCTTCCAGCCCATGCTTCATTTTTTTAAAAGGCAAGAAAAGCCTTTTTCGGTTTCTTGGGTAAAATGACCTTTTTGCCCCCCAAAACATAAATAAATAGAAAACGGACTCCAAATTCAAATTTTGTTTTTCAAAACTTCCACAATAATAAAAAAAATTGAATTCTGGAGGTTTTCAAAAATTTGCGACCCCATTTGCTTTTTATTTGGATTTTTTCTTCCAATATTGCCCTTTTGTGCCCCCAAACTTTACCATTTTTTAAACGAGCTTCAAATCTAGATTTTTCTTCACCAATCTCTTCCAAATAATTTAAAAGTATGATCTGGAAGTTTTCATAATTTTTGGAACTCATTTGGTATTTTCTCAAGATTTATCTGCTTGAATTACTACATAGTGGGCTCAGGATTTGGCCATTTTGCAAACGAACTCTGAATCTGGATTTTCTTTAGCCAATCTCTTCCAAATAATTTAAGAATGAGATCTGCAAATTGCAGAATTTTTTGAGCTCATTTACTATTTTTCCGGGATTTATCTTCTTGAATTTCTGTATAGGGGACCCGGGATTTGACCATTTTGCAAACGAACTCTGAATCCGGATTTTATTTTGCCAATCTCTTCGAAATGATTTAAGAATGAGATCTGCAAATTTTCAAAATTTTTGGAGTTCATTTGCTATTTTTCCCAAATTTTCCAATTTTGCCTTTTTGCCTACGAAACTCGATTTTGCTCAAAACAAGTCCGATTTTCACTTTTTCTTCAAACTGAGCCTTGGGCTATCTTGTTTAATCATTCCTCATTAATTAGGGGCTTTGGTCTTATTGAGTCGGGCCATTTCTGTAATTCTTCCAAATTTCACCGAAATCCCCCAAAAACCCTAATTCTCGATTTTCTTTCGAATCAACTTTTCTTTCAGTTTTTCTTTCAAGTAGCTTCTCCATTACTCGTAGTCAGTGCTTATCTTTCATTTGGAACCTTCAATTTTGACCAATTTGATCGTTTAAGCACTTTTCCCCAAATTAATGGAACTAAGGTTTATTTTCTATTGAGTCTTCGTAACCCAACTTTCGAACTCCATATCTTTTAATGTAGACCTCGGATTATCAAAATTCTTTCACCATTTTTCAATTGAACTTCATATCTTGATTTTGAAAGTGGGTTGACTTTTTTAGTAGTTGACTTTTTGGGGTTGACTTTTCGGGGTTTGACTTTTTTGCTCGCCTTCTTAGACTAAGTCTTGGAGTACCACCTAAGGTGAAAAAAGTCTTTTTACATTATGAAACATCAATTTAGGAAGAAAACATACATGTTTTAGTGGTCAGAACAAAATTAGGTGTCTACAACTAGGACATACACCAACAATAATAATATAAAATAGTAAATATATTAATTGAATTAGGGTTAACAAGTTTCCTTTCCATAAAATATGTAATGAATCCGATGATGAAGCCTCTTCAGACGAACAAACGGTGTCTCTTGAATACTCTTGAGGTAAAGAGATTTCTTTTTGGGATCCCGCCAACGATAGATGTAGACACCTAATTTTGTCCGGACCACTAAACAGGTATGTTTTCTTCCTATATTGATGTTTTCGAGTGTAAAAAGACTGTTTTCATCCTGCAGGTGGTACTCCGAGACTTAGCTTAAGAGGGCGAGCACAAAAAGTCAAACTTGAAAAAAGTTAACCCCCAAAAAAAAGTCAACCCCGAAAAAAGTCAACCCCAGAAAGTCAACTACTGAAAAAGTCAACCCACTTTGAAAATCAAGATTTTAAGTTCAATTGCAAAATGGAGAAATAATTTTGATAATCCGAGGTCTACATCGAAAGATATGGAGTTCGAAAGTCGGGATTTGGAGATTCAGTAGAAAGGAAACCCTAATCCGAGAAATTTAGGGAAAAATGCTTAAACGATCAAATTGATTGAAATTGAAGGTTCCAAATGAAAGATAAGCACTGACTACGGGTAATGGAGAAGTCACATGCAAGAAAAATCAAAAGAAAAGTCAATCCGGGTGAAAACCAAGAATTCGGGTTTTTAGTGGATCTCGTTGAAATCGGAAAGAATCACAGAAATGGTCCGATTGGGAAAGACCAAAGCCCCCAATGGATGTAGAATGGTTAAAAAAGGATAGCCCAAGGCTCATATTGAAGAAAATCTGAAAATCGAACTTGTTTTGAGCAAAACCGGGTTTCGGAGGCAAAAAGGGCAAAATTGGAAAATTTGGGAAAAATAGCAAATGGAGTCCGAAAATTCTGAAAATATGTAAATCTCATTCTCAAATCATTTGAAAGATATTGGTGAAACAAAATCTTGATTCGGAGTTCGTTTGCAAAATGGTCAAATCCCGGGCTTCTTATGTAGTAATTCAAAAAGATAAATCCCGAAAAAATAGCAAATGAGCTCCAAATATTTTGGAATTTTGCAGATCTCATTTTTAAATTATTTAGAAGAGATTGGAAAAAGAAAATATTGATTCGGAGTTCGTTTGCAAAATGGCCAAATTCCGGGCTTCTAATGTAGTAATTCAAAAAGATAAATCCCGAAAAAATAGCAAATGAGCTCCAAATCTTTTGAAATTTTTCAGATCTCATTTTTAAATTATTTGGAAGAGATTGGCGAAAGAAAATCTTGATTCGGAGTTCGTTTGCAAAATGGCCAAATCCCGAGCCTCCTATGCAATAATTCAAAAAGATAAATCCCGAAAAAATAACAAATGGACTCCAAAAATTATGAAATTTTGCAAATATCATTGTTAAATTATTTGGAAGAGATTGGCAAAAGAAAAACTTGATTCGGAGTTCGTTTGCAAAATGGCCAAATCCCGGGCCTCCTATGGAGTAATTCAAGCCTATAAATTCCGAAAAAATAACAAATGAGCTCCAAAAATTATGAAAACTTCCAGATCACACTTTTTTATTTTTTTAAGAGGTTGGTGAAGAAAAATCTTGATTTGGAGCTCGTTTAAAAAATGGTAAAATGTAGGGGCATAAAAGGGCATTTTGGGAAGAAAAAATCCAAATAAATAGAAAACGGACTCGGATAATTTTGAAAACATCCAGAACTAAATATTTTATTATTTTTGAAGTATTAAAAAAAGAAAAATTGAATTTGGAGTCCGTTTGATATTTATTTGCATCCGGGGGGCAAAATGGTCATTTCACCCAAGCAACCGAAAAGGGCTTCTTTGGGCCTTTCAAAAAATCAGAGTTGGGCTGGAAAAGAGAAGTGCTGGCTTGCCCAAGCCCAAAGGAAGGAGGAAGCTTCTGATTTTTCAATCAAGTGGCTAAAAATCAAGAGTTAGTTAGAGATTCTCTTTGATCAAGCCATGGTGATTAAGCCACATAGGCTAAGAAAGATGTCAACATTATTCTTGGACAGCTGTAATTTGAGAGAGCTGAGATGCTAATCTAAAGGTGGTAATTTCATGATTTTTCACCTTGAATTATTAGCCATTTGATGGAAAATTGGTTACACAAAAATGACAACACATCTTGGAGCTATTATATGCCATTCGGCCAGCCCTTGTTTAGAGGTCAGATTTTCATTTTTTCTTTTCCATTTTGCTGAGTTCTTAGAGTTTTTTACTTAGTTTTTGCTATTTTAATCTCTACTTGGTGAGTTTTCATTTTAAAATAATGTTTTTGTTCTTCCTTCATCTCCTTTCTTAAGTATATTTTTTTACATTTTGTTTTTACAATAAACTCACCATGGCCAAATGGCCTACATTATTTATTTTAAGTTGCTGTTTTGATTCATTTTACCATATTGTTTATGCTATTTTTTTTTATGTTTTAAATGTTATGTTACTTCATATACTTGAGTTATATTTTAATTTGGTTGCTTTGTTTGTTGCCATTTATGTCTTAGATATCATGTTTTTGCATTTTTAATTTTCTGTTTTCATGTTGTTTAAATTTGAGCATGTTTTAGATTTAGCATATCAAGTGTTTGAAAATGCTTGTGTGATTTTTTGCATGATTTTTTGTTTTATATCTTAGTTGAGCATGTTTTAGATTTAGTATATTAAGTGTTTGTGAAAATGCTTGTGTGATTTTTGCATGATTTAAGTGTTATATTTTAGTTGAGCATGATAGTATATTAAGTGTTTGTGAAAATGCCATGCTTGTTGGAGCTTGAGGCCATTTGGCTACTCTATGTGTTTTGCATTGTGGGTTGCATTTTTTGTCATGTTAGTTGGTAGGTTTTTACATTTGCATGTCATTTGACTTAATTTTTCATGCTAGTATGCCAAGTGTTTGTGAAAATGCCATGCTTGCTTGTTACACTATCCATTCGGCCCTCTTGGAAGTTTTTTACATTTTTTGTGCATTCTTGCCATGTTAGTTGATAGGTTAGCATTTTGCATGATATTTGATTGAGTTTTTGAATAAA
Organism: Fremontodendron californicum; assembly: GCA_030761205.1. Classification (NCBI taxonomy): domain Eukaryota; kingdom Viridiplantae; phylum Streptophyta; class Magnoliopsida; order Malvales; family Malvaceae; genus Fremontodendron; species Fremontodendron californicum. Next base: position 116,242 of record JAULJL010000040.1, read on the forward strand.
GCATGCCTTGTGTTTGTGAAAATGCCATGCATATTTTAGTTATTAAGTTAGGTTTATTTGCCATGCATGTTCATGCATTCTAGGTCTAGGTTACATTAAATGCCATGCAAGTTCAATTAGGTCTAAGTCACTTTATGAATGCCATGCAATTTTTTCATGACATTTAGGTTTAAATCCATCCATTTCATGCATTATGTTTGCTGCATTATTTCATGCATTTCATGTTCATGACACTTGAATAATGACTTGAGCCAATTAATGGTTCAAAGTCATGCTGTCTTGAGCACACTTGTGGAAAATTAAGTTTGTCAAATTGATTATTCTACCTTTGTGATTTTTTACTTAGCCAATTTTTATCTAACTTTCAAAAAGACCTAGCTACTTTTTGCAAGTCATTTTATGAGTTTCAAATATTTTTACTTTGATTTTTAAATGATTTTATCAATGGCAAAAATGTGTTGGCAAAGCAGTTTTTTCCCCTTCCAAAACTCGTACATCTCTGATTTTTCTGGGAATTCATCTTTGATCAGAAAATTAAGCCGATTTTTTCTCGTGTAGTTTTACATGTCCTGAGTCTCCATTATTTTTTTCAGAAATTTTGGAATTTTGAAAAATAGGGAAAAAATCGTGGATTAAAAATGGACAGTGGAGTCAGAATTGAATTTAAAGAAAAACCATTTTTCTGTTTTGGTTAATTTACTTAGAGTGGGCTGATTAGGAGGGTTAGCTACTGACTTAGGGTAATTTCTAAGCATTTTTAAACTCTAAAAATGGTTTTTCATGTCCCGGGTTAAGGGTAGTCAAGTCCGGATTTTTTAAACATAGGATATTAGAGCCATTTAAAAAAAAATTTAGCCCTGTTTTTATTTTTAATTCAAGCTTTTCAAAATTGTTTTCAAACAATCACAAAGTATTTTGGTTTTAGAATATTTAGTTTGACATATTTACCTAAGGTAGCTGGATATCTTTCTAGATATACGAATTTCCTTAATTAAAGGAAAAAATACATTTCATGCATTGCATTTTTCATATTCATGCATTTTATATAATATGTGATTCTTGCCATAATAATTCCTATGATATTATTATTATTTTGATTTATATTTTTTGATGTTATATGGTTTATTATATGGTTTTGAATATTTCATGATATCCTATGCTTTTATTTAGTTAATTTTATTTAGCATATACTATGTTCATGCATTATTATTTTTATGCATATTATATGATAGCATTATTTTATTCCATGTCATTTAATTTATATGCCATATCATTCATGTTTGCCATGTCATTTAAATTATTTCATTTCATATAGAATAAGTTATATTATTTAGGTTATTTTATTTCATTTAGAAAATATCATGTTACTTAGGTCATTTCATTTCATATAGAATATGTTATGTTACTTAGGTTATTTTATTTTATTTAGAATATATCATATGACTTAGGATATTGCATCTCATATAGAATATACTATGTTACCTAGGTCATTTCATTTTATTCATAATATGTCATATAACTTAGGATATTGTATTTCATTTAGAATATGCTAAGGCATTTATTTCATTTCATTTAGAATATGCTAATGCATCTACATTATATCATATCATTTAGGAAGCATTATATTATTTAGATTTTGCGATGTCATTTTATTTATGTCATGTATATACATATTCATATATTTTAAAATGTTTTCAAAAGGATAATGATTTTTCACTAAAAAATAAAGATATTCCCGAGTTAAAATAATTCATGAGTTCTCTACCGGGTTTGCTGGAGGGAATATCATCGATTATCATTAATAAAGGAATATCTCTCTTTCAAAAAAAGGAATGATTCGGAAAATTTTCCAAAACTAATAAAAATTTCTATATTTTGCCACGTTTGTTGGGGAATATAGGAAAATTTTGAATTTATAAATTCCGAATCATTTTCAATAAAAAATGGAATTATTTTTCTTTAAATTGTGAATTAATTTAAAATACTAAATCTAAAACTAACTTTTACCGAGACTTGAGATAACACACGATTAATAAAGTACCGATTTATACGGGCGTTGTGGGGGTGCTAATCCTTCCCCGCACGTAACCGACTCCCGAACCCGCTTCTTTGATTTCTCTGGTTTTAAAACGCAGACTTGAAATTGGTTTTTAAAATGTTTTAGTTAATTCTTAAAATATTTTATAAAACCGGTTTTAATAGGTGGCCGATCACACCTAGATAAAAAAGATTGGTGGCGACTCCATGTCTTTTTTAAGGTCATTTTCAAAACCTTCATTTTTCTAGAGGAATTAAGTCGACTTTTCCTCGATTTTTTTTAATGTCACGCTTAACGAATAATATAGTCTTGCGATGAGACTCGTTATTTTTTAGGTTGCGACAGCTTGGCGACTCCGCTGGGGACTATTAGAGAGTCAGGCCTAGAATTAGTCGTGTGTTATCAAAGTCTCGATTTTGTTGGTTTAATTGGTATTTAATTTTAATTCCCACATTTTTTTAATAAGGAGGATTTTGAAAATAATAAACTGTTTTTAAATATGTTCATTCTCATGTGCATGCATTTTATTATTGTTCTCTAGTTATTTAAGGTTGTATATTATAATTGCTTGTTGGTTAATGCGTTACACTATTCTTGAATGTTTTAATTGCTAGGGCATTTAGAATAAGGTTTGTAGAATAGGTGGTGAAAGGTTTGTTATTCCTCCACACACACTCACTTGCATTTGCATAACATGAATCCTATACCCGGGTTCCGTCCTTTTAAGTGGGAGTAAATTAACTAAGCCTTCGTGATTGATCCTCCGTATGGGCTAGTGAAACACTTTCGGAGTATAAAGTACCTAATGCCTTCGTGATAATCCTCCGTATGGGCATAAGAAAATATACTCTAACGAATTGAACTCGCTTTTATCAGGGTGCCTTACTAGCCTTCACCGGCGACAGTGAGGAACAATTCGGGGCCTTAGAACCGATTCACCCTCATATAGTGAACCTAGGTGAAGCCATGCCAGATTTTCGTTAGATATACCGAAAATAGGAACACATGGAGGGACATTTCTAAACCTTTTGTTACCTATTTTACACTCCGAATAAGTGTGGTAGATCGGGCAATGATGTACGTACATCGCCCGTAATAAATGTGATACTCCACCTCGAAGGCATCGAGATGCCTAAATAAGCAGATATTGTTGTGGCAGATGTTCATTAGCTGTTTTAAAAATAAAAAATCCTTTTTCAAGCATTTTTGCATGTTGCACATTTCATGCATGTGTGAATAGAGCATGTACATTTTTGGTTGTATTATTGATCTCATTCTTTGCAATAAACAGTTGGTAATTTTATTTGATATAAACCTGTAGTGTTGCATGAACATTTGGATATTGTACCATAGTAGGATCCACTGCCCCGAATTTCTTTTGAAAATAATATTTTTTTTATAATGAAAAAAATACATGTTTCAAAAAATCATGAATTTGGAGGCAAATCTTGCATAATGAGATTTTTGAATAATCAAGATTTAGCTCCCATCAATTTCGTGTAATCATTGATTTCTTTGTATATACCTTGGTGATAATTCATTTATTCTTTATTTGTATCATTTTGACATTGTGTTACAGTCCTAACATGCATGGTTATTCATTGTAGAATACATTTGGGATTACATGGTCATTCTTTGTACCTACCTTTGTATTAATTCATTTATTCTTAGCATGTATCATTTTGACAGTCATAACATGCATGATTATTCATTGTAGAATACATTTGTGATATACATGGTCATTCTTTGTATCTACCTTTGTATTAATTCATTTATTCTCTGCATGTATTCATTTTGACATCATAACATGCATAGTCATTCATTGTAGAACACGTTTATGACATGCATAGTCATTATTTGTATATACCTGGCATTAGATTGCATCCATAGCATACATAGTCACCATAATTTCTCTGTATATGCTCATGCATTAATCATCAGTATATTCATGCACATGGGAATAGAGTATGTTCATTCATAATTGTATTCTTAATCTCATGACATTTTCATTTGCATGAAAGGGGTTTGAGATATGAGGAATGAATCGGAGGAATGATTGGGTGCTTTGGAACGCAATCAAGAGGAATGTGGACATGAAATCCGAGAGGTGAAGGAACAACTTGCCAAATTGCTGAAAATGGTTGAGGATATGGGTAAAAGTAAAAAGGAACTTTCTCAGGGCTCTGCATCGCCTTCGGATCAACCAAAACCCTTAGGTCCAGGACATACAATCCTTACTGGATCCTGCGCTTGTCAATGCCACAAAGGTTGCGATCCTGATGAAATTGTGGACAAAATCATGAAAATTATTAAACCTGAAAGCCTGATACCAAAGATGGAAACCTCAAATCCAGTACCATACCTGCAAACTGTTCTAGGTCCAAACCAGTATCCCCACCCTACTATGGTCCAATCGTCCATTGGGATGACCACTACGGGATTCCAGAATCCCACACCATCACCACCAACTGCCAGTTCATACTATTTCCTTCATCAATCACCTTATCTAGTATCTGGGATAGGAACCTCGAGCTATGTATAACCTCCAAAGGCCCCGTGTCCAAATCCATACCCTTACCATGCTGTTCCGCCACATCCACATGTAAACACTCCGGTTCGGACCTTAGTGCCACCACCAAGTGCCCCAACTCCTAGGCCATGTATGACTAAGAAACGATCCCAGAATAAGACCCAAATGCATTTTGATCCCATTCCAATCAGCTACCAAAAGCTTCTCCCTATACTGATCCAAAATCATATGGTTGCCTGTATCCCATTGAAACCCCTGTTACCACCATATCCAAATGGGTATAATCCAAATGCAAGATGTGATTATCACTGTGGAATTTTTGGCCATAACGTTGAAGACTGTATGGCATTCAAAAAGAAAGTGCAAACTCTTATAAATGCCAAGTGGTTGGATCCAACGACACTGATTGATAAAGGACTGGGAAAGCGCCATTAGGATTGGGAGTTTTACAGCATTGAGGTGGAAAGACTTCGGTCTTATATGATGAAATACGATTTCACTTTTTCAGTAACCGGCTCTTATAGCCTTAGGATGCTAGGAAGAATAAAGTGCTTGTAAAGACAGTTTTAACTACTGCTCAAATTTTGTAAAACATGGTTTATACCATTGTAAACATTGATATGGGAATGAATTGAGTATGCTTCAAATTTATGAGATGTTGATGATTAAGTTCCTCCGATTCTTATTTCCTCCAAGATATCTTCCCCTTTGCATTTTGCATCCCATCAATTATTTGTCAGGTTGCATTCATGCATTCATAATCAGCATGATTTTCTGTATATATCCATGCATCAATTTGCTTATTCTTTACATGCATCATGTTGACTTTGGGTTGCATTCATAACAAACATAGTCAGTATGATTCCTTTGTATATACATCATGTTAGCATTAGGTCACATTCATGACACACATAGTTAGCATGATCTTCTTGGTATACTCTATATCAATCATTCATTGTTTGCATAATTGACACCGTGTTGCATTCATAGTGTATGTGATCATTCATTGGGAAACATGCTAAAATACATGATCAGTCATTGCATATATTCATGTGTTGATTTGTTTATTCTTTGCTTGCAACATGTTGGCATCGTGATTACATTTATTACATATATGGTCAGCATGTTTCCGTTGTACATGTCCATACATCATATTGTTTAGGCTTCACATTCGTCAAATTGCATTCATGGCTCATTCATCATGACATACATTTGGGGGAAATAAAACAGAAGTTGGCTTGGCTTTAAGAGTCTTTGAAAGAATTTCCATTTCAAATCAGTGGTATAAGAAGTATTGAGTACCCTTTTAATACAGGTTAGTGCTATGGAGGATGAACAAGTTGCCCGAATGGAAAAAATGGAAAGGGAACAGAAAGAATTACGAGAACAGCTAGCAAAGTCTCAAGCAGAATCTAAGGGTCAGATGACTAAATTGATGGAGCTGATGTCTGCCGTAATCAAAGGAAAAGGATACACCGAAAACTTTGTCGCCAGAGAAGGGTTAAAAGCACAAAAGGGCCAGGATGAGGTCATAATAAGTGATGCCCAGAACACTGTTAACCTCGTCAATGTCCTAAACTCAGACGATCCAGCTGAACAGGCAAAGTTGAAAAGGGTTGCAGTAAATGAGGTTGAGTTGGCAGATTCCCAAGGGAAATATCAGTTGTTAGATGAAAGGCTCCGGGCAGTAGAAAGAACATATGTATTTGGGAGTTTAGATGCGAAAGAACGATGTTTGGTCCTCGATTTAGTCATTCCTCCTAAGTTCAAGATCCCTGACTTTGTGAAATATGACGGGACGATCGATCCATCAGCCCACATCACTATGTTCTGTCGGAAGATGACAAGTCATATAGATAATGATAAGCTTTTGATTCACTGCTTTCAGGATAGCCTCAGCGGGTCCGCAATTAGGTGGTATAGTCAATTGAGCAAGGATCAGATTCGCTCTTGGAATGATTTGGCTAGGGCTTTTCTAAACCAGTACAAGCATATGACCGACAGGACACTTGATCGTCTCAATTTGCAAAATATAGAGAAAAGAGCTACTGAGAGCTTCAAAGAATATGCACAACGGTGGATGAGCCTGGCCGTCCAAGTACAACCGCCCTTGACACAAAAGGAAATCACTATCCTTTTTGTGAATACACTGCAGGCCCCGTACTATGACAGACTCGTCGGCAATGCTTCGAAGAATTTTGCGGACATGGTAATTTCAGGAGAGATGATTGAGAATGCTATCAAGAATGGGAAACTTGAAAGAGAAGGAACATCCAATGCCGAGAGAAATAAGGCACCAAGAAAGAAAGAGGAAGATGTCCAAACTATGGGAGATTTCATCCCATATTCCCAATTTCCCTCATACCAATCATGTTACCCTACTGAGGTATCTCCAAGCCTTTATCCTTACCTACCTACCCAAACACCTAATCCTATACCAGCCCTTGCAACAAGGTCTACTTCTAGAAAACGACCGCGGGAAAATCAAGAAAGAATTCCAATCCCCATCCCTGACCTACTGCCATTACTAATAAAGAATCAGTACCTTACCCCGGTACCTTTGAAAATAGCTCCGAATCTATCAGCAAGGAGTTATGACCATGACAGCAAGTGTGATTATCACCTAGGGGTAGTTGGGCATTCAATTGAAAAATGCAGACAACTGAAGGAAAGGATTGAAAGTTTTATCCGTGATGGTATTTTGACACCGGAGCTTATCGATCAATGGAAGGCCACTTAGCCCTAAATCAATTTCTTTCAGGGTTTTAGGGGGAGAATTACTACCTTTGAAGGATGTCAATAGGAGCATTTTTTACGCATGTAGTTTTATACACTGTGATGATGAAAGCACTTGTCTCATGTTAACATCTACATGAATTAAATGAATTTTGAATTTTAAATGCTTTGTTTTTGTTGTGTTTTAACAATAACGTGAATTTGCAAAAACAAGCATTGAGGAAGTTTTAATAATGGATAATCTCAAGAAGATTGATGATCAGTGTTAGAACTGACCCAACACCATCCCCTTCTTTTTTGGGCTTCTCTATACCTAAACCTTGAATCAAGAACACTTGAAAGACCTAATGCTTCAAGGAAAAATGAATTTGAAAAAAAAAGAGAAGCATTGTCATTGCAAAATAAGCAAGGATGTAAATCCTAGTCTAGGCTATGAACAAAGGAATGAACTTTTTGAAATTTTTTGAATTTCTTGAAATTCAAACAAATGAGACATTCTTTCAAGAGTCTAGATTTTGATAATTTGGTGTGTGTCAAGATTGTGCTAAAACCATTCATGACCTTTCCCAATAACCACAAAACACTAATTGCCCAAACATCACTTCATGATTGACATCCTGGGGCACAATGACTAAACTAGATTATCCCTTGTCCCAGAGAAAACCCGTTTTTGGGTCATATTTTCCTTGTCTCTTCAAAGAACTCAGATTGGAAACTCAGCCTTTTCAAAGTAGACCAAGACTTGCTATGTTCCTCGTTGATACAAATTCTCATGGTTAATCAAAGTGGGGCATCATATGTGGAAATGATGGATACATGGTGAAGAAGGATGGGCTAACACATGAATCATTGGGGCATGCGATGAAAAAAGAAAAAGAAAATTTATGATATTATGCATATGAGAATTCGGATGATTCCAAAGTGCAAAATGAAATTTTGATTATCTATTTCCCCTGGGGATTGCTTTTCAATGTGAATATTCGTGCTTGACATGAGGAATGGCCATCTTTCATATCCCTTTCGCATAAAAAAGAAATTATCCATAGTCACCCCTTTTGAGCCAAAAAAATTCTTTCTTCTTTGAACCCTGATCAAGGATCACCCTCTACACTAGGGGGCAAATGTAAGGAAAGATCTTTTTAAAAGATCATTGAGAAAGGAATCCTAGCTCAAAGACAGATGCAAAGAAAATGGAGCCCCGAATAAAGACGGGCTCACTCCGTTGAAAAATAAGGGGGCAAAATGAAAAAAGAAAAAATGAAAAAATATGTGAAAGACATGGAAAATTGAAAGCCAAAAGCGAAGAAGAAAAAGAGCAAAGTCAAAAGGAAAGAAATGTCCAAGAAGGGACAAATGCTTCAAAGAGAATCCTCCTCGAAAAATGGATCCTTGATCTGATTACCCTCAAACACATATTTTGGGCCTATTTATCCTTTCTTTCTGAACCCTGAGCCATGGCCTACATTACATGCTTTAAAAGTCCATTTTGATCAAGCATGAATATTTGATTTGAAGGGTTTTCCTCAGATTTTATCCCATCTCATCAAATTCTCATTTCACTAAGGAAGAATTTAGAATTCTCAAGTATATAAAAAAAAATTTGCAAAGAATGGGACTCTAGGGCGAAAACCCAAAAACGGGCGGTCTAGAGTAGAATGGGAATTTTCGATGCCATCGATGATAGTGCCGATACCACAAAAGAAAAGATTTTCTTAAAGGGGTGGTTCGAGAAACATCTAGGAATTCTTGAAATACAAATTGCCAACTCTCATTCAGAGGATTGTCTTCAAAAAATTGAAACTTTTTCTCCAAGATTAAACTTTTCGGTTTAAACATCCCGGCCAATCTTGACGCTTGTCAAAATGCCCTGATATGGAAACTAAAAGAATGTTGAATTTGTTTGGTTCTCAATGAATTCATGATTTATAAAATCTGTTCCATTTGTGAGCCTAGAAGGGATATACATTTTTGTCATGAAGTTTTCCTGGAAAAGACAGAATTTTGTTATACCAAGCCTTGCCTATCCCAGTTGAAAAAACCAGATCGACACTTAGAGAAATTTCTAAACAATGATCATCAGTCTTCAAAGGATTTGTACATCACACATTGTGGGGTTAATATTTTTTGTTCAGAAGTTTTCAAAATAAGAAAACAAATAAATATATTTTTGAAATACCCATTTTGATGTTGACATGAGATAAGGATTTTTCTAACTCAAAGGTATAGAATTGCCAGAATAGAACCTGACTTCCAGATATGAGGAGAAGAAATAGAACCCGGTTCAGATCTCTGTTGATGAAGGTTTGAAAACTGTTGGGGCAAAGAGAATAGCCAAAATGAATTGAAGATATACTCTGATTTGAAGAGGAAAAATGAATTTGGAAGGCTAAGCCAAAGTCTAGAAAAACAACCGGGGGCATTTGCATCACTCATGAGCACTCATCCCTTTATCGAGCTTTTGCATCTGCATAGTGTCGGTAAGCATTTGCATCATTCATGGGTATTTGTATTGGCATTATTCCATAAGCATCTGTATTTTACCTTTACATTTACATTCTTCATGGAATTCGTATTTGTGTCATCTCAAGCAATTCCATTATTTCTAGAATCATTGCATTTTCATTATTGTGTGATAATTGTAGTTACACCATTTATAAATCAGTTACATGAATACAATTAGTAGAGGCATCTGCATCATGAAACATGGGCATCAATCCAGGCCATTTGCATTTGCACTAAGAAACATTTACATCAATCCAAGCATTTACATTTGCACCATGAAGCATGAGCACCTTGATAAAAATACATGTGCATCTGCATCATTTCTCAAAGTTTCTGGTGGGGATATCCAGAATTTTACAATTTTAAAAGTGAACAAATCTTCGGTGGTGATAGCCGAAGCCTCTGGTGGAGATATCCAGGGTTTTATAATTTTGAAAAATGAGACATCTTCTTCTGGAGGAGTTCCCAGAATTTTACAATGAGCAAGTCTTCAGTGGTGATAGCCAAAGCTTCTGGTGGGGATATCCAGAATTTTACAGTTTTAAAAGTGAACAAATCTTCGGTGGTGATAGCCGAAGCCTCTGGTGGAGATATCCAGGGTTTTATAATTTTGAAAAATGAGAAATCTTCTTCTAGAGGAGTTCCCAGAATTTTACAATGAGCAAGTCTTCAGTGGTGATAGCCAAAGCTTCTGGTGGGGATATCCAGAATTTTACAGTTTTAAAAGTGAACAAGTCTTCGGTGGTGATAGCTGAAGCCTCTGGTGGAAATATCCAGGGTTTTATAATTTTGAAAAATGAGAAATCTTCTTTTGGAGGAGTTATCCAGAATTTTTTTTAACATGTGCATCTATATCAAGAAGCATTTGCATCAATCTAAGTTATTTGAATCTACATCAAGAAGCATTTGCACCAATCTAAGTTATTTAAATTTGCATCAAAGACATTTGCACCAGTTTAAGTCATTTCGTATCTTATTCAACATCTGCATCTGCATCAAAAAGCATTCGCATCTTCTCAAAATCTTTAGGTTAATTTTCAACTATTCTTCAAAGACCAATTTTAAAGACCTCCGGGCATAATTTTTCAAATCACAAGTAAGACCTCCGGGCAACATTTTTAAGACCCCCGGGCATAACTTTTTTTTAGGGGTAAGACCTACAGGCACCAATTTTAAAGACCTCCGGGCACCATTTTAAAGACCTTCGGGCACTATTTTCAAAGACCTCCGGGCACAATTTTCAATTTTTAAGACCTCCGGGCACCAATTTTGAAGACCTTCTGGCACCATTTTAAAGACCTCTGGGCATTATTTTAAAAGACCTCCGGGCACAATTTTCAATTTTAAAGACCTCCAGGCACCATTTTAAAGACCTTTGGGCAACAATTTTTTTAAGACCTCCGGGCACCATTTTAAAGACCTCCGGGCACTATTTTAAAGACCTTTGGGCAACAGTTTTTTTTAAGACCTCCGGGCACCATTTTAAAGAACTTCGGGCACTATTTTAAAAGACCTCCGGGCACAATTTTCAATTTTTAAGACCTCCGGGCACCAATTTTAAAGACCTCCGGGCACCATTTTAAAGACCTCTGGGCACTATTTTAAAAGACCTCCGGGCACAATTTTCAATTTTAAAGACCTCCGGGCACCATTTTAAAGACCTTTGGGCAATAGTTTTTTTAAGACCTCCGGGCACCATTTTAAAGACCTCCGGGCACTATTTTAATGACCTTTGGGCAACAATTTTTTTTAAGACCTCCGGGCACCATTTTAAAAACCTTCAGGCACTATTTTAAAGACCTCCGGGCACAATTTTCAATTTTAAAGACCTCCGGGCACCATTTTAAGACCTCCGGGCACCATTTTTAAAGACCTTCGGGCATAATTTTTTTCTTTTGAAAATCGAATCCGTTTCCTTAAGACGAATCGAGCCTTGATTAGATAGGGAATTCAATTTAAGGACAAATCTTCAATTCACTGTTTTGAAAAAAAAATAAAAAAAAATAAATAAATAAAAGAAAGGAAAAAAATGAATGAATGAAAAATGAAAAATAAAAAAATGATAGAAGAATGAAAAATAAAACCCTCTTCCCTTTCCTTCACATGTGATTTCACTGACCGTACAAAATTAGTGTCGGTTTATCTTTGCCTGATTCCTGATTCTCAGCAATAGCCAAAGAGGGGCAGCTGTAGACACCTAATTTTGTCCGGACCACTAAACAGGTATGTTTTCTTCCTATATTGATGTTTCCGAGTGTAAAAAGACTATTTTCATCCTGCATGTGGTACTCCAAGACTTAGTTTAAGAGGGCGAGCACAAAAAGTCAAACTTGAAAAAAGTCAACCCCAAAAAAAGTCAACCCCAAAAAAGTCAACCCCAAAAAGTCAACTACTGAAAAAGTCAACCCACTTTCAAAATCAAGATTTTAAGCTCAATTGAAAAATGGCAAAAAAAATTTGATAATCCGAGGTCTACATTGAAAGATATGGAGTTCGGAAGTCGGGATTTGGAGATTCAGTAGAAAGGAAACCCTAATCCGAGAAATTTAGGGAAAAGTGCTTAAACGATCAAATTGATTGAAATTGAAGGTTCCAAATGAAAGATAAGCACTGACTACGGGTAATGGAGAAGTCACATGCAAGAAAAATTAAAAAAAAGTCAATCCGGGAGAAAACCGAGAATTAGGGTTTTTAGTGGATCTCGTTGAAATCGGGAAGAATCACAGAAATGGTCCGATTGGGTAAGAACAAAGCCCCCAATGGATGAAGAATGGTTAAAAGGGATAGCCCAAGGCTCAGATTGAAGAAAATCTGAAAATCGAACTTGTTTTGAGCAAAACCGGGTTTCAGAGGCAAAAAGGGCAAAATTGGAAAATTTGGGAAAAATAGCAAATGGACTCCGAAAATTATGAAAATTTTTCAATCTCATTCTTAAATCATTTGGAAGAGATTGGTGAAAGAAAATCTTGATTCGGAGTTCGTTTGCAAAATGGCCAAATCCCGGGCTTCTTATGTAGTAATTCAAAAAGATAAATCCCGGAAAAATAGCAAATGAGCTCCAAATCTTTTGAAATTTTGCAGATCTCATTTTTAAATTATTTGGAAGAGATTGGCGATAGAAAATCTTGATTCCGAGTTCGTTTGCAAAATGGCCAAATCCCGGGCTTCTAATGTAGTAATTCAAAAAGATAAATCCCGGAAAAATAGCAAATGAGCTCCAAATCTTTTGAAATTTTGAATATCTCATTTTTAAATTATTTGGAAGAGATTGGCGAAAGAAAATCTTGATTCGGAGTTCGTTTGCAAAATGGCCAAATCCCGAGCCTCCTATGCAATAATTCAAAAAGATAAATCCCGAAAAAATAGCAAATGGACTCCAAAATTTATGAAATTTTGCAAATATCATTTTTAAATTATTTTGAAGAGATTGGCGAAAGAAAAACTTGATTCGTAGTTCGTTTGCAAAATGGCCAAATGTCGGGCCTCCTATGCAGTAATTCAAGCCTATAAATCTCGAAAAAATACCAAATGAGCTCCAAAAATTATGAAAACTTCCAGATCACACTTTTTAATTATTTTGAAGAGGTTGGTGAAGAAAAATCTTGATTTGGAGCTCGTTTAAAAAATGGTAAAATGTAGGGGCATAAAAGGGCATTTTGGGAAGAAAAAATCCTAATAAATAGCAAATGGACTCGGATAATTTTGAAAACTTCCAGAACTCAATATTTTATTATTTTGGAAGTATTAAAAAAATAAAATTGAATTTGGAGTCCGTTTGATATTTATTTGCATCGGGGGGCAAAATGGTCATTTCACCCAAGCAACCGAAAAGGGCTTCTTTGGGCCTTTCAAAAAATCAGAGTTGGGCTGGAAAAGAGAAGTGCTGGCCTGCCCAAGCCCAAAGGAAGAAGGAAGCTTCTGATTTTTCAATCAAGTGGCTAAAAATCAAGAGTTAGTTAGAGATTCTCTTTGATCAAGCCATGGTGATTAAGCCACATAGGCTAAGAAAGATGTCAACATTATTCTTGGACAGCTGTAATTTGAGAGAGCTGAGATGCTAATCTAAAGGTGGTAATTTCATGATTTTTCACCTTGAATTATTAGCCATTTGATGGAAAATTGGTTACACAAAAATGACAACATCTTGGAGCCAATATATGCCATTCGGCCAGCCCTTGTTTAGAGGTCAGATTTTCATTTTTTCTTTTCCATTTTGCTGAGTTCTTAGAGTTTTTTACTTAGTTTTTTCTATTTTAATCTCTACTTGGTGAGTTTTCATTTTAAAATAATGTTTTTATTCTTCCTTCATCTCCTTTCTTAAGTATATTTTTTTACATTTTGTTTTTACAATAAAGTCACCATGGCCAAATGGCCTACATTATTTATTTTAAGTTGCTGTTTTGATTCATTTTACCATATTGTTTATGCTATTTTTTTTTATGTTTTAAATGTTATGTTACTTCATATACTTGAGTTATATTTTAATTTGGTTGCTTTGTTTGTTGCCATTTATGTCTTAGATATCATGTTTTTGCATTTTTAATTTTCTGTTTTCATGTTGTTTAAATTTGAGCATGTTTTAGATTTAGCATATCAAGTGTTTGAAAATGCTTGTGTGATTTTTTGCATGATTTTTTGTTTTATATCTTAGTTGAGCATGTTTTAGATTTAGTATATTAAGTGTTTGTGAAAATGCTTGTGTGATTTTTGCATGATTTAAGTGTTATATTTTAGTTGAGCATGATAGTATATTAAGTGTTTGTGAAAATGCCATGCTTGTTGGAGCTTGAGGCCATTTGGCTACTCCATGTGTTTTGCATTGTGGGTTGCATTTTTTGTCATGTTAGTTGGTAGGTTTTTACATTTGCATGTCATTTGACTTAATTTTTCATGCTAGTATGCCAAGTGTTTGTGCAAATGCCATGCTTGCTTGTTACACTATCCATTCGGCCCTCTTGGAAGTTTTTTACATTTTTTGTGCATTCTTGCCATGTTAGTTGATAGGTTAGCATTTTGCATGATATTTGATTGAGTTTTTGAATAAAGCATGCCTTGTGTTTGTAAAAATGCCATGCATATTTTAGTTATTAAGTTAGGTTTATTTGCCATGCATGTTCATGCATTCTAGGTCTAGGTTACATTAAATGCCATGCAAGTTCATTTAGGTCTAAGTCACTTTATGAATGCCATGCATTTTTTCATGACATTTAGGTTTAAATCCATGCATTTCATGCATTATGTTTGCTGCATTGTTTCATGCATTTCATGTTCATGTCACTTGAATAATGACTTGAGCCAATTAATGGTTCAAAGTCATGCTCTCTTGAGCACACTTGTGGAAAATTAAGTTTGTCAAATTGATTATTCTACCTTTGTGATTTTTTACTTAGCCAATTTTTATCTAACTTTCAAAAAGTCCTAGCTACTGTTTGCAAGTCATTTTATGAGTTTCAAATATTTTTACTTTGATTTTTAAATGATTTTATCAAAGGCAAAAATGTGTTGGCAAAGCAGTTTTTTCTCCCTCCAAAACTCCGTACATCTCTAATTTTTCTGGGAATTCATCTTTGATCAGAAAATTAAGCCGGTTTTTTCTCGTGTAGTTTTACATGTCCAGAGTCTCCAGTATTTTTTTCAAAATTTTTGGAATTTTTAAAGTAGGGTAAAAAATCGTGGATTAAAACTGGACAGTGGAGTCAGAATTGAATTTAAAGAAAAACCATTTTTCTGTTTTGGTTAATTTACTTAGAGTGGGCTGATTAGAAGGGTTAGCTACTGACTTAGGGTAATTTCTAAGCCTTTTTAAACTCTAAAAATGGTTTTTCAAGTCCCGGGTTAAGGGTAGTCAAGTCCGGAATTTTTAAACTTAGGAAATTAGAGCCATTTAAAAAATATTTTAGCCCAGTTTTTATTTTTAATTCAAGCTTTTCAAAATTGTTTTCAAACAATCACAAAGTATTTTGGTTTTAGAATATTTAATTTGACATATTTTCCTAAGGTAGCTGGATATCTTTTTAGATATACGGGTTTCCTTAATTAAAGGAAAAAATACATTTCATGCATTGCATTTTCCATATTCATGCATTTTATATAATTTGTGATTCTTGCCATAATAATTCCTATGATATTATTATTATTTTGATTTATATTTTTTGATGTTATATGGTTTATTATATGGTTTTGAATATTTCATGATATCCTATGCTTTTATTTAGTTAATTTTATTTAGCATATACTATGTTCATGCATTATTATTTTTATGCATATTATATGATAGCATTATTTTATTCCATGTCATTTAATTTATATGCCATATCATTCATGTTTGCCATGTCATTTAAATTATTTCATTTCATATAGAATATGTTATATTATTTAGGTTATTTTATTTCATTTAGAAAATATCATGTTACTTAGGTCATTTCATTTCATATAGAATATGTTATGTTACTTAGGTTATTTTATTTTATTTAAAATATATAATATGACTTAGGATATTGCATCTCATATAGAATATACTATGTTACCTAGGTCATTTCATTTTATTCATAATATGTCATATAACTTAGGATATTGTATTTCATTTAGAATATGCTAAGGCATTTAATTCATTTCATTTAGAATATGCTAAGGCATTTACATTATATCATATCATTTAGGAAGCATTATATTATTTAGATTTTGCGATGTCATTTTATTTATGTCGTGTATATACATATTCATATCTTTTAAAATGTTTTCAAAAGGATAATGATTTTTCACTAAAAAATAAAGATATTCCCGAGTTAAAATAATTCATGAGTTCTCTACCGGGTTTGCTGGAGGGAATATCATCAATTATCATTAATAAAGGAATATCTTTCTTTCAAAAAAAGGAATGATTCAGAAAAGTTTCCAAAACTAATAAAAATTTCTATATTTTGCCACGTTTGTTGGGGAATATAGGAAAATTTTGAATTTATAAATTCCTAATCATTTTCAATAAAAAATGAAATTATTTTTCTTTAAATTGGGAATTAATTTAAAATACTAAATCTAAAACTAATTTTTACCGAGACTTGAGATAACACACGATTAATAAGGTACCGATTTATACGGGAGTTGTGGGGGTGCTAATCCTTCCCCGCACGTAACCGACTCCCGAACCCGCTTCTTTGATTTCTCTGGTTTTAAAACGCAGACTTGAAATTGGTTTTTAAAATGTTTTAGTTAATTCTTAAAATATTTTATAAAACCGGTTTTAATAGGTGGCCGATCACACCTAGCTAAAAAAGATTGGTGGCGACTCCATGTCTTTTTTAAGGTCATTTTCAAAACCTTCATTTCTAGAGGAATTAAGTCGACTTTTCCTCGGTTTTTTTTATGTCACGCTTAACGAATAATATAGTATTGCGATGAGACTCGTTATTTTTTAGGTTGCGACAATAGAGAATACCTTAAAAAAAAATTCCAATATTTAAGATATCAAAATTAAAGACCATTAAATTAAGACCAAAATTAGGGTAATATTTGACTAATTTGGTACTATCTTTTTGGATGGGCGTTGTGGGGGTGCTATCTTCCCCACACCTAACCATATTCCCGAACTTAGTTCTGGTAATGTAGACTAGGACCTATCCTTTTTATGTGCCTTCGTCAAGCTTAGGACTACTATAAATTGGATAAATTCTTATAGGTGGCTAATCACACCTAGCAAAGATGATTAGTGGTGACTCCACAATTTGTGTCTAGCATGCCGAATTCGTGTTTGAAATGTTATGACACTTACGAATTGAATATAAAAATTTTGAGCTTCTATTGCAAATCCATAGTAGTAAACCATTGTTTGATCCAATTGCTGAGTTTGTCTGGAATAAATCTATCCAGTATGAGGGAGAGATCCGAGGCAAACCATATTGCTCTTGTTAGTGGGCACTAAACAAACAGATGTTCAAGAGTCTCCTCTTCTTGATTACAAAAGGGACAAAACCCCGAGGTCTCTATATTATATTTTAGGAGCTCACTGCGCACTGGTATGCAATCATTACAAATCTTCCATAGGAATAAGATTATTTTAAAAGGCAGCTTCAGTTTCCATAGCTTTCCCCACATATCAGAACAATCATTTGAGCCACCCTTAAGAGTGTTCCTCTTGCCAGATTTCCTAGTAGGCAGACTTGACATTGAACTCTCCTTTAAAATCAAATTTCCAAACCAGTTTGTCTTTGCCTCCAAAGAAGGAGAATGTTCTCTTGTATATGCTTTGAGCATTATTCTGATCAAGCAACATATTTGTTAGAGTTGTGTGCCATGACTTTCGTATGGGACATATGATAGTTTTACAATTTTTGATAACTGAGTGATTCCTTCCCCAAACCTGGACGTCCAATCCATTGAGACACACATCTTTGCTTGACAGAATTTCTTCCATATTCAAGAGTCCCCAGTTTTCGGTTCCAATTCTTCAAAGTTGCTCTTTCTGCAGTATTTTGCCTTAAGAGCGTTTGGAATCACAGAGTTATGATTGGTCATAATTCTCCATGCTTGTTTACCTAGAAGTGCTCTGTTCATAGTATTGATTTTTCGAAAGCCAAGGCCACCTTTGTACATGGGTTGACATAGATGGTCCCAATTCCTCAAGTGAAGTTTTCTTTCTCCAGTATTGTAACCCTACCAGAAGCTTCTAACAATCTGGTCAATCTTCTTGCAAATGTAGATCGGAGCTCTGAAGCACGACAGAGTATAAATAGGAAGGGCATAAAGGTAGATTTTACCAAGGTTAATCTTGTCCCTTGGGAAAGGCAGTGGGATTTCCAGTTGGCTAGTTTGTTTGGATCTTATCCAAAAGTGGTTGGAAGAATTCCTTTTTAGACTTCATCTTCCCAAAATAGATTCCTAAATATTTTCCTGGCTTTTTTGTGTTTTTCACACCCAAAATTCCACTTAACCATCTTTTGGCTTTTGCTTTGCATGATGGACTCAGGAAAAGTTCAGACTTGCTTCCATTGATTAGTTGTCCTGATTAAACACAGAATTTATTAAGGATAGCTCGGATAGTTCTGCAAAAGTGGACTTTCACTTTGAAAAAATAGGAAGTAATCATCAGCAAAGAGTAGATGACTGAAAGTAGGTCCATTTCTACTTATTTTAATACCCTACATCTTACCTTCTTCTTTAGCTTTCCTAAGCATAAGGGATAACACATTCTGACAAAGAATGAAAATATAGGATGATAGAGGATCGGCTTGCCTTAGTCCTTTATAAGGTTTTATGGGTTCTGAAGTTTCACCATTGATCAGAATGTGATAACTGATAGTGTCTATGCATTCACTGATGATTTGAATCCATTGTCTATTAAAACCCATAACTTCCATAATTGCTTTGATGAAAGTCCAGCTTATCCTGTCATAAGCCTTATTCATGTCAAATTTTAGCGCTCCCAACAATGCCTTACCTTTTTTCTTCCCTTGAATAGTGTTGATAATGTCCCCTCCCATGATGATGTTATCCGAGATCAACCTGCCTTTAACAAAGGCGTTCTGAAAAGGTGAGGTGATATCTTCAATGATTGGCTTCAGTCTGTTAACAATAACTTTTTCTATAATCTTGTAAGCAACATTGCATAGACATATGGGTCTGAAGTCAGTTACCTTTTCAGGACTCTTGGTCTTAGGGATCAAGGTGATGAGAGTTTTATTTAACTCTTTAAGCATATGCCCTGAATTCAGGAAGGATAGTGATAAGGCAATAGTGAGTGACCCAAAGAGTTTTATTTAACTCTTTAAGCATATGCCCTGAATTCAGGAAGGATAGTGAGAAGGCAGTAGTGAGTGACCCAAAGATATCCCAGAAGTTCTGATAAAATAGGGCAGGTTTGCCGTCAATTCCTAGTGCTTTCAAGGGACCAATTTGAAAAGCTCCATGTTTGATTTCTTCAGCAGAAAAAGATTTGTTGAGTATTTCTTGATGATCGTCACTCAGAGTGGGCAGGTCTATCTTAGATAGACAAGCTTTGGTCTCTTCATCTCCTATCAGTCTTTGGTGCAGAAAATGCTCTTATAAAATTTAACAAAAGCATTTTTTATCTTCAAGTGATCTTCTTCCCAATTATTCTTCGAGATCAGTAATCTTGAGATTTTATTTCTGATTCTTCTTCTGGCTGTGACAGTGTGGTAGAACTTGGTATTTCTATCAGCTTGAGTAATCCAATTTGCTCTAGACTTTTGCATCTACTGTATTTGTTCTTGCTCAGCCAGTTGTTGTAGTTCATCTCTTAATTCCTTTTCAATTTTGCAAGTGTCTTCTGAGTTTATAGTTTGTTGAATCCTAGCAAGTTCGCTTTCAAGATTTTTTCTTCTCTCTCTGAGGTTCCCAACCACTGATTTATTCCATGATCTAAGATTATTTTGTGTTATCTTTAACTTCTGAATAAGAGAAAAGGATGGGGATCCATTCACTCTATTGCACCATGACTTGCTGATAACTTCTCGGCATTAGGGATGAGTGATCCACATTGCCTCAAATCTGTAGGGCCTTTTCCTGAATCCACTATGAGCTTTAGTACAGTCACAAAAGAAAAGTTTTACTACTAAGCCCTAGCTCTTGTGTGAACTTGACAATTCATATACCCATGTCGTGTTCTTACGAACTACAGGATAATGGATAGTATTTACCTAAAAATGTACTAATTAATTAATAACTATTAATTATATTTACTTTATATAATTATCAAGAGGTCCATTTACAGACTTATTTGAGAGTTGTTATATTTCATTTTTATAATTATTAAGGGTCTAT
Organism: Fremontodendron californicum; assembly: GCA_030761205.1. Lineage (NCBI taxonomy): Eukaryota > Viridiplantae > Streptophyta > Magnoliopsida > Malvales > Malvaceae > Fremontodendron > Fremontodendron californicum. Next base: position 136,824 of record JAULJL010000040.1, read on the forward strand.
TCACAGATTTAATTGAGAGTTGGATGCAAATCTGCCACACAAAAATTGATATGTAATAACGACAATGCTCTCATTCACAACATAAAAAACCTCATCGACTATTTCGGCAAATTTATCAAGATATTGATTTTTTTTTTAATTATCAAACTACCTACATTTTGCAATTATATACCAAAATGCGTTGATTTTTTTATTCTTTGGGAAGTCACCATGTCATATGGCGACTTTTCAACTTCAACCTTTTTTTTTTTAAGAATTAGGCTCGGAAGTCGCCATATGATATGGCGACTTCCGAGCTTAAAAATAAAAAAAAAAAATTAATAAGCACTGGGAAGTCGCCATATAATGGGAAGTCGCCATATCATATGGCGACTTCCCAACACTTTTTTTATTAATTATTTAATTTAATATTTTTTTAAATTATTTAATTGTCAAACACCTTTTTTCTTTATTCAATTATTTAATTTAATTTAAAAATATATTTTTCAAATTATTTTAAAAGCCTAAATAATATATTTTATAATACTATTATTTTTATATATAATTATTTATTTATTTATTTATATATACAGAATAAATATATATATATATATATTTTAAAAAGCATATTCTAAATTTTTATTTAAAAAATTCATAAACCTTTTTTATTTAACTTTTTAAGAATTTTAAAAATTCGAATTATATAAATTTAATATTCTAAATTTAATATTTTTTAATTAAATATAAAAAAATTATATTATTTTAAAAGCCTAAATAATATTTTTTTTCAAATTATTTTAAAAGTCTAAATAATATTTTTTTTATAATATTATTATTTTTATATATAATTATTTATTTATTTATATAATGATAAATAAGAATGTAATGATAAATAAGAATAAATCAGCATAAAACATGGAATGTGAAATATGTAAAATTACAAAATATGTAAATATTATAGGTGCAGAACATGTAATTGGTTCATTGTTGATACGAACTCTCCCTCGATGTGCCAGATGGATAAGGACATTTTCGACGGCTATGACCTTCATTTCTGCATAATCCACAATGTTTTGGTTGGCCTTTCTCCTTGAGGTCCATTTTATTACGAATACGACTTGATTTTGGCCGACCATGTGGATCTCTTCGCGTTTCTGGATTGGGACACACTTCTGGTCCATTATATTGAAGTCAATAACCATCATTTGCAACTGCTTCAAACTCATGCCTATAAACATTGAATATAGTGTCAAGTCTATAGACGTTCTCCACATATTGCATGCAATCTACATGGATATGTGCCCAAGCAGCAACTACATGTGAACAAGGGAACCTTTGTGCTTGTAACTTCCCAAAGTCACACCACATCTCACTAAGATTTACTTTGTACTTCATTGCAGCAACTCCCTCTTGTGGGTCAAGTAACTCCTCAATCAAGAAAGATTGATTTTCACGCGTAAAATTATGAACCGAGTGGGAGTTAGCTTTCCTACGATTTTCTTGCATTGCTATTGTGACTGTTTCACAGTATGTGTGCCATCCCTAGATCATTGTTTGTTGCTTGTTGCCCATCTTAACAAAAAGTTTAACCAACCTATAATATTTTGCCTGCACCAAAGCAGTAACGGGAAGATGGCGCGTCCCCTTCAACATTGAATTGATTGATTCAGCTAGGTTGGTTGTCATATGCATATAGCGTCTTCCTTCGTCATATGATTGGGCCCACTTCTCCTTGGGGATCCTATCAAGCCAGTTAGCCGCCTCTGCGTTTTCTCGACGAAGAATCTCATACATCCAATGAAAATGGGGTCGCCTCAACTCGTATCCTGATAAAATAAAAATAAAAAACTTGTTAATTTCAGTATTATTTTATATATTAAAGGAAATATAAGAGATAAAATAACTATGATCCGATTCCATACCCATGTTGACAATTTGTCAACGCAATTTCTTATTGTTAAACCTCTTCATGAAGTTAGCTGCAATGTGTCGAATGCAGTACACAGAGTATGCATTTGGAGGATTCCATCCACTACCATGGCGTCTGATTGCAGCTTTGATGGATTCATGTCGATCAGATATCAAGCATATGCCAGGTTGTGTTGGCCAATGTGTACGCAAATTAGTGAGAAAGAAGGACCAAGCCTCCGCTATCTCACCCTCGTTAATGGCAAAGACAATTGGTAGTATATTTCGGTTGCCATCTTGCGCAATAGCTAACAACAATGTTCCTTTGTATTTTCCATATAAGAATTTACCGTCTATTTGAACAATAGGTTTACAATACGAAAACCCTTCAATGCACGACTTAAATGTCCAAAAGAGTGATGGAATATTCTCTTACCCTGGACCAGTCGATCACCGTGATATACAGGTACCATTTGCAATTCCACAATTGTACCAGGAACGAAATATTGCATTGCACCCAACCATTTAGACAGATCATTGTACGATCTATCCCAATCGCTAAAAACTCAAATAGTTGCCTTTTGCTTTGCTTTCCATGCTTTCCTACAAGAAATGATGTATCCATACTGGATTCGCATCTCAGCGATCAAAACTGAAACAAAAATCTTCGAATTTGCTTGGTCCAATGACAGAATGCATGAACAGATCATGTTATAATCTAATTTGCAATGATCTTGTGAAATTCTTCCCGATGTGCAAGTATGAGGCCCATTATATTTTCTAATCTCCTATACTTGTTTCTTCTTCATGAATGTTTCCCTTATTCTCCAATTGCACCCTTTCCCATACATTGGACACTTTCCATGATATTTGGTTGGCTCGGATTCAATAACTCTGTAATCAACAGAGTTTTGGATGTTGTAGTGCTTAATACCTGAAAGCACAGCCTCTTTCGTTGGAAATTGTAACCCAACACAGAGATCAACTGTAGATGGATTCCAACTCAGAGGTGCAGCAAATGTATGACCATATTCAGGAAATTCTGGTACTTGCATTGCATCCATGTCGCAACCTAAAAAAAATAACAAAATCTCATCGTGAGACTTTATATTCGTTAAGCGTGACATAAAAAAAATCGAGGAAAGTCGACTTAATTCCTCTTGAGAAATAAAGGTTTTGAAAATTACCTTCAAAAAGACATGGAGTCGCCAACAATCTTTTTAGCTAGGTGTGATCGGCCACCTATTAAAACTGGTTTTGTAAAACATTTTAAAATTAATTAAAACATTTTTAAAACCAATTTCAAGTTTGCGTTACAAACCAGAGAAACCAAAGAAACAGGTTCGAGACTCGATTAGCACCCCCACAACGCCCGTATAAAACGGTACCTTATTAATCATGTGTTATCTCAAGTCTTGGTAAAAAGTCGGTTTTTAATCTAGTATCTCAAGATAATTCCCAATTTAAAGAAAAATAATTCCATTTTTATTTGAAAATGATCCAAAATTTATTAATTCAAAATTTTCCTATATTCTGACAAAATCGGCAAAATATAAAAATTTGTATTTATTTGAAAAAAATTTCGAATCATTCTCGTTTTTTGAAAGAAAGATATTCCTTTATTAATGATAATTGATGATATCCTCTCCAGCTAACCCGGTAGAGAACTCATAAATTATTTTAACTCGGGAATATCTTTATTTTATTGAAAATCATTATCTTTTTCAAAACATTTAAAAAAATGAATATGAGCATGTGTGACATAAATAAAATGACATAGTAAAGTGTAGATAATATAATGTAACCTAATTGATATGATATAATTTAAATGACAGCACATTCTAGATGAAATGAAATAACCTATGTGACATGGTATATTCTAAATGAAATAATATGATTTAAATGACATGGCAAAATTAAATGATATGGCATATTTTAAATGACATGGCATATTCTAAAAAATATAATCTAAATAACATGGAATATAATTTAAATGACATGAAACATAAAATAATGCTATCATATAATATGCATGAAAATAAAAATAAAAATAATAATGCATGAACATAGCATATGCTAAATAATATGAAAAAAAGTAGATAACTAAATAAAAAGCATAGGATATCATGAAATATTCAAACCATATAATAAACAACATAACATCAAAAATATAAATAAAAAATAATAACAACACCATGGAAATTATCATAGCAAAAATCACATATTATATAGTATGCATGAATGTAGAAAATGCAATGCATGAGAATGTATTTCTTCCTTTAATTAAGGAAATTCGTATATCTAAAAAGATATCCGGCTACCTTAGGAAAATATATCAAATTAAATTTTCTAAAATCAAAATTCTTTGTGATTGTTTGAAAACAATTTTGGAAAAACTTAGATTAAGAATAAAAACCTAGCTAAACCCTTTTTAAATAGCTCTAATTTTCTCAGTTTAAAATCCCGGACTTGACCACCTTTAACCCCAGATTTATAAAATTATTTTTAGAGTTTAAAAAGACTTAGAAACTACCCTAAGACAGTAGCTAAACTTCCTAATCAGCCCCCTCTAAGTAACTTAGGCAAAATAGAAAAATGAATTTTCTTTAAATTCAAATCTGACCCCACTGTCCAGTTTTAGAACACGATTTGTTAACCTATTTTTAAAAGTTCAAAAAATCTAAAACAAATACTAGAGTGCCAGAACATGTAAAACTACATGGAAAAAAATCAGCTTAATTTTTTGGTTAAGGATGGCTTCACAGAAAATCGAGAAAGTACGAGTACTAGGTGAAAAAACTGTTTTGCCAAAAGACATTTTTTTGCCTTTGATAAAATCATTTAAAAATCAAAGTAAAAATGTTAGAGGCACTCCTAAGGACTCACAAACAGTAGCTAACACTTTTAAAAAAGTTAGGCAAAAATTGGCTAAGTAGAAAAAATCACAAAGGTAGAATAATCAATTTGACAACTCTTTAATTTTCCACAAGCATGACTTTAAACCATTGATTGGTCTAAGTCATTAATCATGTGGCATGATATGAAATGCATGAAAATACAACAAATATGATGCATGAAATGCATGATTTAAAACTTTAATGATGAAAAATGCATGGTATCAAGAAAATGACCTAGACCTAATATGAACTTGCATGGCATTTAATGCAACCTAGGTCTAAAATGCATGAATATGCATGGAAAAGCAAGCCAAACCTAAACCTAAAGAATAAATGGCAATAACCAAACATATAGCATGCTTAAACCAAATACACAACCAAATATCATGAAAATGCAAACCTATCAACTAGCATGATGAAAATGCACATACAAAGCATACAACATGAGGGGTGGCCAAATGGTCCTATACTTTAAAATGAGCATGGCATTTTCACAAACACATGATATACTAACATGCAAGATTTAAAAAGAAACAATGCTAACCATGCAAACATAAAGTAAAGGCATGAAAACCACTAGGCATTTTTACAAACACTTAGCATAGTAAAAGGCAAATCATGAGCAAACTTAAATACTTTGAAAACAGAAAATCAAAAATGCAAGACAAGGAAAATAAACATGAAAATAAGCTAGTAAACTCAACAATGGAGGTAAGTAAGCAACAAAATCAAAACAAGCTTCATATTTTTGTATTTGAAGAAGCTACAAGACATCAAAAACATGTTGAACACCACTAACCACATGAAAAAATAACAAAACAGCAACCATTATAAAAAAAAAAAAAAAAATTAGAGCCATTCAGCCACTCCTAAGACATGAGGAAAAACATTTTTTCATGAAAGTATAAAGAAGAACTTAAATGAAAAACTTAAAAAAAACTTATTTTAGAAAGGAAAATCAAAAGAAACTCAGCAAAATATCAATGAAAACAGCAAATAAAAAATGGAAAATCAAGGAAAGTGCAAGAGTATGGTGCTTAAAGCAACCTCTAGAAGCTATATTGCAAGCTTTTTCTCTTCTAACTTTCTTTTCTTTTCTAAACTTTTCTTTTTTGCCTTTTAAAAAATGGAGAGCATTCAGCAAAAATCAAGAGTGAATGAATGAAGAAGAGACCCCTCTCCCTTGTAGTGTGGCCGGCTAGCCCTTGGAAGAACCTAGAAGGTTCTAGAACTTTTTCTAATCAATTTGATCCTATGGCCTTCAATCCAAGATGCTTTCTATGTAGAATTCTCACCTTTAGATTAGAATCATCAGCCCTTGAATTATGATGTCATAAAGATGTCATAAATATGCTTTCTCTCCAACCATTAGTCCATGTGTTGCAAATTCAAAAGCTTGATCACAAAAATAACTATCTTCCTCTTGATTGTTGGCCTTTCGATTAAAAATCAGAAAATATCTGCCTACCATTAGGCCTTGGCCGGCTGACCCTTCCTCTTCCAGCCCATGCTTCAATTTTTTAAAAACAAGAAAAGGCCCTTTTCGGTTTCATTGGTAAAATAACCTTTTTGCCCCTCGAACATAAATAAATAGCAAACGGACTCCAAATTAAAAAATTATTTTTTAATACTTCCAAAATAATAAAAAATTAAATTCTGGAGGTTTTCAAAATTTTTCGATCCCATTTGCTATTTATTTGGATTTTTTTTTCCAAATTGCCCTTTTATGCTCCCAAACTTTACCATTTTTTAAACGAGCTCCGAATCCAATTTTTTCTTCACCAATATCTTCAAAATAATTTAAAAGTGTGATCTGGAAGTTTTCATAATTTTCGGAACTCATTTGGTACTTTTTTGGGATTTATCTGCTTGAATTACTATATAGTGGGCTCGGGATTTGGCCATTTTTCAAACGAACTCAGAATCCAGATTTTCTTTTGCCAATCTCTTCCAAATAATTTAAGAATGAGATCTGCAAATTTTTAGAATTTTTAGAATTTTTAGAAATTTTCAAGCTTCTCCATTACCCGTAGTCAGTGATTATCTTTCATTTGGAACCTTCAGCTTTGACCAATTTGATCGTTTAAGCATTTTTCTTCAAATTTCTCGAACTAGGGTTTTCTTTCTATTGAATATCCGTAACCCAACTTCCGAACTCCATATCTTTCAATGTAGACCTCGGATTATCAAAATTCTTTCGCCATTTTGAACTTCAAATCTTGATTTTGAAAGTAGGTTGACTTTTTCAATAGTTGACTTTTTGTGGTTGACTTTTTCGGGGTTGACTGTTTTCAAGTTTGACTTTTTATGCTCACCTTCTTAGACTAAGTCTCGGAGTACCACCTGCAGGATGAAAAAAATCTTTTTACATTCTGAAATAACAGTTTAGGAAGAAAACATACATGTTTTAGTGGTCCGAACAAAATTAGGTGTCTACAGCTGCCCCTCTTTGGCTATTACTGAGAATCAGGAATCAGACAAAGATAAAAAAACACTAATTTTGTCCGATTAGTGAAATCATATGTGAAGAGAAGGGAAAGGGATTTTCATTCATCATTTTTCATTCTCTTATTACTTTTTTTTTGAAAAAAAAAGCTGTAAATTGAAGATATTGTCCTTAAATTGAATTCCCTAACTAATCAAGGCTCGACCCGTCTTAAGGAAAAAAGTTCGATTTGCAAAAGAAAAAATTATGCCTGAAGTTCTTAAAAATGATTTGGAAAAATACGCTGTATGCTACTTTAATAATGATGCCTGAAGGTCTTAAGAATGGTGCCTGAAGGCCTTACTCGTGATTTGGAAAAAATGCGCTGTATGCGACTTTAAAAATAATGCCCGAAGGTCTTAAGAATGGTACCCGGATGCCTTACCCGTGATTTGGAAAAATGCGTTGTATGCGACTTTAAAAATAATGCTCGAAGGTCTTAAGAATGGTGCCCGGAGGCCTTACCCGTGATTTTAAAGGAAAAATTATGCCCGGAGGTCTTAAGAAAGGTGCCCCGAGGCCTTACTTATGGATTTAAAAGGAAAAATTACGCCTAGAGGTCTTAGGAAAGGTGCCCGGAGGCCTTATCCTGTGATGAAAATACCTAGACGAAGGTCTCAAGGCTCGAATCATTTGATAAATAGAATGAATTCGATTTAAAACAAAAGGAAATACCTCGATGATGGTCTCGAGGCTCGACTCATTAAACAGAATGAATTCGATTTAAAACAAAAGAAAATACCTCGACGTTGTTGTAGACACCTAATTTTGTCCGGACTATTAAAACAGGTATGTTTTCTTCCTAAATTGATGTTTCAGAATGTAAAAAGACTTTTTTCATCCTGCAGGTGGTACTCTGAGACTTAGTTTAAGAGGGCGAGCATAAAAAGTCAAACTAAAAAAAAGTCAAACTTGAAAAAAGTCAACCCCGAAAAAGTTAATTACTAAAAAAGTCAACCCACTTTCAAAATCAAGATTTGAAGTTCAATTGAAAAATGGCGAAAGAATTTTGATAATCCGAGGTCTACATTGAAAGATATGGAGTTCGGAAGTTGGGTTATACAGATTCAGTAGAAAGGAAACCCTAATCCGGAAAATTTGGGGAAAAGTGCTTAAACGATCGAATTGGTCAAAATTGAAGGTTCCAAATGAAAGATAAGCACTGGCTACGGGTAATGGAGAAGCCACTTGAAAGAAAATTTGAAAGAAAAGTCAATCCGAGAGAAAACCGAGAATTAGGGTTTTTGGTGGATTTCGATGAAATCGGGAAGGATTACAGAAATGGCCCGACTTGGTAAGATTAAAGCTTCCAATGGATGAGGAATGATTAAAAAGGGACAGCCCAAGGCTCAGTTTGAAGAAAATCTGAAAAACAGACTTGTTTTGAGCAAAACCGGGTTTCGAAGGCAAAAAGGCAAAATTGGAAAATTTGGGAAAAATAGTAAACAACTCCAAAAATTCTGAAAATTTATAAATCTCATTCTTAAATCATTTGGAAGATATTGGCGAAATAAAATCTTGATTTGGAGTTCGTTTGCAAAATGGCCAAATCCCGGGTCTTCTATGCAATAATTCAAGAAGATAAATCCTGAAAAAATAGCAAATGGACTCCAAAAATTCTAAAAATTTGAAAATATCATTTTAAAATTATTTTGAAGAGATTGGCGAAATAAAATCTTGATTCGGAGTTCGTTTTCAAAAGGGCCAAATCTCGGGCCTCCTATGTAGTAATTCAAGCAGATAAATCCCGAAAAAATACCAAATGAGTTCCAAAAATTATGAAAACTTCCAGATCACACTTTTAAATTATTTGGAAGATATTGGTGAAGAAAAATCTTGATTTGGATCTCGTTTAAAAAATTGTAAATGTGGAGGCATGAAAGGGTATTTTTGGAAGAAAAAAATCCAAATAAATAGTAAACGAACTCGGAAAGTTTTGAAAATTTCCAAAATTCAATATTTTATTATTTTTAAAGTATTGAAAAAAGAAAATTTGAATTTGAAGTCCGTTTGCCATTTATTTGCATCCGATGGGCAAAACGGTCATTTTACCCAAGCAACCGAAAAGGGCTTTTATTGCCTTTCAAAAAAATCATACTTGGGCTGGAAATGGGAGTTCTGGCCAGCCAAGGCCCAAAAGAGGGAAGAAGCTTCTGATTTTTCAATCAAAAGGCCAAGAATTAAGAGTTAGTTAGTGATTTTTTTTTATCAAGCCATTGCAAATAAGCCACATGGGCCAATGCATGAAGAGGGAGAGTGTCAACATTATGCTTGAACAGCTGCAATTATGGACAGCTGATGGTCTAACTAAGGGTGATAATTTCATGATTTTTCACCTTGAATCACTAGCCCTTGGATGGAAATTGGTTGGAGTAAAAATGACAACATCCTAGGGATGAGAGAGGTAAAATTCTGCCAGCACTATAGGGGGGATTCTGATTTTTTATTTTTGAGACTTCATTTTCAGATTTCTTCTTGGTTTTTGCTTAGTTTTCTCTCCTTGGATGAAAGCAAAAAAGAAAAGTTTAGAAAAGAAAGGAAAGTTTGAAGAGGAAAAGCTTGAAAGATAGCTTCTTGAGGTTGCTTTTAGCACCAACTCTTGCACTTTCTTGATTTTCCATTCTTGTTTTTGCTGTTTTTGATTATTATTTGGTGATTTTTCTTTTTAAATAAATGTTTTTCTTTTAATGTTCTTTTTAAGTTCTTTCTTCATCTTTTTCTTAAATAAGTTGTTACATTTTTTTTCTTATTTTTTTTACCATGGCCGAATGGCCCAAATTTTTTTTATATAGTTGTTGTTTTGCCTTGATTTCTCATGTTATTTTGGTTATTTTTTTAGTCTTGATGCTTTAAATCTTCATCTACTACATATACTTGAAGTTTGCTTTGATTTGGATGCTTGTTTGTTGCCATTTATGAGTTTATTATCATATTCTTGCATTTTCAATTTTTTGTTTTCATAATGTTTATATTTGTCGATGTTTTATATTTAGTATATCAAGTGTTTGTGAAAATGCTTGTTAGTTTTAATACCTCTACTTTATATTTGCATGATTTGAGTGTTATATTTTAGTTGAGCATGTTAGTATATCAAGTGTTTGTGATGTTGTTAGTTTTAATATCTCTACTTTGTGTTTGCGTGATTTGAGTGTTATATTTTAGTTGAGCATGTTAGTATATCAAGTGTTTGTGAAAATGCCATGCTTGTTTGGAACCTTAGGCCATTCGGCCACTTCATGTATCTTGCATTGTGTGTGCATTTTTGCCATGTTAGTTGATAAATTTGCATTTGCATGACATTTAATTGAGTATTTAGTTTAAGTATACCAAGTGTTTGTGAAAATGCCATACTTGTTTGGAACCTTAGGCCATTCGGCTACCTCATTATTTTGCCTTGTGTTTGCATTTTTGATATGTTAGATGATAGGTTTGCATTTTCATGACATTTGGTTGAGTTTGTGATGTAAGCATGCTTTGTGTTTGTGTTATTGCCATGCATATTTTAGTTGTTAGGTTTGCTTTATTTTGCCATGCATGTCCATGCATTTTAGAGCTAGGTTGCATTAAATGCCATGCAAGTTCATTTAGGTCTAGGTCACTATATTGATGCCATGAATTTTTTTCATGACATTTAGGTTTAAAACCATGCATTTCATGCTTCATAGTTGTTGTATTTTTCATGCATTTCATGTCCATGCCACTTGACTAATGACTTAGGCCAATTAATGGTTCAAAGTCATGCTCTCTTGAGCATACTTGTGGAAAATTAAGGTTTGTCAAATTAATTATTCTACCTTTGTGATTTTTTTTACTTAACCAATTTTTGTCTAACTTTTAAAAAGTCCTAGCTGCTGTTTGTGAGTCATTTTGTGAGTCTTAAATATTTTTACTTTGATTTTTAAATGATTTTATCAAAGGCAAAAATGTATTTTGGCAAAGCAGTTTTTTTTTCACCCAGTACTCGTACTTTCCCAATTTTTCTGGGAATTTTTCTTTAATCAAAAAATTAAGCCGATTGTTTTCCGTGTAGTTTTACATGTCATGAGTCTCTAGTAACTTTTTCAGAATTTTTTGAATTTTTAAAAATAGGATAAAAATCGTGGCTTAAAACAGGACAGTGGAGTCAGAATTGAATTTAAAGAAAAATCATTTTTTGTTTTGGTTAAGTTACTTAAAGGGGGCTGATTAGGAAGGTTAGCTACTGACTTAGGGTAGTTTCTAAGCCTTTTTAAACTCTAAAAATGATTTTTTAAGTCTCGGGTTAAGGGTAGTCAAGTTCGGATTTTTAAACTTAGGAAATTAGAGCCATTTTAAAAAAAATTAGCCCAGTTTTTATTTTTAATTCAAGCTTTTCAAAATTGTTTTCAAACAATCACAAAGTATTTTGGTTTTAGAATATTTAATTTGACATATTTTCCTAAGGTAGCCGGATATCTTTTTAGATATACGGATTTCCTTAATTAAAGGAAAAAAATACATTTTCATGCATTGCATTTTCCATATTCATGCATTTTATAAAATATGTGATTTTTGCTATGATAATTTCTATGATATTGTTATGATTTTGAGTTATGTTATATTGTTTATTATATGATTTGGAATATTTTATTATATCCTATGCTTTTTATTTAGTTATTTTTTGTCATATTATTTAGCATATACTATGTTCATGCATTATTATTTTCATTTTTATTTTCATGCATATTATATGATAGCATTATTTTATATTTTATGTCATTTAAATTATATGCCATATCATTCATATTTGCCATGTCATTTAAATTATTTCATCTCATTTAGAATATACCATATGACTTAGGATATTACATTTCATATAGAATATAATATGTTACCTGGGTCATTTCATTTCATTTAGAATATGTCATATAACTTAGGATATTTCATTTCGTTTAGAATATGCTAAGACATTTAAATCATATCATATCATTTAGGGTGCATTATATTATTTCGATTTTTCTATGTCATTTTATCTATGTCATGCATATTCATATTCATATATTTTTTTAAATGTTTTCAAAAAGATAATGGTATTCAATAAAATAAAGATATTCCCGAGTTAAAATAATTCATGAATTTTCTGTCGGGTTTGCTGGGGAGGATATCATCAATTATTATTAATAACGGAATATCTTCTTTAAAAAGAGAATGATTCGAAAAGTTTTCCAAATTAATAGAAATTTCTATATTTTGCCACGTTTGTTGGGGAATATACGAAAATTTTGAATTTATAAATTCCGGATCATTTTCAATTAAAAATGGAATTATTTTTCTTTAAATTGGGAATTAATTTGAAATACTAAATTTAAAACCAATTTTTTATCGAGACTTGAGATAACACACGATTAATAAGGTACCGTTTTATACGGGCGTTGTAGGGGTGCTAATCCTTCCTCGCACGCAATCGAGTCCTGAACCTGTTTCTTTGATTTCTCTGGTTTAAAACGCAGACTTGAAATTGGTTTTAAAAATGTTTTAATTAATTTTTAAAATATTTTATAAAATCGATTTTAATAGGTGGCTGATCAGACCTAGCTAAAAAAGATTGGTGACGACTCCATGTCTTTTTTCAAGGTCATTTTCAAAACCTTCATTTTTCTAGAGGAATCAAGTCGACTTTTCCTCGGTTTTTTTTAATGTCACGCTTAACGAATAATAAAGTCTTGCGATGAGACTTGTTATTTTTAGGTTGCGACAACTTGGCGACTCCACTGGGGACTATTAGAGAGTCGGGCCTAGAATTATTCGTGTGTTATCAAAGTCTCAGTTTTTTTGGTTTAATTGGTATTTAATTTTGATTCCCATATTTTTAAAATAAAAGAGAATTTTGAAAATAAAAAAAATGTTTTAAATATGTCCATCATCATGTGCATTCATATTATTATTTGTTCTCTGGTTATTTTGTTACGTATATTTATATGTTTGCTTGACTGATGCTTTACATTGTTTGATTTTTGTGGGGCATTTAGAATAAGGGGTGTAGAATAGGTGGTGACAGGTTTGTTTTGTTCCTCCTCACACACTGTATTTGCATTTGCATAACATGAATCCTCTACTCGGGTTCCGTCCTTTTAAGTGGGAGTAAAGTAACTACGCCTTCGTGATGATCCTCCGTATGGGCTAGTGAAACACTTTCGGAGTATAAAGTACCTAATGCCTTCGTGATAATCCTCCGTACGGGCATAGGAAAATATACTCTAACGAATTGAACCCGCTTTTACCGGGGTGCCTTACTAGCCTTCACCGGCGACAGTGAGGAACAATTCGGGACCTTATAACCGATTCACCTTCATATAATAAACCTAGGCGAAGCCATGCCGGATTTTCGTTAGATATACCGAAAATAGGAACACATGGAGGGACATTTCTAAACCTTTTGTTACCTTTTTTACACTCTGAAGAAGTTTTGTAGATCGGGCAACGATGTACGTACATCGCCCGTAATAAATGTGATAATCCGTCCCAAAGGCACTGTGATACCTATATAGATAGATATTTGTTGGGGCAAATATTCATTAACTGTTTGAAATAAAAAATAAAAATCCTTTTTCAAGCATTTTTTTTTTTGCATTTTGCACATTTCATACATGTGTGAATAGAGCATGTACATTTTTTATTGTATTATTGATCTCGTTTTTGCAATAAATGGATGGCGATAATAATTTCATTTGATGATTTCATAAAACCGGTAGTGTCACATGAACATTTGGATATTGTACCATAGTAGGATCCGCTATCCCAAAATTCTTTTGAAAATAATATGATTGGTTTTTCATAGAAAAAAAACATGTTTCAAAAAATCATAAATTTGGAGGCAAATCTTGCATAATGAGATTTTTGAATAATCAAGATTTAGGTCCCACCAATTTCGTGTAATCATTGGTTAATTTATTTGTATCATTTTGACATCATGTCACATTCCTAACATGCATGGTTATTCATTGTAAAATACATTTGTGATATACATGGTCATCTATGTACCTACCTTTGTATTAATTCATTTATTCTTCGCATGTATCATTTTGACATCATAGCATGCATAGTCATTCATTGTAGAATACGTTTATGACATGCATAGTCATTATTTGTATATACCTGTGCATCAATTTATTCATTTTTTTAATGCATCATGTTGGCATTAGATTGCATCCATAGCATACATAGTCATCATAATTTCTCTATATATGTTCATGCATTAATCATCAGTATATTCATGCACATAGGAATAGAGCATGTACATTCACAATTGTATTCTTAATCTCATGACAATTTTATATGCATGAAAGGAGTTCGAGATATGAGGAATGAATCGGAGGAACGATTGGATGCTTTGGAACGCAATCAAGAGGAATGTGGACATGAAATCCGGGAAGTGAAAGAACAACTCGTCAAATTGCTGAAAATGGTTGAGGATATGGGTAAGAGTAAAGAGGAACTTTCTCAGGGCTCTGTATCGTCTTCGGATCAACCAAAACCATTAGGTCCAGAACATACAATCCTTGCTGGATCCTGCGCTTGTCAATGCCACAAAGGTTGCAATCCTGATGAAATTATGGACAAAATCGTGAAAATGATTAAACCTGAGAGCCGGATACCAAAGATAGAAACCTCGGATCCTATACCATACCTGCAAACTGTTCTAGGTCCAAGCCAATATCCCCACCCTACCATGGTCCAATCATCCATTGGGATGACCACTACAGGATTCCTGAATCCCACTCCATGACCAACAACTGCCAATTCATACTATTGCTTCCCTTATCAATCACCTTATCCAGCATATGGGATAGAAACCTCGAGCTATGTACAACCTCCAAAGGCCTCGTGTCCAAATCCATACCCTTACCATACTGTTCCACCACATCCCTATGTAAACACTCCGGTTTGAACCTTAGTACCACTACCAAGTGCCCCAACTCCTAGGCCATGTGTGACTAAGAAACGACCCCAGGATAAGACCCAAAGGCCTTTTGATCCCTTTCCAATCAGCTAGCGAGAGCTTCTCCCTATACTGATCCAAAATCACATGGTTGCATGTGTCCCATTGAAACCCCTATTACCACCATATCCAAAGTGGTATAATCCAAATTCAAGATGTGATTATCACTGTGGAATTGTTGGCCATAGCATTGAAGACTGTATAGCATTCAAAAAGAAAGTGCAGTCTCTTATAAATGCCAAGTGGTTGGATCCAACGAAACTGATTGATAGAGGGCTGGGAAAGCGTCATTAGGTTTAGAAGATTTACAGAATTGAGGTAGAAAGACTTCGGTCTTATATGATGTAATGGGATTTCACTTATTCAGTAGTCGGCTCTTATAGCCTTAGGATGTTAGGAAGAATAAAGTGCTTGTAAAGACAGTTTTAACCACTATTCAAATTTTGTAAAACATGGTTTATACCATTGTGAACGTTGATGTGGGAATGAATTGGTTATGTTTCAAATTTATAAGAGGTTGATGATTAAGTTCCTCCGATTCTTATTTCCTCCGTGATATCTTTCCCTTTGCATTTTGCATCCGATCAATTATTTTTCATACCCTACATTCATACATGTATCATGTTAGCATCAGGTTGCATTCATGCATTCATATTCTTTACATGCATCATGTTGACTTTGGGTTGCATTCATGACAAACATAGTCAGCATGATTTCTTTGTATATGCTTATGCATTAATCTGTCATACTAACATCAGGATGCACTCATGACACGCATGGTCAGCATGATTTTCTTTGTATATACTCTGTATCAATTATTCATTGTTTACATGTATCATAATTGACATCATGTTGCATTCATAGTGTATAGGATTATTCATTGGGAAATACGCTAAAATGTACATGATCAGTCATTGCATATATCCATGTGTTGATTTGTTTATTCTTTGCTTGCAACATGTTAGCATCGTGATTGCATTTATTACATATATGGTCAGCATGTTTCCATTGTACTGTCCATACATCATATTGTTTAGGCTTCACATGCATCAAATTGCATTCATGGCTCCTTCATCATGACACGCACTTTGGGGGAATAAAACAGAAGTTGGCTTGGCTTTAAGAGTCTTTGAAAGAATTTTCATTTCAAATCAGAGGTATAAGAAGTACTGAGTACCCTTTTAATACAGGCTAGTGCTATGGAGAACGAACAAGTTGCCCGAATGGAAAGAATGGAAAAGGTACAAGAAGAATTGTGAGAACAACTGGCAAAGTCTCAAGCAGAATCCAAAGATCATATGATTAAATTGATGGAGCTAATATCCACCGTAATCAAGGGATACACTGAAAATCTGGTCGCTAGAGAAGGGTTAGAGGCACGAAAGGGTCAGAATGAGGTCGTAATGATGGATGCCCAGAACAGAGTTAACCCTGTCAATGTCTTAAATTCAGATGATCCAGCTGAACAGGCAAAGTTGAAAATGGTTAATGAGGTAGAGTTGGCAGATTCCCAAGGGAAATATCAGTTGCTAGATGAAAGGCTCCGGGCAGTAGAAAATAGAGACGTATTCGGGAGTGTAGAGGCGAAAGAACGATGCTTGGTCTTCAATTTAGTCATCCCTCCTAAATTCAAGGTCCCTGACTTTGTGAAATATGACGGGACGACTGATCCGTCAGCCAATATCACTATGTTCTGCCGAAAGATGACAAGTTATATAGATAATGATAAGCTTCTGATCCACTACTTTCAGGATAGCCTCAGCGGGTCCGCAATTAGGTGGTATAGTCAGTTGAGCAAGGATCGGATTTGCTCTTGGAATGATTTGGCTAGGGATTTTCTAAACCAGTACAAACATGTGACCAATATGACACCGGACCGTCTCACCTTGTAAAATATGGAGAAAAAGGTTACTGAGAGCTTCAAAGAGTATGCTCAGAGGTGGAGGAACATGGCTACCCAAGTACAACCGCCTTTACTCAGTATGAAACCACTGTCCTTTTTGTGAATACACTACAGGCCCCATACTACGATAGACTTGTTGGCAACACCACGAAGAATTTTTCGGATATGGTAATCTCTGGGGAAATTATTGAAAATGCAATCAAGGCCGGGAAACACGAAGGAGGTAAATATTTAATACAGAGAGAAACAGGTCGGCCAAAAAGAAAGAGAAAGATGATCAAGCCATGGGAGACTGTGCCTCGTATATTCTGGCTACTTCATACCCTTCACCCTGTCCTTCTATGAATTATGTACCCCAGGGTTCATACTTATACCCAATGGCCTCTCAGAGTCCAGTAAATTTTCAACATTTTGTTAGTCAAAGGAAATCAAAGAATATCCGAAAAAGAGATCAGTTTGAGTCACTCCCCATGTCTTACTCTGAACTATTGCCCCAGCTAGTCGAAGAACAGCTCTTCACTAAAGTTCCAGTAGAGCCTATCCAACCCCCATATCCAAGTTGGTATGACGAGAATGCATATTGTGATTATCATTCTGGGATTCGGGGACATTCCACAGAAAATTGCTTATGTCTGAAGCGAAAGGTTCAAGCGCTCTTCAATAAAGGACAGTTAGGTGTGGGGAGAAAGAAAGGACAGACAGCGTGGAGAATCTGCTGAATGGGAATGATGAGACCATTATGGATGTCATAATAGGGGAAGAAGATGGAAAGGTCGAAAAGATTATCGAGCAATAGCCAGTTTGAATTAAGGAGAACATGTCAAGGGGAAGTTTTTATGCATTTAGTTTCAGACCTTATGATGAAAACACTTGTCTCATGTCGACATTCATAAGAATTAAATGAATTTTTATTTTTAAATGCTTTGTGTTTGTTGTGTTTTAACAATAATTGAAAAAAAAATGAGCATTAAGGAAGTTTTAGTAATGGATAGTCTCAAGAGGATTGATAGTCATTGTCACAAATGACCCAATACCTTCTCCCATCTCCTTTAGGTTTTCCTAAGCCTAAATATCTTAAACCAATAACACTTGAAAAACCTAATGCTTCAAGGAATATGAATGATTGAACTTTATAAAACCATTGTCATCATAGAATAAGCAAAGATATAGATCCTAGTCTAGGTTATGAACAAAGGAACGAACTTTTCAAAAAAAATTCGAACTCCTTGAAATTCAAACAAATGAGATTTTCTTTCAAGAATTTAGATCATGGTAATTTGGTCTGTGTCAAGGTTGTGCCAAAACCATTTTTGTCATTTTCAAAAAACCACAAAACACTAATTGCCCAAACATCACTTCATGATTGACACCCTGGGGCACAATGATTAAACTAGATTATCCCTTATCCCAGAGAAAACCCATTTTTGGGTCATATTTTCCTTGTCTCTTCAAAGAACTCAGATTTGAAATTCATTCTTTTTAGTACAGACCTAGATTTGCTATGTTCCTCGTTGATACAAATTCTTATGGTTAATCAAATTGGGGCATCATATGTGGAAATGATGGATACATGGTGAATAAGGATGGACTAATGCATGAATCATTGGGGCATGCAATGAAAAATGAAAAATGAAAAAATTTGTGATATCATGCATCGGAGAATTTGGATGATTCCAAAGTGCAAAATGAAATTCTGAATATTTGTGCTTGACATGAGAAATGATCATCTTTCATATCTCTTTCGTACAAAAAGAAATTATCCATAGTCACCCCTTTTGAGCTGAAAGAATTCTTTTTTCTTTAAACCCTGATCAAGGATTATCCTTTACACTGGGGGCAAATGCGAGGAAAGATCTTTTTAAAGATCATTGAGAAATGAGTCCTAGCTCAAAGACAGATACAAAGCAAATAGAGCGCCGAATGAATACGGGCTCACTCTGTTAAAGAAAAAGAAAAGGAAAAGATGGCGAAATGGAAGCCAAGAACAAAAAAAAGTGTGTGAAAAAGTATGGAAAATGAAAGCCAAAAGCAAAGAAGGAAAAGAGCAAAAGGAAAAAGGAAAGAAATGTCCAAGAAGGGACAAAAACTTCAAAAAGAATTCTCCTCAAGAAATGATCCTTTGTTCTGATTACCCTCAAACACATATTTTGGGCCTATTTATCCTTTCTTTTTGAACCCTGAGCCATGGCCTACATTACGTGCTTTAAAAGTCCATTTTGATCAAGCATGAATATTTAACTTGAAGGGTTTTTTCCTCAGATTTTATCCCATCCCATCGAATTATCATTTCACTAAGGAAGATTTTAGAATTCCCAAATGAATGGTAAAACAATGAAAAAATAAAAAAAGAACAAATTGGAGAGAATGGGAGTCTAGGGTGAAAAACCCGAAAACGGGCGGTCTAGAGTAAAATGGGAATTTCCGATGCCATCTATGATAGTGCCGATACCACAAAAGAAAAGATCTTCTTAAAGAAGTGGTCATCGAGGAACATCTAGGAATTCTTGAACCTCCCAAATTATCAACTCTCATTTGGATGATTGATTCCAAAAAGCTGAAACTTTTTCCTTCCAAGATTAAACTTTCCGGTTCAAACATCGCAGCCAATCTTGACGCTTGTCAAAATACCTTGATATGGAAACTAAAAGAAAGTTGAATTTGTTTGGTTCTCAATGAATTCATGATTTATAAAATCTGTTCCATTTGTGAGCCTAGAAAGGACATACATTTTTTGTTGTGAAGCTTTCCTAAAAAAAACCAAAATCATGTTGTACCAAGCCTTGTCAATTCAAGTTGAAAAACCCAAATTGACACTTAGGAAAATTTCTAACAATGATCATCAGTCTTCAAAAGATTTGTACATTACACACTATGGGGTTAAAAATTTTGACTCAGAAGTTTTCATTAAAAAAGGCAAAATTGTTTTTTCAAAAAAAAAAAAAAAAAAGAATTTTTTTTTTTGACATACCTATTTTTGATGTTAACATGAGTAAGGGTTTTTCTAACTCAAAGGTGTGGAACTATTAGGGTTAACCTTGACTTCCAAATATGAGAAGAAGAAATAAAACTCAGCAAGCAGACTCCTGTCAGTAAGAGTTTGAAAACTGTTGGGGCAAAGAGAATAGCCAAAGATTGAAAAATGAATGAATTGGAAAGGCTGAGTCAAAATCTAGAAAAGTGATCAGGGGCATTTGCATCACTCATGAGCATTCATCTATTTATTAAACTTCGTATCTGTACAGTGTCAGCAAGCATTTGCATAATTCATGAGTATTCGTATTTGCATTATTCCATGAGCATTTGCATTCGCATCATCTCAAGCAAGTGTATCATTTCTAGGATCATTGCATCTTCATTGTAGCTGCAATTACACCATTCATGAACCACTCACATGAATATGATTCGTAGGGACATTTGCATCTGCATTTAGAAACATTTGCATCAATCCAAGATATTTGGATCTGCATTTAGAAGCATTTGCATGAATCCAAGATATTTGCATTTACACCATAAAGCATTTGCATCCTCTCTCAAATCCTTCAGGTTAATATTCAGATCTTTTTCAAATTTTTGGTTTCACCCATGCCTTCAATTTCCTTGGTTTCATCCAGATTTCTTTCAATTTTATGGTTTCATCCAAATCTCTTTCAATTTTATGGTTTCACCCATGCCTTCAATTTCCTTGATTTCATCCAGATCTCTTTTAATTTTATGGCTTCACCCATGCATTTCAATTCCCTTGGTTTCATCCAGATCTCTTTCAACTTTATGGTTTCATTCATGCCTTTAACCTCTGGTTTCATCCATATCTTTTTCAAATTTCTGGTTTCATCCATACATTTCAATTTCTGGTTTCATCCAGATCTTTTTCAAATTTCATGGTTTCACCCATGCCTTCAAATTCCTTGGTTTCATCCTGATCTCTTTCAATTTTATCGTTTCACCCATGACTTTAATTCCTTGGTTTCATCTAGATCTCTTTCAATTTTATGGTTTCACCCATGACTTTAACTTCTGGTTTCATCCAGATCCTTTAATCTCTGGTTCCATCCAGGTCCTTTTCAAATTTCTGGTTCCATCTAGATCGTTTTCAATTTTTGGTTTCACCCATGCCTTTCAATTTCTGGTTTCATCCAGATCATTTTCAAATTTTTGGTTTCATCCATGCTTTTCAATTTCTGGTTTCGTCCAGATCTTTTTCAATTTTTGGTTTCATCCATTAGGGTAAGCCTACGGGCACCATTTTTAAGACCTCCAGACACAACTTTTCTTGCAAATCGAATTTGTTTCCTTAAGATGGGTCGAGCCTTGATTATTCAGGGAATTCAATTTAAGGATAAAATCTTCAATTTATTGCTTTCTCAAAAAAAAAAAAAAAAAAATTGAAAAAACAAAAAAAGAAAAGAAAGAAAAAATGAAAAAACCCATTTCCCTTTCCTTCACATGTGATTTCACTAACCGTACAAAATTAGTGATTGTTTATCTTTGCCTGATTCCTGATTCTCAGCAACAGCCAAAGAGGGGCAGCTGTAGACACCTAATTTTGTCCGGACTATTAAAACAGGTATGTTTTCGTCCTAAATTGATGTTCCAAAATGTAAAAAGACTTTTTTCATCCTGCAGATGGTACTCCGAGACTTAGTTTAAGAGGGCGAGCATAAAAAGTCAAACTAAAAAAAAAAGTCAAACCTTAAAAAAGTCAACCCCAAAAAGTCAACATCGAAAAAACTCAACTGCTGAAAAAGTCAACCCACTTTCAAAGTCAAGATTTGAAGTTCAATTGAAAAATGGCGAAAGAATTTCGATAATCTGAGGTCTACATTGAAAGATTTGGAGTTCGGAAGTTGGGTTATGCAGATTCAGTAGAAAGGAAACCTTAATCCGGGAAATTTGGGGAAAAGTGCCTAAACAATCGAATTGGTCAAAATTGAAGGTTCCAAATGAAATATAAGCACTGACTACGGGTAATGGATAAGCCACTTGAAAGAAAAACTGAATGAAAAGTCAATCCGGGAGAAAATCGAGAATTAGGGTTTTTAGTGGATTTCGGTGAAATCGGGAAGGATTACAGAAATGGCCCGACTTGGTAAGATTAAATCCCCCAATGGATGAGGAATGATTAAAAAGGGATAGTCCAAGGCTCAGTTTGAAGAAAATCTAAAAACACGGACTTGTTTTGAGCAAAACTGGGTTTCGGAGGCAAAAGGGCAAAATTGGAAATTTTGGGAAAAATAGCAAATGGACTCCAAAAATTCTGAAAATTTTCAAATCTCATTCTTAAATCATTTGGAAGAGATTGGCGAAAGAAAATCTTGATTCGGAGTTCGTTTGCAAAGTGGCCAAATCTCAGGTCTCCTATGCAATAATTGAAGAAGATAAATCCCTAAAAAATAGCAAATGGACTCAAACAATTTTGAAAATTTGTAAATATCATTTTTAAATTATTTGGAAGAGATTTGAGAAAGAAAATCATGATTCGGAGTTCGTTTCCAAAATGGCCAAATCCCGGGCCTCCTATGCAGTAATTTAAGTAGATAAATCCCGAAAAAATACCAAATGTGTTCCAAAAATTATGAAAAATTCTAGATCACACTTTTAATTTATTTGGAAGAGATTGGTGAAGAAAAATATTGATTTGGAGCTCGTTTAAAAAATGGTAAAATGTGGGGGTGTAAAAGGGCATTTTTGGAAGAAAAAATCCAAATAAATAGCAAACAAACTCGGAAAAATTTGAAAACTTTCAGAATTCAATATTTTATTATTTTTAAAGTATTAAAAAATAAAATTTGAATTTGAAGTCCATTTTCCATTTATTTGCATCCGTGGGGCAAAACGATCATTTTACCCAAGCAACCGAAAAGGGCTTTTCTTGCCTTTCAAAAAAATCAGACTTGGGCTGGAAATGGGAGTGCTGGACAGCCAAGGCCCAAAAGAGGGAAGAAGCTTCTAATTTTTCAATCAAAAGGCCAAGAATTAAGAGTTAGATAGTGATTTTTTTGATCAAGCCATTGCAAATAAGCCACATGGGCCAATGCACGAATAGGGAGAGTGTCAACATTATTCTTGAACAGCTGTAATTATGGACAGCTGATGGTCTAATCTAAGGGTGATAATTTCATGATTTTTTACCTTGAATCACTAGCCCTTGGATGGAAATTGGTTGGAGTAAAATGACAACATCCTAGGGAGGAGAGAGGTAAAATTCTGCCAGCACTATAGGGGGGATTTTGATTTTTTATTTTCGAGACTTCATTTTCAGATTTCTTCTTGGTTTTTGCTTAATTTTCTCTCCTTGGTTGAAAGAAAAAAAGAAAAGTTTAGAAAAGAAAGGAAAGTTTGAAGAGAAAAAGCTTGAAAGATAGCTTCTTGAGGTTGCTTTTAGCACCAACTCTTGCACTTTCTTGATTTTCCATTCTTGTTTTTGCTGTTTTTGATTATTATTTGGTGAGTTTTCTTTTTAAATAAATGGTTTTTTATGTTCTTTTTAAGTTCTTTCTTCATCTTTTTCTTAAACAAGTTCTTACATTTTTTTTTCTTATTTTTTTTACCATGGCCGAATAGGCCTAATTTTTTTTATATAGTTGTTGTTTTGCCTTGATTTATCATGTTATTTTGGTTATTTTTTTAGTCTTGATGCTATAAATCTTCATCTACTACATATACTTGAAGTTTTCTTTAATTTGGATGCTTGTTTGTTGCCATTTATGAGTTTATTATCATATTCTTGCATTTTCAATTTTCTGTTTTCATAATGTTTAAATTTGTTGATGTTTTATATTTAGTGTATCAAGTGTTTGTGAAAATGCTTGTTAGTTCTAATACCTCTACTTTGTATTTGCATGATTTGAGTGTTATAATGTAGTTGAGCATGTTAGTATATCAAGTGTTTGTGAAAATGCTTGTTAGTTTTAATATCTCTACTTTGTGTTTACATGATTTGAGTGATATATTTTAGTTGAGCATGTTAGTATATGAAGTGTTTGTGAAAATGCCATGCTTGTTTGGAACCTTAGGCCACTCGGCCACTTCATGTATCTTGCATTGTGTGTGCATTTTTGCCATGTTAGTTGATAGGTTTGCATGTGCATGACATTTGATTGAGTATTTAGTTTAAGTATACCAAGTTTTTGTGAAAATGCCATGTTTGTTTGGAACCTTAGGCCAATTGGCTACCTCATTATTTTGCCTTGTGTTTGCATTTTTGATATGTTAGATGATAGGTTTGCATTTTCATGACATTTGGTTGAGTTTGTGATTTAAGTATGCCTTGTGTTTGTGTTATTGTCATGCATATTTTAAATGTTAGGTTTGCTTTATTTTGCCATACATGTCCATGCATTTTAGACCTAGGTTGCATTAAATGTCATGCAAGTTCATTTAGGTCTAGGTCAATATATTGATGCCATGCATTTTTTCATGACATTTAGGTTAAAAACCATGCATTTCATGCATCATATTTGCTGTATTTTTCATGCATTGCATGCCCATGCCACTTGACTACTGACTTAGGCCAATTAATGGTTCAAAGACATGCTCTCTTGAGCATACTTGTGGAAAATTAAGGTTTGTCAGATTAATTATTCTACTTTTGTGATTTTTTTTACTCAGCCAATTTTTGTCTAACTTTTAAAAAGCGCTAGCTACTGTTTGTGAGTCATTTTTTGAGTCTTAAATATTTTTACTTTGATTTTTAAATGATTTTATCAAAGGCAAAAATGTATTTTGGCAAAACAATTTTTTCACCCAGTACTCGTACTTTCCTGATTTTTCTGGGCATTCATCTTTAATTAGAAAATTAAGCTGATTTTTTTCCCGTGTATTTGTACATGTCCTAAGTCTCCAGTATTTGTTTTAGATTTTTCTGAATTTTTAAAAATAGGATAAAAAATCATGGCTTAAAACTGGACAGTGGAATCGGAATTGAATTTGAAGGAAAATCATTTTTCTGTTTGGTTAAGTTACCTAGAGGGAGCTGATTAGAAAGTTTAGCTACTGACTTAGGATAGTTTCTAAGCCTTTTTAAACTCTAAAAATGATTTTTTTTCAGTCTCGGGTTAAGGGTGGTCAAGTTCAGGATTTTAAACTTAGGAAATTAGAGCCATTTAAAAAAGGGTTTAGCTAAGTTGTTATTTTTAATCTAAGCTTTTCAAAATTGTTTTCAAACAATCACAAAGTATTTTGGTTTTAGAATATATAACTTGACATATTTTCTTAAGGTAGCCGGATATCTTTTTAGATATACGGATTTCCTTAATTAAAGAAAAAAATACATTTTCATGCATTGCATTTTCCTTATTCATGCATTTTATATAATATGTGATTTTTGCTATGATAATTTATATGATATTGTTATGATTTTGAGTTATGTTATATTGTTTATTATATGATTTGGAATATTTTATGATATCCTATGCTTTTTATTTAGTTATTTTTTGTCATATTATTTAGCATATACTATGTTCATGCATTATTATTTTCATGCATATTATATGATAGCATTATTTTATATTTTATGTCATTTAAATTATATGCCATATCATTCATATTTGCCATGTCATTCAAATTATTTCATCTCATTTAGAATATACTATATGACTTAGGATATTACATTTCATATAGAATATATTATGTTACCTAGGTCATTTCATTTCATTTAGAATATGTCATATAACTTAGGATATTTCATTTCATTTAGAATATGCTATGACATTTAAATCATATCATATCATTTAGGGTGCATTATATTATTTAGATTTTGCTATGTCATTTTATCTATGTCATGCATATTCATATTCATATATATTTTTAAATGTTTTCAAAAATATAATGGTTTTCAATAAAATAAAGATATTCCCGAGTTAAAATAATTCATGAGTTCTCTACCAGGTTTGCTGGGGAGGATATCATCAGTTATTATTAATAACGGAATATCTTCTTTAAAAAGAGAATGATTCGGAAAGTTTTCCAAATTAATAAAAATTTCTATATTTTGCCACGTTTGTTGGGGAATATAGCAAAATTTTGAATTTATAAATTCCGGATCATTTTCAATTATAAATGGAATTATTTTTCTTTAAATTGGGAATTAATTTGAAATACTAAATTTAAAATCGATTTTTTACCGAGACTTGAGATAACATACGATTAATAAGGTACCGTTTTATACAGGCTTTGTGGGGGTGCTAATCCTTCCCCGCACGTAACCGAGTCCCGAACCCGTTTCTTTGATTTCTCTGGTTTAAAACGCAGACTTGAAATTGGTTTTAAAAATGTTTTAATTAATTTTTAAAATATTTTATAAAACCGATTTTAATAAGTGGCCGATCACACCTAGCTAAAAAAGATTGGTGACAACTCCATGTCCTTTTTGAAAGTCATTTTCAAAACCTTCATTTTTCTAGAGGAATTAAGTCGACTTTTCCTCGATTTTTTTTAATGTCACGCTTAACGAATAATAAAGTCTTGCGATGAGACTTGTTATTTTTTAGGTTGCGACAATGGTCTCGAGGCTCGACTCACTTGATAAAACAGAATGAATTCGATTTAAAACAAAAGAAAATACTAAGAATGATCCTCGGTTTGGTTCATTTGGAAAAAATAAATTTAACTTGAAAATGAAAAGAAAATACCTCGACGGCGGTCTCGGGGCTCGACTCATTTGAGAAGCAGAACGAGTTTGATTTGGAAAGAAACATACCTCGACGGTGGTCTCGGGGCTAGACTCATTTGAAAAGAAGAACGAGTTTGATTTGGAAAGAAACATACCTTGACGATGGTCTCGGGGCTCGACTCATTTGAAAATAAGAACGAGCTCGATTTGGCAAAAACTTACCTCGATGGTGGTCTCGGGGCTCGACTCATATGAAAAGAAGAACGAGTTTGATTTGGAAAGGAAATACCTCGATGGTGGTCTCGAGGCTCGACTCATTTGAGAAGAAGAATGAGTTCGATTTGGGGAAGACAAAGTTTTCTTGATTCCTGCAATGTTAGCTAAATGCAATGATGAGAGTGACATGCTTTGCAAATGCTTGTATGTTTCCTAAGAATGAATGCAATCAATTGATTGTGTCATGATTTCTAATCCATGGTTTCTTTGATGTTCACAGATTATCTGACTTCAAGACGGAGTCTTCAGTTGTTCACTGATGATCCACTTAAGGAACCTTTCACTCAAGATAACTTGCCAAACAGTCCCAGTTTCTAACTTTCGCTGAAATTCACAAATTTTCTGATTTCATGACGGAGTTGTAGACACCTAATTTTGTCCGGACCACTAAAACAGGTATGTTTAAGAGGTCGAGCATAAAAAGTCAAACTCAAAAAAGTCAACCTCGAAAAAAGTCAACCCCAAAAAAGTCAACCGTAAAAAGTCAACTACTGAAAAAGTCAACCCACTTTCAAAATCAAGATTTTAAGTTCAATTGAAAAATGGCAAAACAATTTTGATAATCCGAGGTCTACATTGAAAGATATGGAGTTCGGAAGTTGGGATTTTGAGATTCAGTAGAAAGGAAACCCTAATCTGAGAAATTTGGGGAAAAGTGCTTAAACGATCAAATTGGTCGAAATTGAAGGTTCCAAATGAAAGATAAGCACTGACTACAGGTAATAGGAAGCCACTTGTAATAAAAAGCAAAAGCAAAGTCAATTCGGGAAAAAAACCGAGAATTAGGGTTTTTGGTGGATTCCGGTGAAATTGGAAAGAATCACAGAAATGGCCCGACTTGGTAGGACCAAAGCCCCCAATGGATGAGGAATGGTTAAAAGGGATAGCCCAAGGCTCAGCTTGAAGAAAATCTAAAAATCGAACTTGTTTTGAGCAAAACCGGGTTTCAAAGGCAAAATGGCAAACTTGGAAAATTTGGGAAAAATAGCAAATGGACTCCGAAAATTCTAAAAATTTGCAAATCTCTTTCTTAAATCATTTGAAAGAGATTGACGAAAGAAAATATTGATTCGGAGTTCGTTTGCAAAATGGCCAAATCCCTGGCTTCTTATGGAGTAATTCAAGAAGAAAAATCCAGAAAAAATAGCAAATGAGCTCCAAATCTTCTGAAATTTTGAAAATCTCATTTTTATATTATTTGGAAGATATTGGCAAAATAAAATCTTGATTCGGAGTTTATTTGCAAAATGGCCAAATCCCGGCCCTCTAATGCAATAATTCAACAAGATAAATCTCGAAAAATAGCAAATGAGCTCCAAATCTTCTGAAATTTTTCAAATATCATTTTTAAATTATTTGGAAGATATTGGCGAAAGAAAATCTTGATTCAGAGTTCGTTTGCAAAATGGCCAAATCCCGGGCCTCCTATGTAGTAATTCAAGCTGATAAATCCCGAAAAAATACCAAATGAGCTCCAAAAATTATGAAAACTTCCAGATCACACTTTTAAATTATTTGAAAGATATTGGTGAATAAAAATCTTGATTTTGAGCTCGTTTAAAAAATGGTAAAATATGGAGGCATAAAAGGGCATTTTTGGAAGAAAAAATCTAAATAAATAGCAAACAGACTTGGATAATTTTGAAAACTTCCAGAACTCAATGTTTTATTATTTTGGAAGTATTAAAAAAATAAAAATTGAATTTGGAGTCCGTTTGATATTTATTTCCATCCGAGGGGCAAAACGGTCATTTCATCCAAGCAACCGAAAAGGTCTTCTTTGGGCCTTTCAAAAATCAGACTTGGGCTGGAAAAGAGAAGTGCTGGCCTTCCAAGGCCCAAAGGAAGGAGGAAGCTTCTAATTTTGCAATCAAATGGCCAAAAATTAAGAGTCAGTTAGAGATTCTCTTTGATCAAGCCATGGTGATTAAGCCACATAGGCCAAGAAAGAGTGTCAACATTATTCTTGAACAGCTATAATTTGGGACAGCTGATATGCAAATCTAAGGGTGATAATTTCATGACTTTTTCACCTTGAATTATTAGCCATTTGATTGAAAATTAGTTGGGAAAAAATGACAACACCTTTGCATGAGAGATCGGGGTTTCGGCCAGCTCTAATAGGGGGCAGATTTCATTTTTTGACACTTCATTTTTGCTAATTGCTCTTAGTTTTTACTTGGTTTTTCTCTCTTTGGTTGAAAGCAAAAAGAAAAAGTTTAGAAAAGAAAGGAAAGTTTGAAGAGATAAAGCTTGAAATATAGCTTCTTGAGGTTGCTCTTGAGCAACAACTCTTGCAGTTTCTTGATTTTCCATTCTTGTTTTTGCTATTTTGATTACTATTTGGTGAGTTTCCTTTTTAAATAAATGTTTTTTTTTATTGTTCTTCTTAAGTTCTTTCTTCATCTTTTTCTTAAAGATATTTTTGACAATTTTTTTTACAATTTCTCACCATGGCCGAATGGCCTACATTCTTTATTTAAGTTGTTGTTTTGTTTATTTTATCATGTTGTTTTATGTTATTTTCTTTGATCTTGATGTTTTAAATGTTATTCTACTTCATATACTTGACTTATATTTTAATTTGGTTGCTTTGTTTGTTGCCATTTATGATTTAAATATCATGTTTTTTGCATTTTTAATTTTCTGTTTTCATAATGTTTAAATTTTTTGGTGTTTTAGATTTAGTATATCAAGTGTTTGTGAAAATGCTTGTGTGGTGTTTGCATGATTTGAGTTTTATATTTTAGTTGAGCATGTTAGTATATCAAGTGTTTGTGAAAATGCTTGTTTGGTTTTAGTATTTCTACTTTGTGTTTGCATGTTTTGAGTGTTATATTTTAGTTGAGCATGTTAGTATATCAAGTGTTTGTGAAAATGCCATGATTGTTGGAGCTTGAGGCCATTCGGCTACTCCATGTGTTTTGCATTGTGTGTTGCGTTTTTGCCATGTTAGTTGGTAGGTTTTGCATTTGCATGATATTTGATTTAGTTTTGCATGTTAGTATACCAAGTGTTTGGGAAAATGCCATGTTTGCTAGTTACATAGGCCATTCGGCCACTCCTTGAATTTTTGCATTGTATGTGCATTCTTGCCATGTTAGTTAATAGGTTAGCATTTGCATGATATTTGTTTGAGTTTTTGGTTTAAGCATGCTTTGTGTTTGTGAAAATGCCATGCATATTTTAGTTATTAAGTTTGGTTTATTTTCCATGCATGTTCATGCATTTTAGGTCTAGGTTGCATTAAATGCCATGCAAGTTCATTTAGGTCTAGGTCACTATATGAATGCCATGCATTTTTTCATGACATTTAGTTTTAAACTCATGCATTTCATGCATTATACTTGCTGTATTTTTTCATGCATTTCATGTCCATGCCACTTGAATAATGACTTAGGCCAATTAATGGTTCAAAGTCATGCTCTCTTGAGCACACTTGTGGAAAATTAAAATTTGTCAAATTGATTATTCTACCTTTGTATGTTTTTTTACTTAACCAATTTTTATCTAACTTTCAAAAAGTCCTAGATACTGTTTGTGAGTTATTTTATGAGTCTTAAATATTCTTACTTTGATTTTTAAATAATTTTATCAAAGGCAAAATGTATTTTGGCAAAACAGTTTTTTTCACCCAGTACTCGTACTTTTCCGATTTTTCTGGGAATTCATATTTAATCAGAAAATTAAGCCGATTGTTTCCCGTGGACTTTTACATGTCCTGAGTCTCCAGTATTTTTTTCAGAAGTTTTTGAATTTTTAAAAATAGGGTAAAAAATCGTGGCTTAAAACTGGACAGTGGAGTCATAATTGAATTAAAAGAAAAATCATTTTTCTGTTTTGGTTAAGTTACTTAGAGGGGGCTGATTAGGAAGGTTAGCTACTGACTTAGAGTAGTTTCTAAGCCTTTTTAAACTCTAAAAATAATTTTTTAACTCTCGGGTTAAGGGTGGTCAAGTCCGGATTTTAAACTTAGGAAATTAGAGCAATTTAAAAAAGGGTTTAACCCAGTTTTTATTTTTAATCTAAGCTTTTCAAAATTGTTTTCAAACAATCACAAAGTATTTTGGTTTTAGAATATTTAATTTGACATATTTTCCTAAGGTAGCCGGATATATTTTTAGATATATGGATTTCCTTAATTAAAGGAAAAAATACATTTCATGCATTGCATTTTCCATATTCATGCATTTTATATAATATGTGATTTTTTTTGCTGTGATAATTTTTATGATATTGTTATGATTTTGAGTTATGTTATATTGTTTATTATATGATTTGGAATATTTCATGATATCCTATGCTTTTTATTTAATTATTTTTTTGTTATACTATTTAGCATATACTATGTTCATGCATTAATATTTTCATTTTATTTCCATGCATATTATATGATAGCATTATTTTTTTATTCCATGTCATTTAAATTATATGCCATATCATTCATATTTTCCATGTTATTTAAATTATTTCATTTCATGTAGAATATAATATGTTACCTAGGTCATTTCATTTAGGATATATTATGGCATTTAGGATATTTTATTTCATTTAAAATATATTACATGATTTAGGATATTACATTTCATATAGAATATATTATGTTACCTAGGTCATTTCATTTCATTTAGAATATGTCATATAACTTAGGACAATTTATTTCATTTAGAATATGTCATATAACTTAGGACATTTCATTTCATTTAGAATATACTAAGGCATTTAAATTATATCATATTATTTAGGAAGCATTATATTATTTAGATTTTTTATGTCATTTTATTTATGTCATACATATACATATTCATTTCTTTTAAATGTTTTCAAAAAAAGATAATGATTTTCAATAAAATAAAGATATTCCCGAGTTAAAATAATTCATGAGTTCTCTGCCAGGTTTGCTGGGGAGGATATCATCAATTATTATTAATAACGAAATATCTTCTTTAAAAGGAGAATGATTCGAAATTTTTTCCAAAATTAATAAAATTTTCTATATTTTGCCACGTTTGTTGGGGAATATAGGAAAATTTTGAATTTATAAATTCCGGATCATTTTCAATTAAAAATGGATTTATTTTTCTTTAAATTGGCAATTAACTTGAAATACTAAATTTAAAACCAACTTTACACCGAGATTTGAGATAACACACGATTAATAAGGTACCGTTTTATATAGGCGTTTTGGAGGTGCTAATCCTTCCCCATACGTAATCGAGTCCCGAACTCGTTTCTTTGATTTCTCTGGTTTAAAACGCAGACTTGAAATAGGTTTTTAAAATGTTTTAATTAATTTTTAAAATATTTTATAAAACCGGTTTTAATATGTGGCCGATCACACCTAGCTAAAAAATATTGGTGGCGATTCCATGTCTTTTTCAAGGTCATTTTCAAAACCTTCATTTTTTTAGAGGAATTAAGTCGACTTTTCCTCGATTTTTATTAATGTCACGCTTAACGAATAATAAAGTCTTGCGATGAGACTCGTTATTTTTTAGGTTGCGACAGCTTGGCGACTCCACTGGGGACAATTAGAGAGTCAGGCCTAGAATTAGTCGTGTGTTATCAAAGTCTCGGTTTTGTTGGTTTAATTGGTATTTAATTTTAATTCCCATATTTTTTTTAAAAAAAATAAAGATAATTTCCAAAAAAAAAAAATAATAATAATAAAATGTTTTTTAAATATGTTCATATTTCATGTGCATACATATTATATTTGTTCTCTGGTTATTTTGGTGCATATATTCATTTATTGATTAATTGATGATTTATGTTGTTTAATCTTATCGGGGCATTTAGAATAAGGGATATAGAATAGGTGGTAAAGGTTTGTTATTTCTCCTCACACACTACACGTGCATTTGCATATCATGAATCCTATACCCGGGTTCCGTCTTTTTAGGTGGGAGCAAAGTAACTAAGCCTTCGTGATTAACAATCCGCATGGGCTAGTGAAACACTTCCAGAGTATTAAATTACCTAAGCCTTCATGATTAATAATCCGCATGGGCTAGGGAAATAGACTCTAACGAGTTGAACCCGCTTTTATCGGGGTGCTTTACTAGCCTTCACCGGCGACAGTGAGGAACAATTCGGGGCTTTTAGAACTCATTCTCCTTCATATAGTAAACCTAGGCGAAGCCATGTCGAATTTCCAATTAGATATCCCGAAGTTAAGAACACATGGAGGAATATTTCCAATCCTTTTACCTTCTATTCTACTTTCAGAATAAGTTTTTTTTTTTTTCGGACAATGTTGAACGTACATCACAATGTCCATAAGAAATGTTGATATTTCATCCCAGAGATGTTACAATGCCAAAATTTTGTTGGCATTCTCAGGGATAATTATTGTTTTGAATTATATGTTTTTGTATTATTCATATTTATTCCCGTTATTAATTCATTTTCTTTTTTGTTGTTGTTGTTGTTTTTTTTTTTTTTTTTTTTTTTGCATTTTTGCCATCATTTTTGCACATTTGAAGGTTATTGGTCTCGGGATATTATTCAACCAAAAGGGTTTTCATGGAGGGTCAGAGTGTCTCAGTGGTCGAGAAACATTTAGAGGTTAGGAAGCAGTCCGAGAAAGGTCAGCAGGATAATGGGGATTATTTGAAGATGGGATATGTGTCAGCATTGCCAGCCGAGGTTGATCTTATTATCAAGCAAAATGATCTCTGGGAATTGATTGATATATGGAATCAGTGGAACATATCGAAAAAGAAGCCTTCACTCAGACATATAGGGACATAACACTGTTAGCTCAGGTTAAGGTCAGTGGTGAGGTGATCCGGGCTGTGGTACAATTCTGGAATCCCGCTTATCGATGTTTTACTTTCAACCGAGAGGATATGACTCCAACCATAGAGGAGTATTCGACCTTTCTGCATATTGAGAATGTTATTCCCGATCGTATTTATTTGAAGGTTACAAAAACGCCGGGTTTCAAGAAAAAGGTGTCGAAGATTTTGGGAGTAGAAAGAAATTGGGTAGAAAGCCATGTTGTCCGAAAATGACTAAACTACTGTATATCATGGGATATTTTATGGCTTTTAATCCATAGCCATTCAAGCAAGGAGACAGTTAGGAATATTTTTGCTTTGGCTATCTATGGTTTAGTTATCTTCCCGAAAACATTAGGGTATGTGGATGTGGCGATATTTGATGTTTTCGAGAGGCTTGAGCAACAGATAAATCCAGCCCCGACAATCATAGCAGAAACAATCCGATCCCTGAATTTCTGTAGACGGGAAGGCAAAGGTCGTTTTCTAGGTTGTATACAGCTCCTCTACATATGGGTTCAGAGCCATTTTTGTAAACAGGAGAACTTCCCTCTTCGCTCATACTGGAAATCTTTTACACCAATTGGTGAATTTCTTAAGAGGGATTGGCTTGAGGATAGGACTGAGGAGCAATGGATCAACATATTCCGGAATATCAGGGTTGAGATGATAGTTTGGAGAGCTCCGTGGATAGCTCCTATGCCGACATTGTATAAATGTGGAGATAGAGCTTCTGTTCCATTATTAGGAGTATGGGGAGGAGTGAGCTATGCACCACTACTAAACTGAGGCAATCAGAATCTCGTCAGTTTACTCCAATGACCCATGACCTTAGTAATTTGTTATTTGCTTACGGAGAGGTCGGATATTCGGGAAAGGTCCCTGAGATTGTGGTGGCATGGAAGGAAACTCATCGGGTGGAGGTAGCTAGATATGCCGATATCGTCACTCCTGATTACCTAACATGGAGGGAATCGAGGGTTAATGATAGGTTGTTGACATCGGATAGGGATGAAGTTCAGCACTTACGTTCACCACCCAAGAAAGCGCCATCAGAATTAGAAATCGCAAGGGCGGAATTTGAAAAAGAAAAATCCTGGATGAACAAGGAGATTGCTCGACTGCAAGAAGAGCTTGAGGACACGAAAGATAGGGAGATAGCCCGAGAAAAACAAAAGGAAAAGATCAAGAGAGAGCGGGATACTGTTCAAAGTGATCTTCAAGAACTACACTTAGAGAACAAGAGATACCGTTTCAAGCTCAAATTCGAGGGGACTTTCAAGACTTTCGGGGAATAGGAACAAGAAGTCAGAAACCTCAAGAAGGAGAAGAACTATTGGGCAAAAAAAGCAAAACACGAGGAAGCCCGAGCAAATCAACTTGAGAAACAAGCTAGGGAAAACTTACACGGCGATGCTTCTGCTGAAACGTCAAAGGGTCGCGAACAAGTAGGGATCAGATGGAAGAGCAAGGCAGTTAAAAGAGGACAGTGAAGAAGGTCCAGGATCTGAGGGAGTTATTATAGGACCAGTATCTTGTAATAGTTTTTTAAGAGAGATAGATTATCATGTTGTCTAAAGCAGGGATCTTTTCTTTGATATATTTAGTTCCAGGAAATCAATGAAAGACCGTTTGGTTGGAATTATCCCGGGGCCAATACTTTAAGTACATTCATCATTCACTAGTTTTTTCTTTTATATATTTTATTTGTTCATTCATTTATATTCATAATCATTCATTCATTTATTCTTTATTAATTGTTCATACACTTAGTCATTTATTTATTTGTTCATTCATTTATTTTTTATAATTAGTAATCTAAGTTCATGCACTTAGTCATTTATTTAGTTGAGCATTCACTAACATTCATTCATTCATTTTTTCATTTTTTTATAAAATAAAAATAAGAAATGTGTCAATAATTTCTAATCCATGGTTTTTAAAACTAAAGGTACAATTGGTCGCACTCAGAAAGAACCAGACTTCCAACACCCTTACAATACTCGATCTCGAACAAGAGCCATGGAAAACGATCAGCTTGCCAGAATTGAAAGAATGGAAAGAAACCAGAAAGAACTACAGGAACAGTTGACTAAGTCTCAAGAGGAGACACGAGAATAGATGACAAAGCTCATGGAGATGATGAGCACTATGATGAAGCAGAAGTGGCTCGGAGAGAATTCAGTTACTAGAATAGGGGTAGTGAATCAGGAGGATCGACCAGAAGTAGTACAGAGAAATGGCCAAACAGCCCAACCTGTGGGAAATGAAATCCCAACTGGGGCAGCTTCCTACATTTACATCCAGCCAGCTGCTGAAGCACAGAATTTCGGTCCAAAAGGGGTAACATCGGAGTTGATCCAATTGAGGTTGAGGTTCCAGACTTCGAAAAAATGGCAGAAAATGAAAGGGCCAAAATGACCGAACTGAAGAGGGTCGAAACCGCTGAGTCTCATAAGAAATATCAGTTGCTGGAAGAAAGGCTAAGAGCAGTGGAAGGAGCAGAGTTGTTTGGCAGTCTAGATGCCAAAGAGATGAGCTTGGTACATCATCTAGTAATTCCACCCAAGTTCAAAGTACCAGACTTTGAAAAGTATAATAGGGCCACCAACCCATCAGCTCATCTGACCATGTACTGTAGAAGGATGAAAGGGCATGAAGATAATGAGAAATTGCTTATTCATTGCTTCCAAGATAGCTTAACAGGGTCAGCCACCCGATGGTACAATCAACTCAGTCGTACCAAAATTCGTTCATGGACAGATTTGGCCAGGGCTTTTATAGAATATTATAAGCATGTTTTTGACATGGTACCGGATAGGCTGTCATTACAGAATATGGAGAAGAGGTCCAATGAGACCTTCAAAGAGTATTCGCAGAGGTGGAGGGATCTGGCCACACAAGTGCAACCCCCTTTAACCAACAAAGAAACCACGGTGCTTTTCATCAACACATTGAAAGCACCTTATTATGACAGATTGGTGGGAAGCGCTACCAAGGATTTTGCGGATATGGTAATATCTGGGGAAATGATTGAGTCAGCTATTAAAATGGGAAGATGGAAGGGAGCTTTTCCTGCAAAGAAGAAGGAGGAAACCCATGCAGTTTGCTTCAACCAATACCCTTATACACCTCCTACGCCATACACACCACCAAGGCCCTATACTCCTACCACACCTTATGAGCCTCCAACACCGTACACACCATACCCGGGGTATAATCCTTACTACCCCAATGTCAACCACCTTACCCAGAACCCGTTCCCCTACACCAATATACCACAACAGCCATTCCCAACTTGCATATCCCCTCAAATCACCCTTCCTAGAAATACTGTCCCAAACACTCAGGGTCCTGCGCGTAATGACCAACGTTCACCAAGGAGCGATCAAAAAGCCCAATTTGATCTGATTCCCACTACCTACGGTGAGCTATATCCAAAACTATTGCAGGGTCAACTTGTTGCACCCGTATACCTAAAACCTTTGACACCTCCATATCCAAGATGGTACAATGCAAACACTAAATGTGCATACCATGCGGGAATCCAAGGATATTCAATTGAAGATTGCCTGGCCTTCAAAAAGAAAGTCCAAAGCCTGATTAATTCTGGGGTTGTGAAGTTTGGATTAAAAAATGGGCCAAACGTAGCTGGAAATCCATTGCCCAATCATGCTGGGAATCAGGTAAATGCAATATTGACCGAAGAGGGCAGAAGATTAAAAAGGGATATTGGGGACGTTAAGACTCTGATGCTGACAGTATGGGTTGAAATGGTCAAGGCAGGATTGGTGGAAGATACAGATAGTCTGAAAATGGTTGCGAAAAGGGTGCATAATTGGTGCCCGTTCCATAAGGGTAGAGGCCATGACATACAGAACTGCGGGGACTTTCAGGTTAAAGTCCAAAGGATGATGGATAGTTGGGAAGCCCAATTCTACGAAGAGATAGAGGGGGAAATAGAAGTCATTGAAAATACAGGTGGCTATGGGATAGGAAGACCCCTGATCATCTATTATGATGAACTGGAGAAAAAAGTTATGCCAGTCATTTAAGAAAATGCGCCCAAATTAATCATTGATCTGCCTGTTTCCTTTCCATACAAGGAAAACAAGGCTACACCATGGAAATATGATTGTAGCATGGTTATGCTTGGGTCTTCAAGCCAACAGGATATTACAGGTGTGGGGCATTTAACCCGAAACGGGAGATGTTATGCTCCGGAGGCCGCTGAACAGGGATTAGCAAGGAAAGAAAGAGGAACAGATAAAGGGAAGCAGGTAGTCGAGCCAATCCATATTGAAATGGATTTGCCAAAAGAAACAAAGAGAGGATCAGCCCCGGTTAACAGAATGAAAGAACCAGTATGTGAGAAGAAAGCTTGTGAGTTCTTGAAATTTATAAAGCATAGTGAGTATAGCGTGGTTGAACAACTGCAACGTCAACCAGCTAGGATCTCAATCTTATCCTTGCTTTTAAATTCAGAACCACACAGAAATGCTCTGTTAAGAGTAATAAATCAAGCATACGTGGCTAATAATATATCAGTGGAAAAGCTGGATAGGTTGGTGGGAAATATCGCAGCAGATGACTACATATTTTTCAGCTATGAGGAGATACCACCCAACGGTATTGGATCAACGAAAGCTCTCCATATAACTACCACTTGTAAGGGGAACATATTACCGAGGGTCCTTTTGGATAATGGTTCTTCACTAAATGTGATGCCTTTAGCAACCCTATCCAAATTGCCAGTGGATATATCCTATATGATACCAAGCTGCACGGTGGTCAGGGCTTTTGATGGAATAAGGAGAGAGGTTATGGGAACCATTGAAGTTCCTCTGGAGATAGGCGCGTGCATTTATACAGTGAACTTCCAGGTCATGGATATTAATCCATCTTATATTGCTTGTTGGAAGGCCGTGGATACATTCAGCTGGGGCTGTACCCTCATCTCTCCACCAAAAGCTGAAATTTGTGATGGAGGGCCGGTTGATCACAGTATCAGGGGAGGAAGACATAATAGCTTCCCTATCTCCTGAATCTCCTTACGTGGAGCCCAATGAAGAGGCCGTGGAGTGTTCTTTCCGGTCTTTCGAATTTGTAAATGCAGTTTTCGTCGCTGAAGGACGAAAAATTCCGAAATCGAGGCTGTCCAAGAACACAAGGCTGGGGGTAAGAACCACCGTAGGAAAAGGCTGCAGGGCTGGAAAAGGTCTCGGGAAATATCTTCAGGGGATGGCTCGAGCCATAGAAGTAAAAGGAAAAAAGGACCGGTTTGGCCTAGGATATCTCCCGAAGGCCCATGAGAAAAAAAAGCAAATTGAAAGGAACTGACAAAGGAGGATGGCCCGTCTTACGAGTATAGATATTGAATGGGAGCCTATGACATTCCCACCTATCATTCACAGCTTTCGTTTACCCGGTTCTCTGTTCGGAGAAAAGAATTCTGATGATGTGCTCGTAATGTAGAGCAAGCCTTCAAGAGGTTCCAAGTGAATAGGGATGAGCAGATGTATGATGTGGAGATCTGCACGACTGAGAAAGATAGAATTGAAATAGAGTATGCTAGCTGGATGGTGCGACCTTGTCCACCAGGATATAGACTAACCAATTGGAGTGCGACTGAGTTGCCCATAGTTTTTAAGTCTATTCCAAAGTAATACTTTTTAAAAAGCAATCTTAATTATTTTACCCAGAGATATTAAGAGTTTTTTCTGTAATGGGCCTTTTAAACATTTTCATTCAATAAATAACAAGCACAATGCATTATCCATATTGATGTGTCCATATTCTTTCATTTTTGTTATTTATTTTGTTTTCATTATATATTTTCCTATATTGTTTCTTCTCCACCTATTTACAGGTGTACGGATGTGGAATATGAGGACCTTCCTATTAGTAATTCTGAAATTGATTTTGAAAGACCCATTTGCACGGGTGATTTCGAGGCTAATGAAGATACTGAAGATTACGGTCTACCTCCAGATTTATTAAGGAAAATAGAACAAGAGGAGAAGCAAGTACTTTCCCACAAGGAATTATTGGAAACGATAAATCTGGGAAATGGTGAAGAAATAAAAGAAGTCAAAATTGGAACTTCATTGTCATTATCAATAAAAGGTGAATTGATAGCATTGCTCCATGAGTATGTGGATGTATTTGCATGGTCTTACCAGGACATTCCAGGGTTGGATCCGGATATTGTAGTTTATAAGCTCCCTTTAAAGCCAGAATACAAGCCAATTCAGCAGAAATTGAGAAGAATGGAGCCTGATATGCTGTTAAAGATAAAGGAGGAGGTAAAGAAGCAATTTGATGCTGGATTCTTAAAGGTAGCAAAATATCCAGAATGGGTGGCAAATATTGTTCCGGTACCAAAGAAGGATGGCAAGGTGCGAATGTGCGTTGATTACCAAGATTTGAACAAGGCCAACCCTAAAGATAATTTCTCTTTGCCACATATTGATACTCTGGTGGATAATACAGCGAAGAGTTCTTTATTTTCTTTCATGGACGGATTCTCAGGATACAATCAGATCAAGATGGCACCGGAAGATATTGAGAAAACCATATTTGCTACAATGTGGGGAAC
This sequence comes from Fremontodendron californicum, assembly GCA_030761205.1. NCBI lineage: Eukaryota > Viridiplantae > Streptophyta > Magnoliopsida > Malvales > Malvaceae > Fremontodendron > Fremontodendron californicum. The sequence goes on from JAULJL010000040.1 coordinate 177,219, forward strand.
CTTCTACTACAAGGTAATTGAGGTCTACATTTGTTACAATTTGGATCGAAGAATGCTGGGACAACATACAAAAGAGCCATGGTAACTTTGTTTCATGATATGATGCATAAGGGAATTGAGGTCTACGTTGATGATATGATTGCAAAGTCACAAGGAGAAGAAGAGCATATTGCGAATCTTAAGAAGCTCTTTGAACGACTAAGGAAGTTTAGACTCAAGCTAAATCCGACAAAATGCACTTTTGGAGTCACCTCGAGGAAGTTGTTGGGTTTTGTCGTCAGCAAAAGAGGAATTGAGATTGACCCAGATAAAGTGAAGGCCATTCAGAATTTGCCACCACCTCGCACTCAAAAGGAAGTAAGAGGCTTTCTGGGAGATTGAATTACATTGCTCGGTTTATTTCACAGTTAACCGACAAATGTGATCCAAAATTTAAGTTACTTCGAAAACGTGATCCAGGAGAATGGGATGAAGGGTGTCAGATTGCTTTTGAAAAGGTTAAGCATTATCTATCAAACCCACCAGTATTAATGCCACCTATTTCGGATAAACCAATGATACTGTATTTATCAGTACTTGAAAGATCCATGGGTTGTGCTTTGGGGCAGCTTGATGAAACTAGAGAGAAAGAATAGGCAGTTTACTATCTCAGCAAGAAGTTCATAGATTATGAGTTGAAATATTCATCAGTAGAGAAGTTGTGTTGTGCCTTAGCTTGGACTGCTCGAAGACTCAGACATTATATGTTGTATCACACAACGTGGTTGATTGCTAAGTTGGATCCAGTCAAATACATGTTGGAAGACCTTCTTTGTCAGGGAGGACAGCAAGATGGCAGGTTTTATTATCAGAGTACGACATTGTATATGTAAGTCAAAAAGCTATCAAGGGCAGTGCAGTAGCTGAATTCTTAGCAAGTCAGGCAGTGGAAGATTATGAGCCGTTGAACTTTGACTTCCTATATGAGGATTTGATGTAAGTATCGCAAGCAGATGAGATTCCCCTGAAGAAGAAAGTATGGAAAAATGTACTTTGATGGCGCATCTAACGCCATGGGGCATGGAATCGGTGCAGTGCTTATATCCCAGAAGAAGATTATTATCCTTTCACTGCTAGATTGGATTTTGATTGTACAAACAATACTGCCGAATATGAAGCATGTACTATGGGCCTTCATGCTGCAGTGGACAGAAAGATCAAAGTATTGGAAGTTTTCAGAGACTCAGCCCTAGTGATTTACCAGCTACAAGGAGAATGGGAAACCCGAGATACAAAGCTAATCCGATACCGAGAACTCATACTAAGTTTATTGGAGGAGTTTGAAGAAGTGAATTTCAATTACTTTCCTCGAGAAGAAAACCGGATGGCGGATGCTCTGGCTACTTTGTCATCAATGTTTAAAGTGAATGAAGGAGCGAAAGATGTGCCGATCAAGATGAGCATATATGAGTCCCCTGCCCATTGTTTGAGTATCGAAGAAGAAGCAGATGGTCTCCCTTGGTATAATGACATCTTACAGTACATCAAGAGTCAACAGTATCCAGAACAAGCAACAGAGAATGACAAGAGGACTCTGAGAAGGCTAGCAATGGGTTTCATTCTAGACAGTGAGATTCTCTACAAGAAAGGGAAAGACCAAGTCCTGTTGAGATGTGTCAGGTCTGCCGAAGCTCGAAGAATCATCGAAGAGGTCCATGAAGGGATATGTGGCAATCATGCTAATGGTCACATGCTTTCTAAACAGATTATGAGGGCAGGGTACTATTGGCTAACGATGGAAGGAGATTGTATCAATTATTCCCGGAAGTGCCATAAATGCCAGATCTATGCAGATAAGATTCATGTGTCACCCTCACCTTTACATGTCATGACTGCACCATGGCCCTTTTCAATGTGGGGAATGGATATGATATGGCCTATTACCCCGAAAGCTTCAAATGGACATTGTTTCATCTTGGTGGCCATAGATTATTTCACAAAGTGGGTAGAAGCTACTTCCTATGTGAATGTAATAAAGTCGGTGGTATGCAAATTCGTCAAGAAAGAAATCATATGCCGTTACGGGTTGCCAGCAAGAATTATTTCGGATAATGCTCTCAATTTGAACATTAAGATGATGAGAGAAGTGTGTACTCAATTCAAGATCACACATCATAATTCGGCACCGTATCGTCTGAAGATGAATGGCGCAGTAGAAGCAGCTAATAAGAACATCAAGAAGATTGTCGAGAAGATGACCAATGTGTACAAGGATTGGCATGAGATCTTGCCGTTTGCTCTTCATGCATATCGTACTTCGGTCCGCATATCTACACGGGCAACACCATTTTCTTTGGTATACGGGATGGAAGCAGTGCTACCCATTGAAGTTGAGATCCCTTCACTTCGGGTTTTGATTGAAGTTGGCCTAGAGGAAGCAGAATGGGTTAGAGCTCGTTATGAACAGTTGAATCTCATCGAGGAGAAAAGATTGAAAGCAATTTGTCACGGGCAGTTGTATCAAAAAAGGATGATTGGAGCCCACAACAAGAAGGTTCGCCCAAGACAGTTCCGAGAAGGGGAGTTGGTACTGAGAAAAATTCTCCCTATAGTATAGGACCCGAGAGGAAAATGGGCTCCGAATTGGGAAGGACCTTACGTAGTAAAGAGAGCTTTTTCTGGAGGAGCATTAATTCTAACTCGGATGGACGGAGATGATTTTAGACATCTCGTGAATGCTGATGAACTGAAGAAGTATTATGCTTGAAAAAAAAATGTGTGATGCTGTACACGTGGAAATTCGAATGATTCCAAGTGTAAAAATATAAATTTTATATATCTATTTCCCCTGAGAATTGCTTTTCAAAGAGAATAATCATGCTTGATATGATGAATGGCTGTCTTTCATATTCCTTTCACTAAGAAGAAATTATCCTTAGTCACCCCTTTGAGCCTTAGGAATTATTTCCTTATTTAAACCTTGATCAAGGATCACCTTTACACTGGAGGGCAAATACGAGGAAAGATAATAAAAAATCATGGCAAAAAAAGAAAGCCATCGGAAAATGTGGCAAATGAAAGCCAACAAAGCAAAAAAAAAAAAAAGTCCAAAAAGGGACAAATGTTTCAAGAACAAATTCTCCTCAAGAAATGATCCTTGATCCAATCACCCTAAAACACATTTTGGGCCTATTTATCCTTTTTTTCTAAACCTAAGCCTTGGCCTAGATTACATGCTTTAAAAGCCCATTTTGATCAAGCATGGATATTTAATTTGAAAGGTTATTCTCAGAATTCATCCCATCTTTTGAATTGATATTTTTACCTTGGAAGCATTTAGAATTCTCAGATGCATGGTAGAATACAACAAAAAAAGAATGGAAATGAAAAAAGAATCTAAAGGAGAGGTTTAAGCCGAAAACCCGCAAAGGGCGACTTAATACCGAATGGAAGACACTTGAGTTGAAAACCTGTAAAAGGCGGCTCAAGTACTGATCAAAGCTTGAATCAATGCTCCGTGTAAAGGGGGAGAAAGTATTTGACACTCAGAGGAAAGGGGAACAACTTAGTCTGATGTAACTACAGAAGCTAAGAGGTTACTCAAGTGAATTGCTCATTCAAGAGAAATTTCAGATGGTTTGAAAAAGGAGGGGTCCAAGATATTCCGCATCCGGGGCATCTACGGCCTATAACCTTGCATTTGTTTCTTATATCCTTGATATTTATGTTTACTATTATAAAACATTTCTTGCAATAAATTCATATTCTCATTCATATACTTTTGAGATGCATTATGGTTTTTATTAAATTGAATGATGATTAGTAATAAAAATCTTTAAATAAAGGGATTTCAAAGTATTACTAAGGAATAGATTTAAATTCTGGGCAAGGTTTAGGAAGTTCACCTAGAAAAGAAAACAGTGAACGTGGTGGAAACTCCATCACGAAGTCAGAAAATTTGTGAACTTCAACGAGAGACAGAAGCTGAGATTGTTTGACAAGATATCTTGAGTGAAGAATTCCTTAAGTAGGGCATTAATAAACAATTGAAGACTCTGTCATGAAGTCAGATAATCTGTGAACCTCAAAGAAACCATGGATTAGAAATCATGGCACAATCATTTGATTGCATTTATTTTTAGGAAACATACAAGAATTTGCAAAGCATGACATTCTCATCATTGCATTTAGCTAACAGTGCAAAAATCAGGGAAACTTGGACTTCCTCAAAGAGAACTCGTTTTGCTTCTCAAAAGATTTGGACTCCGAGACCGCCATCAAGGTATTTCTTTTTGTTTTAAATCGAAATCATTTTGTTTATCAGACGAGTTGAGCCTTGAGACCGTCGTCAAGGTATTTTCAAACACCAATTTTAAAGACCTTCGAGCACCAATTTTAAAGACCTTCGGGCACCAGTTTTAAAGACCTTCGGGCACCAGTTTTAGAGACCTTCGGGCACCAATTTTAAAGACCTTCAGGTACTAGTTTTAAAGACCTTCGGGCACCAGTTTTAAAGACCTCCGAGCACCATTTTAAAGACCTCCGGGCACCAATTTTTTAAGACCTCAGGGCACCATTTTAAAGACCTTCGGGCACCAGTTTTAAAGACCTTCGAGCACCAGTTTTAAAGACCTCCGGGCACCATTTTAAAGACCTTCGGGCACCAGTTTTTTTTAAAGACCTTCGGACACCATTTTTAAGACCTTCGGGCATAATTTTTTCTTTTTGAAAATCGAATTCGTTTCCTTAAGACGGGTCGAGCCTTGATTAGTCACGCAATTCAATTTAAGGATAAACCTTCAATTTACAGCTTTTTCAAAAAAAAAATAAAAAATTAATGATTGAAAAATGATAGAAGAATGAAAAAGAAACCCCTTTCCCTTTCTTTCACATGTGATTTCACTGACCGTAAAAAATTAGTGTTTGTTTATCTTTGCCTGATTCCTGATTCTCAGCAATAGCCAAAGAGGGGCAGCTGTAGACACCTAATTTTGTCTGAACCACTAAAACAGGTATGTTTTCTTCCTAAATTGAGGTTTCGGAATATAAAAAGACTTTTTTTCATCATGCAGGTGGTACTCCGAGACTTAGCTTAAGAGATCGAGCATAAAAAATCAAACTCAAAAAAAGTCAACCCCAAAAAAAGTCAACCCCGAAAAAGTCAACCTCGAAAAGTCAATTACTGAAAAAGTCAACCCACTTTCAAAATCAAGTTTTTAAGTTCAATTGAAAAATGGCGAAAGAATTTTGATAATCCGAGGTCTACATTGAAAGATATGGAGTTCAGAAGTTGGGATTTGGAGATTCAGTAGAAAGGAAACCCTAATCCGAGAAATTTGGGGAAAAGTGCTTAAACGATCAAATTGGTCAAAATTGAAGGTTCCAAATGAAAGATAAGCACTGACTATGGGTAATGGAGAAGCCATTTGCAAGAAAAACCAAAAGACAAGTCAATCCGGGAGAAAACCGAGAATTAAGATTTTTGGTGGATTTCGGTGAAATCGGGAAGAATCACAGAAATGGACCGACTTGGTAGGACCAAAGCCACCTATGGATGAGGAATGATTAAAAAGGGATATCCCAAGGCTCAGCTTGAAGAAAATCTGAAAATCGGACTTGTTTTGAGCAAAACCGGGTTTCGGAGCTAAAAGGGTAAACTTGGAAAATTTGGGAAAAATAGCAAATGGACTCCGAAAATTCTGAAAATATGTAAATCTCATTCTTAAATCATTTGAAAAATATTGGCGAAAGAAAATCTTGATTCGGAGTTCGTTTGCAAAATGGCCAAATCCCGGGCTTCTTATGTAGTAATTCAAGAAGAAAAATCCCGGAAAAATAGAAAATGAGCTCCAAATCTTCTAAAATTTTGCAAATATCATTTTTAAATTATTTGGAAGAGATTTTCAAAAGAAAATCTTGATTCGGAGTTCGTTTGCAAAATGGCCAAATCTCGGGCCTTTTATGCAATAATTCAAGAGATAAATCTCGAAAAAATAGAAAATGAGCTCCCAATCTTCTGAAATTTTGCAAATCTCATATTTAAACTATTTGGAAGAGACTGGAAAAATAAAATCTTGATTTGGAGTTCGTTTGCAAAATGGCCAAATCCCGGGCCTCCTATGTAGTAACTCAAGCCGATAAATCCTGAAAAAATACCAAATGAGCTCCAAAAATTATGAAAACTTCCAGATCACACTTTTAAATTATTTTAAAGAGATTGGTGAAGAAAAATCTTGATTTGGAGCTCGTTTAAAAAATGGTAAAATGTGGGGGCATAAAAGGATATTTTTGGAAGAAAAAATCCAAATAAATAGAAAACGGACTCGGATAATTTTAAAAAGTTCCAGAACTCAATTTTTTATTATTTTGGAAGTATTAAAAAAATAAAAATTGAATTTGGAGTCCGTTTGATATTTATTTGCATCCGGGGGGCAAAAGGGTCATTTCACCCAAGCAACCGAAAGGGGCTTCTTTGGGCCTTTCAAAAAATCAGACTTGGGCTAGAAAAGAGAACTGCTGGCCTGACAAGGCCCAAAGGAAGGAGGAAGCTTCTAATTTTTCAATCAAATGGCCAAAAATTAAGAGTTAGTTAGAGATTCTCTTTGAACAAGCCATGGTAATTAAGCCACATAGGCCAAGAGAGAGTGTCAACATTATTCTTGAACAGTTGTATTTGGCAAGCTGATATGCTAATATAAGGGTGATAATTTCATCATTTTTTTCACCTTGAATTATTAGCCATTTGATGGAAATTTAGTTGGGAAAAAATGACAACACCTTTGCATGAGAGGGGGGTTTCGGCCAGCTCTAATAGGGGGGCAGAATTCATTTTTTCACACTTCATTTTTGCTGATTGCTCTTGGTTTTTACTTGGTTTTCCTCTCTTTGGTTGAAAGCAAAAAGAAAAGGTTTAGAAAAGAAAGGAAAGTTTGAAGAGATAAAGCTTGAAATATAGCTTCTTGAGGTTGCTCTTGAGCACCAACTCTTGCAGTTTCTTGATTTTCCATTCTTGTTTTGCTATTTTGATTACTATTTGGTGAGTTTCCTTTTTAAATAAATGTTTTTTTTTATTGTTCTTCTTAAGTTCTTTCTTCATCTTTTTCTTAAAGATATTTTTTACAATTTTTTTTTACAATTTCTCACCATGGAGAATGGCCTACATTCTTTATTTAAGTTGCTGTTTTGTTTATTTTATCATGTTGTTTTATGTTATTTTCTTTGATCTTGATGTTTTAAATGTTATTCTACTTCATATACTTGAGTTATATTTTAATTTGGTTGCTTTGTTTGTTGCCATTTATGATTTAAATATCATGTTTTTGCATTTTTAATTATTTGTTTTTATAATGTTTAAATTTGTTGGTGTTTTAGATTTAGTATATCAAGTGTTTGTGAAAATGCTTGTATGGTGTTTGCATGATTTGAGTTTTATATTTTAGTTGAGCATGTTAGTATATCAAGTGTTTGTGAAAATGCTTGTTTGGTTTTAGTATTTCTACTTTGTGTTTGCATGTTTTGAGTGTTATATTTTAGTTGAGCATGTTAGTATATCAAGTGTTTGTGATAATGCCATGATTGTTGGAGCTTGAGGCCATTCGGCTACTCCATGTGTTTTGCATTGTGTGTTGCATTTTTGCCATGTTAGTTGGTAGGTTTTGCATTTGCATGATATTTGATTTAGTTTTGCATGTTAGTATACCAAGTGTTTGTGAAAATGCCATGTTTGCTAATTACATAGGCCATTCGGCCACTCCTTGAATTTTTGCATTGTATGTGCATTCTTGCCATGTTAGTTGATAGGTTAGCATTTGCATGATATTCGTTTGAGTTTTTGGTTTAAGCATGCTTTGTGTTTGTGAAAATGCCATGCATATTTTAGTTATTAAGTTTGGTTTATTTGCCATGCATGTTCATACATCTTAGGTCTAGGTTGCATTAAATGCCATGCAAGTTCATTTAGGTCTAGGTCACTATATGAATGCCATGCATTTTTTCATGACATTTAGTTCAAACTCATGCATTTCATGCACTATACTTGCTGTATTTTTTCATGCATTTCATGTACATGCCACTTGAATAATGACTTAGGCCAATTAATTGTTCAAAGTCATGCTCTCTTGAGCACACTTGTGGAAATTAAAGTTTGTCAAATTGATTATTCTACCTTTGTGATTTTTTTTTTTTTTTTTACTTAGCCAATTTTTATCTAACTTTCAAAAAGTCCTAGCTATTGTTTATGAGTCATTTTTAAATGATTTTATCAAAGGCAAAAATGTATTTTGGCAAAACAGTTTTTTTCACCCAGTACTCGTACTTTTCCGATTTTTCTGGGAATTCATCTTTAATCCAAAAATTAAGTTGATTGTTTCCTGTGTACTTTTACATGTCCTAAGTCAACAGTAACTTTTTCAGAATTTTCTGAATTTTTAAAAATAGGGTAAAAATCGTGGATTAAAACTGGACAGTGGAGTCAGAATTGAATTAAAAGTAAAATCATTTTTCTGTTTTGGTTAAGTTACTTAGAGGGGCTGATTAGGAAGGTTGACTTAGGGTAATTTCTAAGCCTTTTTAAACTCTAAAAATAATTTTTTAACTCTCGGGTTAAGGGTGGTCAAGTCCGGGATTTTAAACTTAGAAAATTAGAGCCATTTAAAAAAGGGTTTAACCCAGTTTTTATTTTTAATCTAAGCTTTTCAAAATTGTTTTCAAACAATCACAAAGTATTTTGGTTTTAGAATATTTAATTTGTCATATTTTCTTAAGGTAGCCGGATATCTTTTTAGATATACGGATTTCCTTAATTAAAGGAAAAAATACATTTCAAGCATTGCATTTTCCATATTCATGCATTTTATATAATATGTGATTTTTTTCGTTATGATAATTTTTATGATATTGTTATGATTTTGAGTTATGTTATATTGTTTATTATATGATTTGGAATATTTCATAATATCCTATGCTTTTTATTTAATTATTTTTTTTTGTTATATTATTTAGCATATACTATGTTCATGCATTATTATTTTCATTTTTATTTCCATGCATATTATATGATAGCATTATTTTTTTTATTCCATGTCATTTAAATTATATGCCATATAATTCATATTTGCCATGTCATTTAAATTATTTCATTTCATGTAGAATATATTATGTTACCTAGGTCATTTCATTTAGGATATATTATGGCATTTAGGATATTTTATTTCATTTAAAATATATCACATGATTTAGGATATTACATTTCATATAGAATATATTATGTTACCTAGGTCATTTCATTTCATTTAGAATATGTCATATAACTTAGGACATTTTATTTCATTTAGAATATGTCATATTACTTAGGACATTTCATTTCATTTAGAATATACTAAGGCATTTAAATTATATCATATTATTTAGGAAGCATTATATTATTTAGATTTTGCTATGTCATTTTATTTATGTCATATATATACATATTCATTTCTTTTAAATGTTTTCAAAAAAAGATAATGATTTTCAATAAAATAAAGATATTCCCGAGTTAAGATAATTCATGAGTTCTCTGCCGGGTTTGCTGAGGAGGATATCATCAATTATTATTAATAACGGAATATCTTCTTTAAAAGGAGAATGATTCGGAAATTTTTCCAAAATTAATAAAAAAATTTATATTTTGCCACGTTTGTTGGGGAATATAGGAAAATTTTGAATTTATAAATTCCGGATCATTTTCAATTAAAAATGGATTTATTTTTCTTTAAATTGGGAATTAACTTGAAATACTAAATTTAAAACCAACTTTACACCAAGATTTGAGATAACACACGATTAATAAGGTACCGTTTTATATGGGCGTTTTGGGGGTGCTAATCCTTCCCCATACGTAATCGAGTCCCGAACCCATTTCTTTGATTTATCTGGTTTAAAACACAGACTTGAAATAGGTTTTTAAAATGTTTTAATTAATTTTTAAAATATTTTATAAAACCGGTTTTAATAGGTGGCCGATCACACCTAGCTAAAAAAGATTGGTGGCAACTCCATGTCTTTTTCAAGGTCATTTTCAAAACCTTTATTTTTTTAGAGGAATTAAGTCGACTTTTCCTCGATTTTTTTTTAATGTCACGCTTAACGAATAATAAAGTCTTGTGATGAGACTCGTTATTTTTTAGGTTGGGATAGGAGTCTCCAACACATTCACTGTTTTCCTTTACTTGGTGAATTTTCCATCAAGATTAGTGGTTTCCAAATTGTTTCTAAGATTTAAATCTATTCGTTAGTAATACTCTAAATTTCTTTATTTAAAGATTTTTATGCTTACTAATCATCATTCAATCTTATAACAAACAAGATGCAATCTCAAAAATGTATGAAAGAAAATATGAAACAAGCAAAATGTCATGAAAAAGGATAACAAGAATTTATTACAAGAAATGTTTTTAAAATATTAAAAGTGAATATCAAGGATATAAGAAACAAATGTAAAGTAATGGATTGTAGATGCCCCGGATGCGGAATATCGTGGACCCCTCCTTTTTCAAACCATCTGAAATTTCTTTTGAATGAGCAATTTAATTGGGTAATCCCTCGGCTTCTGTAGTTACGTCAGAGTGAGTTGTTCCCCTTTCCTCTAATTTTCAGATACTTTCTCCCCCTTTACACGGAGCATTGGTTCAAACCTTAATCAGTACTTGAGCTGCCTTTGCGGGTTTTCAACTCAAGTGTCCCCCATTCGGTATTAAGTCGCCCTTTACGGGTTTTCGGCTTAAACCTCTCCTTTTATATTCTTTTTTATTTTCATTTTTTGTTTTCTCTTTTTTCTTGTATTCTATCATGCATCTGAGAATTCTAAATGCTTCCAAGGTAAAAATGTCAATTCAAAAGATGGAAAAAATTCTGAGAACAACCTTTCAAATTAAATATCCATGCTTGATCAAAATGGACTTTCTAAAGCTCGTAATGGAGGCCAAAGTTCGGGTTTAGAAAGAAAGGATAAAATAGGCCCAAAATGTGTTAAAAGGTGATTGGATCAAGGATCATTTCCTGAAGAAAATTCATTCTTGAAACATTTTTCCTTTTTTTTTTGGATTTTCTTTTCTCCTCTTTGTTGGCTTTCATTTGCCATTCTTTGATTTCACATTTTCCGATGGCTCTCCTTTTTGCCATGATTTTGAGTATTTTTCCTCGTATCTACCCTCTAGTGTAGAGGGTGATCCTTGATCAAGGTTTAAAGAAAGAAATAATTCCTAAGGCTCAAAGGGGTGACTAAGGATAATTTCTTCTTAGTGAAAGGAATATGAAAGATGGCCATTCATCATATCAAGCATGAATATTCTCTTTGAAAAGCAATTCACAGGTGAGATAGACATATAGAATTTTCATTTATACACTTGGAATCATTCGAATTCCCATGTGCATATCATCACACTTTTTTTTTCAAGCATAATACTTCTTCAGTTCATCAGCATCTACGGGATGTCTAAAATCATCCCCGTCCATCCGAGTTAGAATCAATTCTCCTCCAGAAAAAGCTCTTTTTACCACATAGGGTCCTTCCCAATTTGGAGCCCATTTTCCTCGCGGACCTTTCACTATAGGGAGAATTTTTCTCAGTACCAACTCCCTCTTTCGGAACTGTCTGGGACGAACCTTCTTCTTGTGGGCTCGAATCATCCTTTTCTGATACAACTGCCCATGACAAATCACTTTCAATCTTTTCTCCTCGATGAGATTCAGCTGTTCATAACGAGCTCTAACCCATTCTGCCTCTTCTAGGCCAACCTCCATCAAAACCCGAAGTGAAGAGATCTCAACTTCAATAGGTAGCATTGCTTCCATCCCGTATACCAAGGAAAATGGCGTTGCCCCTGTAGATGTGCGAACCGAGATACGATATGCATGAAGAGAAAAAGGTAAGATCTCATGCCAATCTTTGTACACATCAGTTATCTTCTCAACAATCTTCTTGATGTTTTTGTTAGCTGCTTCTACTGCGCCATTCATCTTCGGACGGTAAGGTGCCGAATTATGACGTGTGATCTTGAACTGAGTACACACTTCTCTCATCATCTTATTGTTCAAATTGAGAGCATTATCCGAAATAATTCTTGCTGGCAATCCATAACGGCATATAATTTCTTTCATAAAAAATCTGCATACCACCGACTTTGTTACATTCGCATAGGAAGCAGCTTCTACCCACTTTGTGAAATAATCTATGGCCACCAAGATGAAACGATGTCCATTTGAAGCTTTCGGGGTAATAAGCCCGATCAATCCATTCCACAAATTGAAAATGGCCATGGTGAAGTCATGACATGCAATAGCGATGGCGGCACGTGGATCTTATCTGCATATATCTGGCATTTATGGCACTTCCGGGAATAACTGATACAATCTCCTTCCATTGTCAACTAATAATACCCTGCCCTCATAATCTTCTTAGTAAGCATGTCACCATTAGCATGAGTGCCATATATCCCTTCATGGACCTCCCCTATAATAAGACTTGGTCTTTCCTTTTCTTGTAAAAAATCTCACTGTCTATAACAAAACCCATTGCTAGCCTTTTCAGAGTCCTTTTTTCGTTTTCTGTTGCTTGTTCTGGATACTGTTGACTCTTAATGTACTGCAAGATGTCGTTATACCAAGGGAGACCATCTGCTTCTTCTTCTATACTCAGACAGTGGGCATGAGACTCATATAAACTCATCTTTATTGGCACAACTTTAGCCCCTTCATTCACTTTAAACATTGATGACAAAGTAGCCAGAGCATCTGCCATTCGATTTTCTTCTCGAGGGAAGTAATTGAAATTCACTTCTTTAAATTCCTCCAATAAACTCAGTATGAATTCTCGGTATCGAATTAACTTTGCATCTCGGGTTTCCCATTCTTCCCGTAATTGGTATATCACTAGGGCTGAGTCTCCGAAAACTTCCAAAACTTTTGTTTTTCTGTCCATTACAGCACGAAGGCCCATAGTACACGCTTCATACTCTGCAGTATTGTTTGTACAATCAAAATCCAATCTAGCAGTGAAAGGATAATAATCTTCTTCTCGGATATGAGCACTACACCGATTCCGTGCCCCATGGCATTAGATGCGCCATCAAAGTACATTTTCCATACTTTCTTCCTCATGGGAACCTCATCTGCTTGCGAAACATACATCAAATCTTCATCCGAGAAGTCAAAGTTCAACGTTTCATAATCTTCCACTGCCCGACTTGCTAAAAATTCAGCCACTACACTGCCCTTAACGGCTTTCTGACTTACATATACAATATCGTATTCTGACAATAAAACCTGCCATCTTGCTGCCCTCACTGACACAGAAGGTGCTTCCAACATGTATTTGATTGGATCGAGCTTGGTAATCAACCACGTCGTGTGGTACAAAATGTACTGTCTGAGTCTTCCAGCAGTCAAAATTAAGGCACAACACAGCTTTTCTACCAACGAATATTTCAGCTCATAATCTGTGAATTTCTTGTTAAGATAGTAAACCGCCTGTTCTTTTTTTCCAGTCTCATCAAGCTGCCCCAAAACACAACCCATGGATCTCTCAAATACTGATAGATACAATATCATTGGTTTATCCGGAATAGGTGGCATTAGCACTGGCGGGTTGGATAAATAATGCTTAACCTTTTCAAATACAATCTAAAAATCTTCATCCCATTCTCCTGGATCATGCTTTCGAAGTCACTTAAATATTGGATCACATTTATCGGTTAAATGATAAGTAAATCGAGCAATGTAATTCAATCTCCCTAAAAAGCCTCTTACTTTCTTTTGAGTACAAGGTGGTGGCAAATTCTGAATGGCCTTCACTTTATCCTGGTCAATCTCAATTCCCCTTTTGCTGACGATAAAACCCAACAATTTTCCCGAGGTGACTCCAAAAGTGCATTTTGCCGGATTTAGCTTGAGTTGAAACTTTCTTAGTCGAATGCCCCTGAATCCCTGCGTGATATGCGCAACTAACATTTGCGTTGTACCACCTTGGATATGGTGGTGTCAGAGGTTTAAGGTATACAGGTGCAACAAGTTGCCTCTGCAACAGTTTGGGATATAGCTCATCATAGGTCGTAGGAATCGGATCAAATTGGGGTTTCTGATAATTCCTTGGTGAACGTTGATCATTGCGTCCAACACCTTGAGTGTTTGGGATAGTTTTTCCGAGAAGGTTTATCTATGGGGACACGCTAGTTGGAAAAGGCTATTGTGGTATATTGTTATAGGGAAATGGATTTTGAGTAAGGTGGTTCAGATTGGGGTACTACAAATTATACTGGGGTAAAGTGTGTAAGGATTAGGAGGTGCATAAGATGTAGGAGGAGTATAGGGTTTGGGAGGTGTATATGGTGTAGGAGGTGCATAGGGGTATTGATTGAAGCTAACTGCATGGGTCTCCTCTTTTTTCTCTGCAGGGAAAACCCTCTTCGGGTTAGCAAACTCACCCCTTCCATTTTCCCGTTCTTAAAGGCCGACTCTATCATCTCCCTGGATATTACCATATCTCCAAAGTCCTTGGTGGCATTCCCCAACAGTTTATCATAATACGGTGCCTTCAAGGTGTTGATGAAAAGTACTGTAGTTTTTTTGCTAGTTAAAGGCGGTTGCACTTGTGTAGCAAGATCCCTCTACCTTTGCGAGTATTCCTTGAAACTTTCAGTATTCTTCTTTTCCATGTTCTGTACTGACAGCTTATCAGGTACCATATCAGATACATGTTTATAATGCTCCATGAAAGACCTGGCTAAATCCATCCATGAACGAATCTTAGTATGAGTCAATTGATTATACCATCGGGTTGCAGACCTGGTCAAGCTATCTTGGAAACAATGGATAAGCAATTTATCATCATCATCGTGCCCTGTAATTCTTTTGCAATACATGGTCAGATGTGCTAATGGGTTGGTAGTCCCATTATACTTCTCAAAGTTTGGTACTTTGAACTTTGGAGGAATCACTAGACCGTGTACTAAACTCATTTCTTTGGCATCCAGACTGTCAAATAGCTCCGCCCCTTCAACTGCCCTCAATCTTTCCTCCAGTAGTTGATATTTTTTCTTGGATTCTATCGTTTCAACCCTCTTCAGCTCAGTCATCTTTGCCCTTTCCTTTTTAGCCAGTTCCTCAAAGTCTAGAACAACCACATCAATTGGATCAACCCCAATATTACCCTTTTTAGGACCAAAATTCTGTGCTTCAGCTGCTGGTTGGATGTAAACATAGGATGCTGTCCCAGTTGGAAGTTCATTTCCTACATGCTGGGATGTCTGACCATTCTGTTGTACCATCTCTGGTCGGCCTTCCTGGTTTACTGCCCCCATTCCTATAACTGAATTTTCCCCTGGCCATTTCTGCCTCATCATGGTATTCATCATTTCCATGAGTTTGGCCATTTGTTCCCATGACTCATCCTGAGACTTAGCCAACTATTCCTGCAGTTCCCTTTGAGTTCTTTCCATCCTTTCAATTCTAGCAAGCTGATTGTTCTCCATAGCTCTGGCTTGAGATCGAGTATTGTAAGGGTGTTGAAAATCTGATTCTTTCTGAGTGCGACTAATTGTACCTTTAGTTTTAAAAACCATGAATTAGAAATTATTGACACATTTTTTATTTTATTTTCTAAAAATGAATGAATGAATAAAAGACTAAATGTTAATAAATGAACAAATAAGTAAATGACTAAGTGTATGAATACGAATGAATAATTATAAAGAATAAATGAATGGACAAATAAATAAAAGACTAAGTGTATGAATAATTTATAAAGAATAAATGAATGATTATAAATATAAATAAATGAATGAACAAACAAAATATATAAAGGAAAGAACAAATGAATGATGAATGCATTTAAAAGTATTGGCCCCGGGATAATTCCAACCAAACGGTCTTTCAGTGATTTCCTAGAACTAAATACATCAAAGATAAAAAGATTACTTCTGAAGACAATCTGATAATCTGTCTATCCTAATTCAAAATGCTATTACAAAACAACGGTCCTATAGTAACTCCCTCGGATCTTGGACTTTCTTTCATTGTCTTTTTTTGATTGCCTTGCTCTTCAATCTGACCCCTACTTGTTTTCGGCCCTTTGACATGCCAGCAGAAGCATCACCGTGTAAGCTTTCCTTAACTTGTTTCTCCGGTTGATTGGCTCGGGCTTCCTCATGCTTCGCTCTCTCCTTCCAATAGTTATTCTCCTTTTTAAGGTTCTTGACCTCTTGCTCCCATTCCCCGAAAGTCTTGAGGGTCTCTTCAAATTTGAGCTCGAAGTGGTACCTTTTGTTTTCCAAGTGCAAATTCCTGAGATCTCCCTTGACAGTATCCCTTTCTCTCTTGATCTTTTCCTTTTCTCTTTCTCGAGCTGATTCCCTATTTTTCATGTCCTCAAGCTCTTCTTGCAATCGGGCAATTTCTTTGCTCATTTGGGTCTTTTCTTTTTCGAATTCTGCCCTTGCAATTTCTAACTCTGATGGCACTTCCTCTGGTGGCGGATTAATGAACTGGACCTCTTCCCCATCTGATGTCACCAACCTATCATTAACCCTTAATTCCCTCCATACTAGGTAATCAGGTGTGACGATGTTGACGTATCGGGCCACTTTTATCCGGTGAGTTTTCTTCCATGCTTCAATCACTGCCCACACCTTTCCAGAATACCCATCCTCTCCATAAGTGAACTCTGATGATCCTAGCTTATGATTCACGGGTGTAAATTGCCGAGACTTAACCTGTCTTTGCACCAACAAAGTTGCATAACTCACAGACCCCCAAATTCCGAGTAGTGGAACTCCTGGGTTATCTCCATATTTATACATAATCGGAATAGGAACCATCCATGGAGCTCTCCAAGTTACCATTTCCCCTTTTAGGTTCCAGAACATGTTGACCCATTTCTCTTCATCTCTGTCTTCAGGCCAATCCTTTCTAAGAAATTCACTAATCGAAATTAAAGACTTCATGTACTGTTTGAAAGAGACCTCTTCTATCTTCCAAAAATGACTTTGAATCCAAATATAAAGCAGTTGTACACACCCCTTGATTCTCCCTTGTCCCTTCCCTTTTACAAAAATTCAAAGATCGGATAGTTTCAGCTATGATGGCTGGAGATGGGTTAATTTTCTGTACCAACTTTTCAAAGAAATCAAACACAACTATATCCACATGACCCAATATCTTTGGAAATATGATTAACCCGTAGATGGCTAAAGCAAAGATATCCTTGGCTTTTTCTTTATCGGAATGACCCAATATCAATTGTCGGAGAGTTTCCCATGGAATGCATCTATTTTTCTGCTTTGTATCCACATGACTCTCAACCCAAGTTGTATCCATTCCCGTGATCCTAGCCACTTTCTTCTTAAAACCTGAAGGTTTCACTTCTTTCAAATATACCCGATCAGGATTAGGACACTCAATTCGTAACAGTGTTGAATATTCTTCAATAAGTGGGGTCATATCCTCTTTGTTAAAAGTGAAACAACTATAAGCAGGATTCCAAAACTGTACCATAGCGTGAATCAACCCACTATTGACCCTAATCGAAATTAAAAATGCTATATCTCCATATTTTTGGGTGAAGGCTTCTTTCTCTGATACATTCTACTAATTCCAAATGTCGGTTAACCCTCGAAGATTATTCTATCTAAAATCCACTTTGACCCTTTCCGGCAATACTGACACATAATCTTTCTTCAGGCAATCACCATCCTCCCTCTGATCTTTCTCCGATCGTGCCCTAACTACTGCATGATCTTCTATTACTGAAATAACCTGACACTCCATGAAAGTCCTTTAGTTGATGACTATCCCGAGGCCAATAAACTTCAAGTGTATGATAATGTCTATGATGCATGTCAAAGAAAAGAAAACAAAAAGAAATAAATTAGTAAAGAAATGAATTCACAAATATAAAATAAATAACAACATGTTTTTTTTGTTTTTTTAAATGTCCCGAAAATTTTAACAGAGTTTCGGCATTATGACGCCTTAAGAAATGAAACTGAGGAAAAGTCTCATCATGAGACTTTATATTCATTAAGCGTGACATAAAAAAAATGAGAAAAAGTCGACTTAATTCCTCTTGAGAAATGAAGGTTTTGAAAATGCCCTTGAAAAAGACATGGAGTCGCCACCAATCTTTTTTAGCTAGGTGTGATCGGCCACCTATCAAAATCGGTTTTGTAAAACATTTTAAAATTAATTAAAACATTTTTAAAACCAATTTCAAGTCTGCGTTTTAAACCAGAGAAACCAAAGAAGCGGGTTCGGGACTCGATTACGTTTGGGAAGGATTAGCACCCCACAACGCCCGTATAAAACTGTACCTTATTAATCCTGTGTTATCTCAAGTCTCGGTAAAAAGTCAGTTTTTAATTTAGTATCTCAAGTTAATTCCCAATTTAAAGAAAAATAATTCCATTTTTAACTGAAAATGATCCAGAATTTATTAATTCAAAATTTTCCTATATTCCACGACAAAATTGGCAAAATATAGAAATTTTTATTTATTCGAAAAATTTTCCGAATCATTCTCGTATTTTGAAAGAAATATATTCCTTTATTAATGATAATTGATGATATCCTCTCCAGCAAACCCAGTAGAGAACTCATAAATTATTTTAACTCGGGAATATCTTTATTTTATTGAAAATCATTATCTTTTTCAAAACATTTAAAAAATGAATATGAACATGTGTGACATAAATAAAATGACATAGTAAAATCTAGATAATATAATGCAACATAAATGATATGATATAATTTAAATGACATAACACATACTAGATGAAATGAAATAACCTATGTGACATGGTATATTCTAAATGAAATGAAATAATATGATTTAAATGACATGGCAAAATTAAATGACATGGCAAAATTAAATGACATGGCAAAATTAAATGACATGGCATATTTTAAATGACATGTCATATTCTAAAAAATATAATCTAAATGACATGGAATATAATTTAAATGACATGAAAAGACATGAAACATAAAATAATGCTATCATATTGTAAGACCCTCGTAATACAAGATCAATTCGAGACAATTATAACATGCGGATGGCTCGAGGTTAAACTTTGAAATGCCTACAGAAAGGATGGGCTACCATGTGGTACACATGTTGTATGATAAATTGTAGAGTTGGGGGTTTAATCGAGTGATTAAGTGATTTAACACCAAATTGACTAAAAGTCGGGATAGGAGAAAGTCTGTAAAATGTGATAAGTTAACTTCACATCGTGTTGATATGTGATATAACATTATTTGGGAGTGCTAGAACATGAATCGGCAGAAAAATCGGTAAAATGTGAACAGGGGTATTTTGGTAATTTTACCAAAAATTTTGTTTTTTAGTTCGTAAATGGTACCAATGGACTAAGTGATCATATAGGATCATAATATGATGTTTAGATCAAAAATTGGACATTAAAATAAAATCCGATAGCTAAAATCGTCTAATTCATCATTTAGTGAATTTGGCGTAAATTGCCGTAAAAACATGGTTCGAAATTTTTTTGAAACTAATCGAACACATGGACATATGTTATAACATATGAGGATTATGAATATGACAAGAAAAATCAAAAACGGAGTTGAAACCGGATTAGTCCTTAAGTAACCTAAAGGAATGAAAACCGAAAACTGACCGCGGGAAGGTCTGAAAAAGGTTTTAAATGGATCAATAGATTAATATAGACATAAAATGATGTTAGCAAGTACTGGTGAAATCAGAACAAAAAATCGGAGCTAAAACCGAAAAAGTCAAAATATTGACCCGTTGGCGCTCCGGGGCCCGGATTTGGGTTTTGGGATATCAAAAAAATTATTCGAACATGCATATCAATATATTATCATATTTGGAACATATCCGTGTCAAGAAAAGTGAAAAACGGGCTTCCGAACGTTAAAATTTCATGTTGGCCTGCTAAGGTACTAAAAGACAAAATAGGGGCAAAATGGTCATTTGACCATAGCCCACTTGTTAAGTCTGAAAATCAGACTTCTCCTCCCCCAATTTCACGTGAGGAACCAGAAAAGTGAGAAAGAAAGAAGGGAAGCCATGGAAGCTTGCTTCCAAGCTTTCTCTCTCCTCCGTTTACTAGGCAGATCACCAAAATTTTCAAAGATTTCACAAACCCAAAGGTAACTTCATGTTCTAAGCTTGATTTTGATGTTATATTTTGAAAATTTTGCCTTTAGCTATGAGAAACAATGTGGGCTAAAAATTAGTGGTGGTGAACCACCATGTTGCCACCATTTTTTTCGCCACAGGAGGTGTTCCTCTGCCTCCTTAAACCATAAATTAGTAACGGATAGCTTTGAATCAAAATTTAGAGGCTAAAACGAGTTTGGCCGAAACCCTAGCTTGCCCATGAGGTGGTGCCGCCATCTTCCTTGATTGTTCGAGGCCACCGTTAGCTTTGCTGTCATCGTGTGAGCAACTTTCTAGTTGATTGTTACTCCAAATTTTAATCTGAGCTAAGTGTAAAAATATATTTGTAAAAAAAAAAAAAAAATTGTTAAGCTGAAAAATTTTGGATATCAGCTAACTATTATAAATAATGGGAATTTGAGTGTCCCATAGTTGTAAAATATTTACAAAATATCCTGACGATGTCGTAGGTACCCGTATCATGGAGTTCGCCTGGGATCGCGACAAAGTCACGAAAGTGCTGCTTTAATACTCGAAATAACACTGTGAGTATTTAGGTTAATTTAGGAGGTAGTTGTTGTTTTATATGCATTGTTAATTGATACGGATACTGAAACACGAAAGATTGCTCGGATCACGGAAACGGTTACGCAGATTAATGGCGTAAGTGTAGTGTTAATATGGTTACATGAGGTAAGTATTGTAGAGTTGAATGATAATGATTGTGAGCTATATAAAATGCTCAGATATTCTTAATTAAGATGTCATAACAAGGTAGATTATGGTTGTACTTGTCGGATTAATGAAAAAAATAGTATGGAATTGTGTTTGAGGCATTATGGTTGCTAATTTATGAAATTGGTTGATGAATAATATTGTATAAGATGGTTGAGTATTTAAGGATAGTTAGACATTGCAGATTAAATGTTATGCACACAAGTTGTTTGATAAAATGTCTAAGTGAAATTCTAATGCATGTAAACATAAGTAGAAATATGCTAGTGTAGAAGCTGTTACCTAGCATATTATAATCATTTAATAAGATAAACAAATTTAATATATCATGCTATTATTGTACGGACAAGGTAACGTCCGGGATTCTATTGTTTTACGGACAGGGTGATGTCCGGGATGCTATTGTTGTACAGACAGGGTGATGTCCGGGATGCTATTATTTTACGGACAGGGTGATGTCCGGGATGCTATTGTTGTAAGGACAGGTTGATGTCCGGGATGCTATTTTGTACAGACAGGATGAGTCCGGGAAGGTACGGACAGGATGAGTCTGGGATGATACGGACAGGATGAGTCCGGGATGATACGGACAGGATGAGTCCGAGATGATATGGACAAGATAGTCCGGAATGACAAATATTACGGACTGGTATAAGTCCAGGATGTTTTGATGTTATAGTCATGAAAATTTTCTAAATGATAATTATAGAGGTATACACGTAAAATTGATTGTAAAATATTTTTGGCTAGCGATTTTGGCTGGTCAATGGCCTATTTATATTCAGCACTCAGCATAGAAGATTTCATAAGGGACAAATAATTTTTATAAGTCCCAGAATAATTTTTAAATATTACTTTTCAGTTAATTAGTCATACTTGATATGTCATGTTTATGCTGTAATAGTTAAGAAATGAAATACAAAACTTCCAAGTACTCTTCCTAGTAACCTTATGCTCACTGAGTCTTTCGACTCACTCCGTTTATTTTCATTATTTTTCAGATCTTAATAGACCCAGCTTTTCCCAGGTTTCGGATAGCTAGCCGCTCGTATAATTGTGGTAAGCGGATTGACCCAGGACATGGTAAGCAGTGGCGATGGTGGGATACATTTTGCAGTCACTAGGGTACCATGGGTCCTACGCATTTTGTGTATGATGTATATGTACTTATATTTTGTAAACCGGTGTATCTATGTGATGTATGATGTATAACGGCCATGGAGGCCTAGTATGATCTGGTGATGCTTATGCCATTATGATATAATATGACTATATGTGTGTATATAAGATGTTATAAAGTTTAAGTCTGCTGCGGGGCATCTTGGTTACTCCTTATTGGAGGTGTCCAAACCGAGATGTCATGTGTTGATGATTATTACATTGTAAATGTTGATGACTGAGCGGCAAACCCCCATATAGGGCGAGATTATGCCGAAATTTTGTTTGATTTGGTTTCGTGGGTATATTCAGGCTTCGGAGGCAGGGGCATACCTTGTCTCTGGCCGGTCACATGCCCTTAATTTGGGGTGTGACACATATAATATGCATGAAAATAAAATAAAAATAATGATGAATTTGTCCATTATAGTAGACCAATGCGACCACTCTATTGCTCATGTTGTATAGTAATGAAAATGAGAAGGATGAGAATGAAGGTATTATCACTCAGCAAAAGAAATAAGAAATAGAGAATGATGAGAATGACAAGGAATTATCACTAACACCAAAAAATAACAACTAAGATTGAGAATTATGAAGTATCATATTTATAGTGGTTTATTGAGTAAGATATGGCTCAAATTTTTTGAATCTGATTCCCATTTTTCAGTTGATAAGTCCCATCTTTTGAAACTGTTGAATTTGATTCTTATTTTTCTGCTGATAAATCCAATCATGGTGAAAAATTGCTGATTCTAATTCCCATTTTTTTGCTCATAAATCCCATCTTGGTTAAAAACTGTTGATTATGATTCCCATTTTTCAGCAGAAATTCATCCTCTGAAACTGTTGAATCTGATTCCCATTTTTCTGCTGACAAGTCCCATCCTTTGAAATTGCTGAATCTGATTCCCATTTTCTACTGATAAATCCAATCATGCTGAAAAACTATTGATTCTAATTCCCATTTTTTTGCTCATAAATCCCATCTTGGTTAAAAACTATTGATTCTGATTCTCATTTTTCAACTGATAAATCCCATCCTTTGAAACTGTTGAATCTGATTCCCATTTTTCTGCTAAGAAGTCCCATCATTTGAAACTGTTGAGTCTGATTCTCATTTTTCTGCAAACTCTTCATTGACATATAAAGAATTAAATGAATAAATTTTATTATTATATAATAAAGTAATAAATTAATAATTTTTATTATAATATAATAAGTTAATAAACAAATATTATGTATTAGTATTTTGATTGAATTGAATTCAAAATCTTTAAATATTATAAATAATTTGTCAATACATTTTTAAATTTACGTCTCTGATGATATTTTTTCATTTTTACCTTAACGCCATCTGCCATCGTTGTTTTGTTATATAACACATATTTCATCAATAATTTTAATTTCATCGTTATAGTACTTAATTTAACCGCTACAATAATTAATTTTATCGTCATCATTATTTTCTATCTCACAAAGTAATTTCATCGTACATACGAATGAACTCTTAGATTTCATTAAATATATATATATATATATATCTTGTTTGAAACAAAAGATTTCGTTAAATATTTGCCTTTACAAATTTGTTAGTTCTCTAGTTTAAAAAAAAAAAATTGACAATTGAGAAACTTTACAAGTTGTAGAAGCAAAATTGCAAGTTCCTAATCGCAAAATTTTCTTTAAGAAGCTAAGTTTTCTTTTACAGCCTCAAAAGAAAAGTTTGACTACTAAGCAATAGCTCTTGCGTACAAATAACTACTGGATATTAGTGGATAGCATTTACCTAATTAATTAATAATTATATTTTATTTCTATAATTATTAAGGGGTCTATTTACAGATTTATATGAGTTATATTTCATTTCTATAATTATTAAGTGGTCCATTTACAGACTTATTTAAGAGTTGTTATATTTCATTTTAATAATTATTAAGGGGTCCATTCACATACTTATTTGTGAGTTGGACGCAAATCTGCCACCCAAAAATTGATATGTAATAACGACAATGCTCTCATTCACAAAATAAAAAAAACCTTATTGACTATTTCTTGCTTAACCGGTTACTTAAAAGCCTAGGTATAATTATTGGCCACAAAAAAAAAGCTTAGGTATAATTATTCGGTAAAAATGAAATAAAGAGAAATATATAATATATATTTTGATTCGTTGAATGGAATAGAGGATAAATATTATTATATTATTTGGTTAGTTAAAATAATGTAAAAGAATATGTTAAAATAATTATTTTACTTTTGAATAAAATAATTATTTTTTATTTATAAAAATTAAACCTATGTTTTGATCTCTTATAAACTATTATTTAATTTATTATATTTAGTAATAAATTATAAAAATATTAAAAAATAATAATATTTAAAAGTATTTTAATATATTATATTTAAAAAATACTATTTATAGTATTCTAATATATTATATTAACATTTGTATATAATACTATTTTTCAAAATATAAAATAATATCTAAAAATATTTTAAAAATTATATTTAAAAATAATATATTAAAATACTATTAAAAATATTTAATATTTTTTCAAAATATATAATATTCTCATTTTTTTCCTCAATTTTCTTTTCCCCCCTCTCTCTATAAAACTCTTTCTCTCTGTCTAAAGTTCATCAATTCAATTGGATTCTTCAACCAAATCTAGAAACGCCGCCCAAACCCAGATTTCGGCCATTGGCCGCCTCCGCCATACCAACCTAAAAATTTTCCAAAATTCACCCAACTTTCCTTTAAACCTTCTCTTTTCTACTCCTTTTCTTTTTAAATCCTCAGAAAAGCCTAGATGTACAAAATATATCCACGATTTTCACCTCTATTTTCACTGTCCTCTGCAGCTCCAACTGTCCCCAGTTTTAGATATGTTCTTCCTCTTGGTCTCATCTTTCTTATTTCCAAATTTGGAGCTCCAAAATCCCCTATAACTTACATACTCCAAAAACCATAGTAGAGAGAGTTTTTTTTTTTTTTTAATTTTATTTCCATTCTTGGTTGTTGTGGTGGCTATGGTGCATTGTTGGAATTTCAAAAATTGTTAAAAGCTGCTTTAGAAAAAAATGATATTCCTTATGATCATTGAATAGCCATTTTGAGAGAGAACCCCGAATAACTATTCTAGTCATATTCCAGTTTGGCCTGAATAGGCTATTCATTGGAATGTATTATAGCTAACCAAGCAATTGAGTCACTTTACCTGAATATGACCTAAATAGAATGGCTATTACATCCAACCAAATATGCTGTCAAAGTAACGTGAATTCTTGGATCCTTCTCACTTAAGCTTTTTAAGGAGCATTTTCAACAAAAAAAATTACTGATTTACAATCGATTATCCATGTAGAAAATACAAAAATTTCTTTTGTTATTTAGATATCAATTTTATTAAAGAATTATTTGTTATTCAAATATAATATTATCATATTTTGTTATATTTACAATTATATATGGTTGAATTATTTAATTTATTATTTTGTGTAATGGAAAATAATATAAATTATTATATTTTATTATTTTTACATGTATCTATTACCTGATTACTTAACCTATTATTAAATGTAATGAACTCTAGTTCTTTTTTCATTTTCACTTCATTGTCATTATTGTTTTATTATCTCCAAACATCATATCACTGATTTTAATCTCACCGGTATAATACCTAATGTCATTATTGTGGTAATTAATCTTAACACCATCACTATTTTCATTCTTACCAGAATCGAGTTCATTACCCATTCAAATGGAACCTTAAAGTTAATTAAATATTTTCCTCTACAAATTTGTTAGTTTTCTAGTAAAAATTTATGACAATTGAGAAACTTTACAAGTTGTAGAAGCAAATTGCAAGTTCCTAACCGCAAAAGTTTCTTTAGGATGCTAAAGTTTTCTTTTACAACCACAAAAGAAAAGTTTGACTTCTAGGCCTTAGCTCTTGCAAATAAATAACTACTGGATATTAACTAATTATTATAAGTATTAATTATATTTCTAAGCTATCTACTATTATGATTTTTGAGTCTTGAGGGATCCAAGTGACATTTTTCAAATAATCCAAGGACAATTTTGTCCTATAATGGCTATGATTTTTTATTTTTATTTTTATTTTATTTTTAAATTTTTAGTTTTAAGTTTTTTTTTTAAAAAAATATTTTTAAATGATGTATTTAAAAGGATTGGTCGGCACGATAACTTACGGGTCGTTGAAAACCCATACCCAACCCGTTCGGGAAAACAAATTAAAAAAGAAATTTATTTTGTTAATTATTTTTAGTTTTTACTTTTATTTTTTAAAATGATATATTTAAAGGGGTTGGTCTGCACGTTGACTCGCGAGTCGATTTAGGATTCGTACCCGACTAACAGGAAAAATATAAAATAAAATAAAATATTTTATTTTATTTTTTAAATGAGGTATTTAAAATGGTTGTTTCGTACGTTGACTCGAGATTTAGGATTCGTACCCGATTCGCATGAAAAAAAAAAGTTAAAAGAAGAAATATTTTTATTAATAATTTTTTATTTTATTTTTAAATGATGTATTTAAAGGAGTTGGTCCAAATGTTAACTTGCGGGTCCATTTAGGATCCGTACCTGACCTGCTCGGAAAAAAATAAACAAGAAATTTCTTTTATTAATTATTTTTAGTTTTTTCTTTATTTTTTTAAATAATGCATTTTAAAGATGTTGGTTTGCATGTTGACTCGCGGGCCGGTTTAGGATTTGTACCGAAGCCGCCGCTTGAGAAAAAAGGTCAAAATAATTAATTTATTTTATTAATTGCTTTTTATTTAATTTTAAATGGTGTATTTAAAGGGTTGGCCTATATGTTCACTCGCGGGTCGATTTAGTATTCACAATCGACCTGCTTGGAAAAATTTTAAAATATATATATATTTTTTAATTATTTTTTGTTTTTATTTTATTTTTAAATGATGTATTTAAAGGGGTTGATCCGTATATTGACTCGTGGGTCGGTTTAGAATCTATAACTGACCCAAATGAGAAAAAAGTGAAAAAAAAAAGAAATTTATTTTATTAATTAGTTTTTTTTTTTTAAATAATGTATTTAAAAGGGCTAATTCGCACTTTGACTCGCGGATCTATTTAAGATCCATTCCCGATCAGCTAGGGGAAAAGGTTAAAAAAATATTTTTTAAATTTAAATTTTAAATGATTTATTTAAAGGAGTTGGTTCGCATGTTGATCGCGGATCGTTTAAGATCCGTACCCAGCTGGTTTAGGGGAAAAGTTAAAAAAATTATTTTTTCAATTATTTTAATTTTAATTTTAAATTATGTATTTAAAGACGTAGGTTCGCACATTGAGTCATGGATTGATTTTTAGGATTTGTACCTGATCCGCAAGTAAAAAACGAACTTGCTACTAACGTATATGAGAAAATCGATCATACAAGAAAATAAAATACAAACCGCAATTTTATTTTATAATTTTTTATTTTTTATTTTTTACCTTTTATAGATAAAAATATATAAAATACTAGAAAATCTAAACATTTTCAAATATATATATATAAATAACATTTGAAATTATATTTATATTACGTAATTTATAAATAAACAATTACTATAAATTTAATTTCATAATTAATAAAATATAATCATATTAATATTATTACAATTTAAAAAAAACAAATAAATAATTATTATTTAAAAAATATATAATTTAAAATTAATTTATTCTTATTAATTAAAAAATTTATAAAAAAATTTCAAAATACCTTGGCGTAGCGGGGTCTTTTTTCTGGTAATCATTAATAAGTAAGGGGTCCATTCATAGTAAAGGTGGTAAATTGAGCTGGTTGAGATCGAATTATTTTGGGTTTTGATCATATCGAGTTTAAATTCTTTTGGATTTGAATCGTTTCGAGCTTTGATCTTTTTGGGTGCAGGTCTTTTTGGGTTCGGACATTTTGGTATAGACTGATTTCAAGTTCGGATCATTTCAGATTTGGATTATCTCAGGCTTGAGTTTCGATTCCGGTTCAAGCAGGTTTTACATTATTTTTTATTTTATATTAGATGTAATCATTTTTACATAATTTAAATGTTTAAGTACAAAAATTAATTATTATAGTTTTTTTTAAGTAAGCTTTTGTATAATATGATATTTATTAATAATATATTTGTATATTATATCAATATTTGTTAGCACCAAAGAATAAAAAATTAATTTGCTATATAAAATCAATTTATTATAGAAAATATGATATATTATTATTGATATTTAAAACAATTAATTCGATGAATTTTAATATTCAACATGTAAATATATTATGATTTATATTATGCATGCATATAAATATAATTGTACAAACTAATAATTAAATCATAATGAGAAATAACTATATTTGAAGAAGAAATAAGAATAAGGTTTAAGAGCTAGTATGACAATGCCAAAAAGAAATATTACTATTAGTTAATTGCTCAATTATTTTTCTTAATAATCTAACCTTAACTTAAAACTAAATGTTTAAAAAAATCATGATTAAAAATTACTTAATATATAGTATATATCTAAATATTTTTATAATTTATCATTTGAATACTAAATATTAAATAGTAATGATTGTAGCAACTTAATTTTGTCTGAACTAAACTTCGAGTCAAGTCCCTAGTTGAATATCGAAGTAAGGGATCAAGTGACACTTTAAATTTCCAATTTTAAACTTAATCTTTTTGGTTTTCTAATTCGATTTCCTTCTTCTTCTATGAATAGCTCTTTGATCAACTCCTCTCTCCATACCCTTCAGTCCTCGTCAATTAATGTGGCAACTCTAAGTGGGGTGTGAAAATGGTTTTGTATTCTACTTACCGTAAAAGTTGGACTTTTGTTTATCCACTTGTCCCTCCACACATCTATATGTTGTCCGTCTCCAACCCTTTATTTGCTGCCTCTAAGCATCACTTCTTTGCCTTCCATTAAGCTCCTCTAAATATAAGATGGATTGTACCCATTTGAGGCTTCTAGGAAATTACGATTGGGGAAATATCAAGCTTTTAGAACTTTATGGCAAAGAGAATCTTCATCGTGCACTAAACGCCAACATTGTTTAGCTAATAAGGCTAGATTAAAAGCCTCAAAATCCCTAAACCCCAATCCACCGTCAAGTTTTGCTACACATGCGGATCTCCAATTCAGCCAATGAATCCTTTTCTTCACTTGTCCCCCCATCAAAACCCAGCCATTAACATGTTCAGCTCATTGATAAAACTTTTGGGGAGCCGAAAGCAGTTCATTATATACTGCGGTATAGCTTGGGCCACCGCCTGGATTAATTCCGCTCTTCTCGCTTGAGAGAGTACCTTCCTTCTCCAATCTTCCATCTTAGTCCGGATACGATCCAAGATCGAATTGAAGCTAGCCTGTCGTGATCTTCCAAAAATTAACAGTAAGCCTAGATATTTCTCCGTAT
Source organism: Fremontodendron californicum (assembly GCA_030761205.1). Taxonomy (NCBI): domain Eukaryota; kingdom Viridiplantae; phylum Streptophyta; class Magnoliopsida; order Malvales; family Malvaceae; genus Fremontodendron; species Fremontodendron californicum. The sequence goes on from JAULJL010000040.1 coordinate 206,721, forward strand.
TAAGCAGCTTTTGAACCCTAAGGAAATTCATAACTTCCCCCTTATCTTCTACTGCCACATTAGAGCTGAAGAAAATTGCAGACTTGTCCACATTCACCATTTGTCCTGATGCCCTCTCATATAAACTCAACATCCATAGTGTTTCTCGACAATCTCTCAGGGAAGCTCGAAAAAACAATATACTATCATCCGCGAAGAGTAAATGAGACACACTTGGTACGCCCCTTGCCACAGCAAAACCACTCATCCTACCCTGATCATTCACATTATTCAACAAACATGACAACCCCTCGACACAGAGCAGAAACAAATATGGAAGAGTCGATCTCCTTGCCGAAGACCCCTTGTTGGAGTAATGAAACCACATTGCCTTCCATTAATAATTACCGAATATTGGACAGTGCGTACACACGTTATAATCATGGAAATCCATTTTTCTGAAAACCCCATTTTTCGCATAATTCCCTCCAAATAGCTCCATTCAACTCTATCATAGGCCTTACTCATAGCTAATTTAAGTGCTAAGAAACCAGTTTTGCCTTTCCTCCTATTCTTCATTGCATGAATTATCTCGAAAGCCACCATAGCATTATCAAAGATCATTCTGCCGGGGATAAAAGCATTTTGATTTGCGCTTATCAAATAAGGTAAAACATGCTTCAGTCTGTTAACAAGGACTTTGGAGATGAGCTTGTAAACTAAATTACAGAGACTAATCAGCCGATAATCCTTCATAGAGACTGGCGCCTTTCCCTTAGGGATCAAAACAAGGTTGGTGTAATTAATATTAGACAACGGAACCCCATCATTGAGGAAATCTAATACGACTTTTGTAACATCACTCCCAATGATATGCCAATACTCTTGGAAGAAAAGAGTTGTCATCCTATCCGATCCCGGGGCCTTACTCGGTGCATTTGCTTCAGGGCTTCCTCTATCTCTTGAGATGAAAAAGAAGCCTCCAATTTCTGCTGCTGAACTTTCGTGACCATTCTTCTAATTCCATTGAAACAAAACTGCATGGCTCTCTCATCAGGTCTAGAAGTAGAGAAAATATTTTGAAAATAATCCAAAATTGTTCTCTCAATTTCAGGCTTGTTTGTTTGCCAGTCCCCGTTTTGGTCTTGAATCTTGTGGATGGAATTGTTACGCTTCCGTCTTGATGCTACCATATGAAAATAGCATGTGTTCCTATCACCCTCTTTTAACCATAGAGCCTTTAAGCGTTGATGCCAAATAATTTCTTCCATGTGCCACAATTCATTGAGTTCCATTCTAGCTTTCATATTTTCGGCTTGTTCCACTACCGTATTGCTCTCCCCATAGACCCGCTCCAGGACTTGCTGATAGGATCCAAGATGGCTCAATCCCATGACAATTTCTATATGGGCCAAGATCCAAGAAGATCTAGGAAACATGGCAAGAATGAGTGGAATTCACTTGGGCCATGTTGCAAGTTATTTAAGAAAGGCTTCAACAGCAAGATGGGCTTGCATCCAAGTTTGATCCATGTGATTCAAGAACACAAGGTGGCACATTAAGAGGGCTTATTTGGGCTTATTTTAATTCTTATAATTACTTAGGCATTTGGGCCTATATTATGTAACATGGACATCTTTTAATTATTTAGGTTTGGGCTTGAGCATGTTCAGCCCCTATTTTACATATTATAACTTAGTAGATTAGGGTTATTGTAGGGAGGCTATAAATATATGTCTTAGCAACCTAATTCAATTATCTTTTGATCAATTGAGTTTGAATTTATTCAAAGTGAGTGTTTCACTCTTTTTAGTTCTTGAAAAAACTTAGGAACTTATCAAAAAATTCTTTCTTTGTGGCGTTCAACCTATCAAACTTAGGTTCTTGAAACGAGAGTTCTTAGGGTTTAGATTACATGCTTAATCTAGGTTCTTTGAAACAGGCTTTTAAGGGTTTAAGTTTTCTTTGCCTGAATCTTGGCTTTTCTGGGTTAGGTATTTCAATTTGTTAGTGGGTTCAAAGGGTTTAACCCCTAGGGTTCACATCAGTTGGTATCAGAGCTTAGGAACCAATCAGGTCAAATCTTTTTATCTTCTTTACCATAGGGTATTGGAGTTTTTCTCAACTTTTTTTTTGTTTTGGGGTTTCAGACATACTTGTCATAGGGGTTATAGCTTTAGGCTTTCTTTGTCTAATAGTTATAGTTTTTAGGGCAGTTTTCGTTTGGGGTTTCATTCTTGGAAGTTGGTTTAGATACTATAATAACAAAATCAATAACAAGATTTTGGGGTTTCAGCATTCTTGTCTTGGGGTTATAGCTTTAGGCATTTTTCCTAGGGTTATAGTTTTTAGGCAGTCTAAGTTTGGGGTTTCAGTCTTGAAAAGTGGTTTAAATCAAGATTTCGTTTCTTGAATTCTTGATGAATTAAAATTTCTTCTTATTGATTCTTGATCCGAATCTTGAAAAAAAAATTCAAGAATTCAGAGGGGCATTTGAACAGTCCCAAGAAAAAAAAAGTTTATCCGAGATTTCAAGAAAATCAAGAAGTCTCGTTCTTGGAAAAAAAAAAAGAAAGAAAGAAAAGTGTTCGTACAGCAAGAAAAAGAACAAAAGATTCGAAAAAGATTGAAAAGAAGTGGAAAGAATCGACATTCATTTTTTTTTTTACTAACCAAAATTGTTTTGCAGCGACTTTAAGATGTCTCTCACATTATGCGACGAAGTAAAACAAGCTCTACAAGAGATGAAAGAGATCACCTTATCGTTTGAGAGGTTTGTGCAACAATAGGAAGAAAGATGGAGAAGAAAAAAAAGTGAAAAAGAGAGAAGAAAAAAAGAAAAAGAAAGTGAGGTGGCTGCAAATAAAGAAAAGCAAGAAGAAATAGAGAGTAAAAAAAAAGTGAAAAAGAAATAGAGGTGGCTGAAATTAAAGAAGTAAGAAAGGAGCCACTAGTGGAAAAGGAGACAATTCCTGCCGAGGAAAACATAGAATTTGAGAATTTTACTGATGCAAAGGAGAGTGAGGTTTTTATTCTTGATGCTCCTAACCAATCTCTTCCTATTTTTCCTGTTTCTTTGTTGAAGGATTGTGAGGATTTATTTTCGGAGGAGTTGCAGGATGGGTTGCCACCCATAAACGGCATTGTCCATCACCTTGATTTAGTATCTTGCACCGTCATTCTCACGCACAAGGCTAAGATTCGAGGGCGAATCTTTTCGAGGAAAGGGGGAATGATAAGATCCAAGATGGCTCAATCCCATGACAATTTCTATATGGGCCAAGATCCAAGAAGATCTAGGAAACATGGCAAGAATGGGTGGAATTCACTTGGGCCATGTTGCAAGTTATTTAAGAAAGGCTTCAACATGCAAGATGGGCTTGCATCCAAGTTTGATCCATGTGATTCAAGAACACAAGGTGGCACATTAAGAGGGCTTATTTGAGCTTATTTTAATTCTTATAATTACTTAGGCATTTGGGCCTATATTATGTAACATGGACATCTTTTAATTATTTAGGTTTGGGCTTGAGCATGTTCAGCCCCTATTTTACATATTATAACTTAGTAGATTAGGGTTATTGTAGGGAGGCTATAAATATATGTCTTAGCCGCCTACTTCAATTATCTTTTGATCAATTGAGTTTGAATTTATTCAAAGTGAGTGTTTCACTCTTTTTAGTTCTTGAAAGAACTTAGGAACTTATCAAAGAATTCTTTCTTTGTGGCGTTCAACCTATCAAACTTAGGTTCTTGAAACGAGAGTTCTTAGGGTTTAGATTACATGCTTAATCTAGGTTATTTGAAACAGGCTTTTAAGGGTTTAAGTTTTCTTTGCCTGAATCTTGGCTTTTCTGGGTTAGGTATTTCAATCTGATACCAACTGATGTGAACCCTAGGGGTTAAACCCTTTGAACCCACTAACAAATTGAAATACCTAACCCAGAAAAGCCAAGATTCAGGCAAAGAAAACTTAAACCCTTAAAAGCCTGTTTCAAAGAACCTAGATTAAGCATGTAATCTAAACCCTAAGAACTCTCGTTTCAAGAACCTAAGTTTGATAGGTTGAACGCCACAAAGAAAGAATTCTTTGATAAGTTCCTAAGTTCTTTCAAGAACTAAAAAGAGTGAAACACTCACTTTGAATAAATTCAAACTCAATTGATCAAAAGATAATTGAAGTAGGCGGCTAAGACATATATTTATAGCCTCCCTACAATAACCCTAATCTACTAAGTTATAATATGTAAAATAGGGGCTGAACATGCTCAAGCCCAAACCTAAATAATTAAAAGATGTCCATGTTACATGATGGTAACTCAATTAAGAGTTGTAAACCCAAGTGCAGGTTATGTTCAAGTAATAAATTCTCGGGTGTCCGAGGTCGAACCACAGGGAAGCGTATTAGTAAGTATAAGTTTATAAATATATAAGAAAAAGAAAATAAACAAGATATTAGGGAATCAATAACAAAGAAAGTAAACAAGATATTAGAGAACAAAATAAACAAAATAACATAAAAGCAATTAAACAAGATATAAAAAACAATAAGAAAAGATGTTGAGGTTAGGGAATCCACTCTTGGTGTTATGCTAAGATTAATCTTGTTTTATTACACAATTGAAATCCACACATAAGGGAGGTTCCAACCGGAAGGTTTAGCAATTCAGTCCAAATTGTCCAACGTCCAAAGCATATGATATTATGTTCATTTGGTGTCCTCAAAACTCACAAAAAGAGTCCAAGCATTCCTTATGCCAAGGTATATGTCTACAACAAATCAAGATTATGAAACCAAGCATTTACTGTGCCATTTTCATTGTCAATAATGAATCAAGATCCCTACTTTGCAAGTATGATTTTAAACCAAAAGAAAATATTATCTATACTAGTGTTTATAAATTTTAGCTCATGTTTAAGAGACTAACCTTAGCATTTACCAAGAGCTTCACCTCATCACCTCAAGAATATGATTAGCAACACATACTAGATATGAATAAAATGAAAAGAAATGTAAGAAACATAAGTAAATAAAGAAAAAGAAAACTAGAGAAAGAAGAAAAACTTAGAGAATGTTATTACAATGGCTAATATCCTACCAATGTATAATGTATCCCAATACTCATCCAAGGCCCTCTATTTATACACATTTTGGAGGGCTAAATGACAAGAGACAAGCTTTACAAATTTCAAAGGTAGGTATAATAGGTGGGTGCATTTTTCTAACAATTTTCGTCATATTGTATGACAATTCTGATCAGCCAGCTTGATGGTCGATTTTGTCAATGTTGGAGGCTCGATCTGATAAAATGGTCTTCTAGAAAAATATACCCCTATCAGTTACGGATCCATAGCCGTTGGAATCAGATCATTTGCGCACGTGGATCGGAAGATATGGTCAAAATACCAAAACGGTGCAGAACAGACGTCATTGCACATCAGCCAACTTGATGGTCGAATTCGCTAGGGAAAACGACTCCGTTTCAAGAAGTGTAAAACATGAAAAAGATAGATATGCCTCTTAGCTTTGCAGGGATACAAAGTTCAGCCTTATTGCTTCAGTGAAACTCGAGATATAGCTGATATGGAAAAAGGTGTCGGAACTGGAACTGAACTGGATTTGCCCTTAATTCTAGTAATCTGAAATCACTCAAAGAAACTTGTGAAAAACACCAAATTACATAAAAATATAAAAGATCATAAACACAATTAGACTAAACAATAATAACTCGTATTTGACACAAAACAATAATAAAACATAACTAAAAACTATATAATTATACGAGTTATCACACCCCCATACTTAGATTGTTGCTAGTCCCTAGCAACGACTCAATAAAAAAAAAATAATAATAAAATAAGAAAATCTAATCTAATCCATTTTCGTAGGAAATCACGGTGGCACTTAGCATGTGACACAAGCCTTTAAACCCCTAGGTGTCCCTAGTGGACGAGTTTAGTCTCGTGAGGGTTTACTAGGACGATACCCACAAACATTGAAGACATAAGAAAAACTAAAAATAATAATTATAACTAATCCTTCCAATATAAATTAGAGATAATCATTGGACAAGTCTTAAAAACTAATCAATAGCTTAAAGAAATTCACAAAAGATCTTGCTTGAATGTAAATAGTTTGAGTTAAGCCAATAATAACATAACATATTTCAATCAAAATAGTGTATATTCAAACTTAATCTCAACTTCTCACATGGGATACTCTCTTGATTTTCACTCTTTAAAGTAGTGGTAAAGTGTTTACACTCAATCAATCTCATGAAAACACTTCTACCATATGCTTGCTTGTCCACCTATTCTCCACTATTTAGATCATACAACTTCATAAATCAAGAGGTCTTTATTCAAGGTTGTAATGGGGCCAAAGGGTTATAATGTGGTTAAAGAACAAAAGGATAAAGATATCACAAAGGTTCCAAAGAGTTCATAGATTTTAGAGACATAATAAGATCATACAAATAAAACTTCTCAAAACTCTTATAAAGCACATAATAACATAGGCTAAATATTCATGTTGAGCCTTTGCATCATTCTAACCAACTTTGTAACATCTTTTTCTAGAAGTTCAAGAGAAGATTTTTTTTTTTTTTTTTTTTTTTTTTTTAATATGGGAATGTATTTGACAATGATCCCTTTCTTTTTCTCTTGACTTTTTCTTTTCTTTTCTTCCCCCACACTTATCTTTTGTTTCTAACCCAAATTTTCAAATAAAAATATCCCTTGTTTTTTTGCAATATGTCTCAAAATATAAAATTCATCTTTAGAACAAGGGTAAGGATATAAGCATATTTAGGCTAGGTGTAAGTTGTGGTTACCAATAAAACATCATATTTAATGTAGGCTCAAATTGGCTCACTAGTGGGGATGTTCTCGTAGAACATTAATAATGGATGGCTGTTTGGCTCTGGTTATAATCCTAATGCCTCTATCATATTCATGTTGTCACATGTATCAATATAGTCTCAAACGGTTTAAAGCAAGTTCTAGAGAATCATGTAATCATAAGAGCACTCAAGAAAGAAATTAGATTGATTTGTATAATGCATCAATCATTATAGGCTCAAAAACTCACAAAGATGATTATACAAGTCAGATTAAGTCTAAACATGCTTCTTTCTCAATCAACATATCATATTAACATTGGCTCATAAAAAGGTTGACATCAAGCTCAATTCTCATGAAAATCTTCTCACTAATAAATCTGTTTTAGACTTATGCAATTCATATCTCATCATTGTATTGAAAGTAACTAAAAAAAACACACTAAGTCTAAACATGCTTTTTTTTTTTTTTTTTTTTTTTGAAGAAGAAGAAGAAGAAGAAGAAGAAGATTAAATCAAACTGACAAGGTATGTCTCAAGTCTCCCTTACTCAGACCTTGTTCAGAATGAATACTTCTAAATGTCTTAAAACACAACAAATTTTTTTTTTTTTTTTTAAGCAAAATATGTCCCTTACCCCCTACTAAAATATGACATTGTCCCCAATGTCAAATTTTAAAGGTAGAATTTAGGAGATATTACCTGCAGAGGTTGCTAACCACTTATTATAACTGAGACACAACAAACAAAATGTTAGATAATGTCACAAAGACAAAGTGCAATCCACTCCTTGCTCGTCCATATCTCTTTTTCTTTTTTCGAGCGTTTGCGAAACAACCGTAGCAGATAAACACTCATAAGCTTGTAGCTTTTTGAGTAAATCTTCAATGGTTGTAGCAGAAATTATGGTTCTCCTTGCCTCTGAAAACATGAATCCATTATCCACAGCATTATCTAAATATGAAAGTAAATTACTAAAATAACCATTAATATTAAGCAAACCAATGGGTTTCTTATTTGTGACCAAAGATGACCAAGAAGCCACGCAAGCTATTTCTTCCAATGTACCCAGACCTCCTGGTAAGGCAATGAATGCATCGGCAGAATGGTACATGATTGTTATCCGTTCAGGGATACTCCAGACTTGTATTTCCTTACCCACGGTAGGTCCACAAAAATCTGTGAATAGTTTTGGCACGATTCCTAGAACTGGACTTCCTCCGGCGTGTGCTGCTGTAGCGACTGCTCCCATTAAACCCGTACTACCGCCTCCATAAATCAAGTGGATCTTTTGTTGGGCAAGTATTACTCCAACTCTTATGGCTTCATCAGCGAATATGTTATTTTTCCCTGGATAAGCACCTCCAAAGACACAAATTTTTTTAATGCGCTGGGACGAAGTGCTTTCCATTTTTTTTTCTTTTTCGAGTGCCTGAAAGAGAATGAGTACATGGTGTAATATATAGAGGACTGAGTAGTGAATCAGACAAGAGTAATAATGTCGCCGAAAGTGTATTTGACCTGTCAGAAGAAAATGTTAACCTAACAAAAGATTTTTGCGTGATTTCAGGAAGAAAATCAAAAAGAGAAGAAAAATCAACCGTAAAAGACCAATGCAAAAAAAAGAGAATAATTACACAAATCGAACAACACGTAAACTAAACCGAAATAAAATTATTGCAAATCAAACCAAAAGCTGAGAAGTCATTTATTGTAGTTGTGATTGTGGCTCACATCTTCCTCTGGTTTTACGTCCAGAAACGGCTTAAACGCCTTCTATGAGTCGAGGATATGCTTCCCATCCAGTTTTCTTACAAGCTGGCAAACAGGGTCTTTTAACATCAGATTCCCAAGATGTTGCCATTCCCTTTGGAATTGCGGCCATAAATCAAGAATTTCTCTTTGTACGTCTCCACTAGGATGCGTCTCAAGAGAAAGTTGGATATTACCCAAATTCTCCTTACTCAGTCCATCCTTAATGAATTCAATTTTATCATCTCGATTAGAGGACGGAATCCCAATAGAACGACATTTACCGTTACACGTCCATCGTGCACACTTGTGGCAATTTGAACTCATGCGCTTTGCTCGTCGCTTCTTTGCATAAGTGCTTCTACCTGTACCTGGTAAATGCAAAACAGGAAGATATTCATCTTCACGTACCTTGGCTTCAATTATCCAACGTATATCTTCAGGAATCCCTTTGTGCATAAGCATTCTTAATCTTTCAAATCGAAATTGGTAAAGCTTCAGTAAAATATTTCGAGGAAAAGGAGGAAATCGTTTCTGCAATCTTGTGAGAATATCATCCATCCTAAAAAAAATGAAATAAAATAAAATGAAAGAGAAATTGAAAGAGAAAGAAAAATTTATATATAATATCAGTTTTGTGGGTAGCTGATGGAACCGACTTAAATAATCACGGAGTACCGTTATCCGCCATTTAACCGGGAAAAAAAATGAATTTTTTTTTTTTTTTTTTTTTGAAGATTAGTAAAAATTATATTTACATCTAGTTATTTTCAAAACAAGGATCAGAAAGAAAAACAACCTCTTCTTGAGTAACATGATTTTCCAAAAAGAGTTTGAGTCTTGTCCATTTACCTTGAATATGTTACCATTTTGAGGATTCTCAATGTCAACTGCTCCATAATGATACACATGCTTAACCACAAATGGGCCAGTCCATATTGATCTCAACTTACCAGGAAATATGTGAAGTCTAGAATTATAAAGTAGAACTTTTTGCCCAACATTAAATGTTTTTTTTGAAATTAACTTGTCATGAAAGGCTTTAGTTCTTTCTTTATGAATTTTAGAATTCTCATATGCATCATTTCTGAGTTCCTCAAGTTCATTTATGACTGGAAAAGTTTCATTCTCACCCAAAAAGGAATATTTTAGCTCGGATGGCAATGGTTTTAAATCCAGCTTGGGTGGTTCAATAGTTGATGGTACAGTGACATTTGTGAGTGATGGAAGTTCCTCAAACTTTTGTTTCCAACAATGCTTAACCTGAAAAGAATTTAACAAAGAATCAGTGTGTGAAATTTCTGAAGCATTATCAAACTCACATTCAATTAAATAAGCTTCTAAAGGATCATGGAATGTGGTAGTGGTGAGATGTTCATGAACAAGTTCTTCAATGAAATCCACTTCATGTACTTCTGAATCATCACCAGGTTGCTTGCAAGTGTTGAACACATTTAATTCTAAAGTCATATTTCCAAAAGAAATGTTCAACATACCATTCCTGCAATTTATCAGAGCATTAGAAGTTGCAAGAAATGGACGGCCTAATATAACAGGAATTTGAACATTTGGATTTGAAACAGGATGTGTGTCCAAAACAATAAAATCAACAGGGAAGTAAAAATTATCAATTTGAACCAAAACATCTTCAACTATCCCTCGAGGAATTTTTACAGAACGATCAGCTAGTTGAAGTGTAACAGGTGTTTCCTTGAGTTCACCTAAACCTAACTGTTGATAAACAGAAAAAGGCAAAAGATTAACACTAGCACCAAGATCAAGCAATGCACGTTCTATTCTAGTGTTTCCAATGATGCATGAGATTGTTGGACATCCAGGATCTTTGAATTTTGGTGGAGTAAGGTGCTGAATGATTGAGCTCACACTTTCCGTCAAAAATGCTTTCTTTTGTACATTATGTTTCCTTTTAACTGTGCACATGTCCTTCAAAAATTTAGCATAAGATGGAACTTGTTTGATTGCATCCAATAAAGGAATGTTAATCTTAACTTGTTTGAAAAGTTCATAAATTTCTGCATTTTGATTCAAATTCTTTATTGTTTGCAACCTTTGAGGAAAAGGAGCAGGATGCATACCTTTTTCTTTGTCCAAATTTTCAAGAAGTTCAGACTTACCATCATCCTTACCATTGCTTTTCGGAGGGGAAGGAGGATATTGGTCTTTTGATGGAATGTTTTTGTCAATGGCCTTTCCACTTCGAAGAGTTGTGATAGAACTGGCATTTTCCTGTTGAGTTTCATTGGAGCAAGAAACAAGACATTGAGTAGAAGGGTTAGGCTGAGGTTGAGCAGGAAACTTACCTTTTTCTTGAGTGCGTAATGAAGCTGTCAATGTGGACAAGGTGTTTTTGATCTCATTGATGTCCTGTGAAGTCCGGCTATTCACATTTGCTTGTGTTTGCATGAATGCTTGCAATGTTTCTTCCAAGGTTTGTACACGTGAAGGTTGATAGGAAAAAGTGTTGCCCGGCTTTTGAGATTGTGGTACCTGAACATGATTATTATTTCGCCAACTGAAGTTGGGATGATTTCTCCATTCAGGGTTATACGTTTCAGAGTAAGGAGAAGGAAAAGGCTTTTTAAATGTGTTTATGGAATTTACTTGATCATGCAACGCTTCTTTAAGAATGGGAATGTTTGGACATTCAGAAGTGGGGTGTCCCATGATTTCACAAATTCCACAACTTTCTTCATTTTTAACCGTTTTGACTTCTTTTACTTCTCTAAGTTCCATGGCTTCAATCTTTCTAGCCAAATTAGCTACTTTAGCTTTTATCTCATCTTCTTGACTAAAATGATATTTTCCTCTGTTAGAAACAAGATTAGATCTATTGGAACTTTCAGAGGAATTATCTGTGTGCCAGGCTTGAGAGTTATCTGCCAAATGGTCTAGGTAGTCAAAGGCTTCTTCAGGTTCTTTTTCTAGAAACTCACCGTTACACATTGTTTCAACAAATTGTTTAGTTTCGGGAGTTAAACTTTCATAAAAGAAACTAATAAGACGCCATTTTTCAAAACCATGATGTGGACAAGAACTTAACAAATCTTTAAAACGATCCCAGCACTGAAAAAATGCTTCATTTTGATTTTGATTGAAATTTTGAATCTGTCTTTTCAAAGCAGTAGTTTTATGTGCTGGGAAAAATTTCTTTAGAAACTCAGTTTGTAATTCTTGCCATGTGCCAATTGACCTTGGTTTTAAATTATGAAGCCAAATTTTTGCTTTATCTTTTAAAGAAAAAGGAAATAATTTTAGCTTGACAATTTCATTTGTACATTGTTGGTCATTAAAGGTGACACATACATCTTCGAAGTCTTTTAGAAACGAGTAAGCACTTTCCGATTCCAACCCATAGAAATTTGGAAGCAAAGCTATCATACCTGGTTTAAAACGAAAGTTGTTTGCATTGAGAGGAAAAATAAAACAAGAGGGTGATGAGCTTCGAGTTGGTTGCAAGTAGTCACGCATGGTGCGTACTTGTCTGTTCTCATCTTCAGCATGAACACTTTCATTGTCAGCCATGGTAGGAGTTGTATTAGAAAGATTACCTGAAAAAGTTTCACAATAAAATCTAACTAAACGACGAGATCTAAAATCACGTCGCCAAACAAGCATAAAACAAAGTTAATATACAAAATTAGGCGGTATAACCAGCCAATAAAAATAAAACAAAGTTAATATACAATATAAATATAAATATATAGAAAATTAGGCGGTATAACCAGCCAATAAAAATAAATATAGGCGGTATAACCAGCCAATAAAAATAAAACAAAGTTAATATACAATATAAATATAAATATATAGAAAATTAGGCGGTATAACCAGCCAATAAAAATAAATATAGGCGGTATAACCAGCCAATAAAAATAAATATACTTATAAACTTATATACTTAGTATTGCCTCCCCGGCAACGGCGCCAAAAACTTGATGGTAACTCAATTAAGAGTTGTAAACCCAAGTGCAGGTTATGTTCAAGTAATAAATTCTCGGGTGTCCGAGGTCGAACCACAGGGAAGCGTATTAGTAAGTATAAGTTTATAAATATATAAGAAAAAGAAAATAAACAAGATATTAGGGAATCAATAACAAAGAAAGTAAACAAGATATTAGAGAACAAAATAAACAAAATAACATAAAAGCAATTAAACAAGATATAAAAAACAATAAGAAAAGATGTTGAGGTTAGGGAATCCACTCTTGGTGTTATGCTAAGATTAATCTTGTTTTATTACACAATTGAAATCCACACATAAGGGAGGTTCCAACCGGAAGGTTTAGCAATTCAGTCCAAATTGTCCAACGTCCAAAGCATATGATATTATGTTCATTTGGTGTCCTCAAAACTCACAAAAAGAGTCCAAGCATTCCTTATGCCAAGGTATATGTCTACAACAAATCAAGATTATGAAACCAAGCATTTACTGTGCCATTTTCATTGTCAATAATGAATCAAGATCCCTACTTTGCAAGTATGATTTTAAACCAAAAGAAAATATTATCTATACTAGTGTTTATAAATTTTAGCTCATGTTTAAGAGACTAACCTTAGCATTTACCAAGAGCTTCACCTCATCACCTCAAGAATATGATTAGCAACACATACTAGATATGAATAAAATGAAAAGAAATGTAAGAAACATAAGTAAATAAAGAAAAAGAAAACTAGAGAAAGAAGAAAAACTTAGAGAATGTTATTACAATGGCTAATATCCTACCAATGTATAATGTATCCCAATACTCATCCAAGGCCCTCTATTTATACACATTTTGGAGGGCTAAATGACAAGAGACAAGCTTTACAAATTTCAAAGGTAGGTATAATAGGTGGGTGCATTTTTCTAACAATTTTCGTCATATTGTATGACAATTCTGATCAGCCAGCTTGATGGTCGATTTTGTCAATGTTGGAGGCTCGATCTGATAAAATGGTCTTCTAGAAAAATATACCCCTATCAGTTACGGATCCATAGCCGTTGGAATCAGATCATTTGCGCACGTGGATCGGAAGATATGGTCAAAATACCAAAACGGTGCAGAACAGACGTCATTGCACATCAGCCAACTTGATGGTCGAATTCGCTAGGGAAAACGACTCCGTTTCAAGAAGTGTAAAACATGAAAAAGATAGATATGCCTCTTAGCTTTGCAGGGATACAAAGTTCAGCCTTATTGCTTCAGTGAAACTCGAGATATAGCTGATATGGCAAAAGGTGTCGGAACTGGAACTGAACTGGATTTGCCCTTAATTCTAGTAATCTGAAATCACTCAAAGAAACTTGTGAAAAACACCAAATTACATAAAAATATAAAAGATCATAAACACAATTAGACTAAACAATAATAACTCGTATTTGACACAAAACAATAATAAAACATAACTAAAAACTATATAATTATACGAGTTATCATTACATAATATAGGCCCAAATGCCTAAGTAATTATAAGAATTAAAATAAGCTCAAATAAGCCCTCTTAATGTGCCACCTTGTGTTCTTGAATCACATGGATCAAACTTGGATGCAAGCCCATCTTGCATGTTGAAGCCTTTCTTAAATAACTTGCAACATGGCCCAAGTGAATTCCACCCATTCTTGCCATGTTTCCTAGATCTTCTTGGATCTTGGCCCATATAGAAATTGTCATGGGATTGAGCCATCTTGGATCCTATCACTTGCTGTTTTTGTTTGATTTGTCTTCTAATATCCCCGAAGTTCTCCTTGTTCCACCTAGACAAAGCCTGTCCACATCGTATAATAGCAGAATGTAGCTTATCACAGCTCCCGTTTCCCTCTTGTTCCCAACTCTGTGCATTAACCCGCTCACTCTCCTTATGTCTCGTCCACATGTTTTCAACTTTTAGTTTATGAGTAAATGGCCCATTGTTGCTTCTTTTCTCCGTACTTCGTAATCTAAAAACAAGAGGTAAATGATCTGAAGTTGACACCCCAACATGATAAGAAGAGTATGAGTCCACCGAAAGCGAAATTTCAGAAGACCAAAGTAAAGCTAACCCTCCACTCTTACCCACACAACTAACCGTAAAACAGTAGTCAAAACCAATTCATACTCGCAACCATTCCATTTCACTGTTATTCCTCTTGGTTTCGGATAAGAATAACAGTAGGGGCTTATTAATCCTGACCAATCGGGTCAGTTCATGAACTGCACGGGGAGCCCCCAACCCCTACAGTTCCATACTAAATAACTCATTGGTTTCGGTAGGACTGACTTTCCAAGTTAGTCACCGTCGTTTGTAAATCCTGTCGAGAGAATTCGTATATTACCTGCTCCTGGACTTTGCTTCTTTTCGAAGGTGATAATCCTGAATGATCCTGAACCGATAAAGCCCGCTTATGCCCAATCCCAATAGTAGCCTCACCCACAATCATATCTTCTGTCCTCGACCCACTTCTTTTCCATTTACAAGGGCTTTTTTTAGTAGCACTCGGCTTGCCTATTCTGTTGGTAGGCCTATTCAAAGGTGTGTTGCCTAGTGGTACCCCTGTCCCCAGTTGCTCAATTGGTTCACGCGCCTCAATGATAGGAATTTGAACTTTATGTATTTCGGCTTCACCCATATCCATTGGTATCTCGCCATTCCCTTCATTACTATAAATCCCAATGATCTTTTCCACCTGCCTACAATCACGGCTCAACATCAAATCCCTCCCTGAAATCCCGCCTGATATCTGAATGTTCCCATCTTCAACATCCTGCTCTATAACGAATTTACCCTTGTCTTCCGTCAGCTTTCCCAGTTCCGGTTCACTTCCTTCCATGGCTGATCCTTGCTGTGGAAGAACAACCCTAATATCATCCCTGGATTTGTATCCTCAATCCCTCGAACTCCCACCTCTGTAGTTTTGTTTATTCTCGAACGGACCATAATATGTTTCCTCAGTATCCACTGGCCAACTCTTATCCAAATCCGCACGTAACCATTTTCCACACCCTCTAAATATTTTACCAGTCTCCTTCATTTTCATGGCTATCGTACAATCACCCTCCATATGGTGCAGACATCCGCAAACATAACAGAATTCTGGTAAATGTTCATACCTGAACAGTGCAAGTATTTTACTCCCATCATCCAAAGCGACTTTGCTACCCCTTCTCAATGGTCTTGTGATGTTGACATGAACTCTGACCCTTAGACATTTGCCCCATGCTTCTCGTTGGT
This sequence comes from Fremontodendron californicum, assembly GCA_030761205.1. Classification (NCBI taxonomy): domain Eukaryota; kingdom Viridiplantae; phylum Streptophyta; class Magnoliopsida; order Malvales; family Malvaceae; genus Fremontodendron; species Fremontodendron californicum. Next base: position 222,498 of record JAULJL010000040.1, read on the forward strand.
CATTAACTTCTACCTCCTCAACATCTCCAATTGATTCACCGATCACTACCCCCACCTTCTCATTCATCATACTAAGGGGCAAACCATGAATCTGCACCCAAAATGGGCACCATTCCATATGCATATGGATTGGAGTTGTTAAACCATCAAACTCCTTTAAGATCACAAGGGCTTTGTTAAAAGTCCATGGTTGATTCGAAAGGATCCTATCCTTCACTTCTTGATTATCAAACTGGAAAATGTATTGTTTATCTCCTACTTCTCTTATTTGAAAACCTTTTACAATTTTCTAGATCTTGATAAAAACTGCCTTCATTGCTTCCACATTAACAGTCTTTTTCGTCAAGATTTTTCCAATCAAATAGTTTCTGCCAGCCTCTATTGTTGTCGAAATCCAATCCTTTTCGACGCTTATTTCACATTGTTCCTCATCAGTCAGAGTAAACCTGCTCCATAGATTTTCAAGGGAATCTGTCATCTTGCTCACTTACTCAAAAGAAAAACCAAAATCAAGACCGTGGTCCCCCTAAACCTATCACCTGTGAAGAGACAGAGATAGACCAATCTTGTACAAACGACAAGAGAAAAACTCTCACTAGGAAACCCTAGGAGAGACTTTAATGAAATTTACTTTAAATTTCCAATTTTAAACTTAATCTTTTTGGATTTCTAATTCGATTTCCTTGTGTTTAAATTAAAATGAAATTTTAATCGAGTTTAATTCAATTATATCAATTGAGTTTAATTTTGTTTTAATTGGGCTCTTTGAAATATCATTGGTTTTATTGGACCTAAAGTTCTTGAGCCATTTGGGCTATTCATAAGGTATGTGGGCTAGAGGCTCAAAGACTAGCCAAGCTCCTGCACCCTGCATTTGCTGCCCCCACCCCTCTGCCTAGCCTATCAACCGCCCCTACCCCTGCACTGACTAGCCTCCGATACATTCGTCATTTTATATCTATTTCTTACATATTATTTACTTAAATCAAAGGTAAAATAATCATTTTATATCTATTCCTTACATATTCTTTAACATAATTTTAATTAACCAAACAATGTAATACTATTAATTCTCTATTCCATTCAATCAACGAGTATCTCATAATTACAACACCCTTGTAATGCTCTTGCAAAGCTTTATTTTCTCCAAGAACTTTATTTAAAAAATAAGTAATATCAAATGTGTATATTAACTTGTAGATAAAAAATACCTTAATTAATAATTATAATGCTTAATATGACATGCATTACATAACCAATAATCCGATTGGTATTAGGACGTACACCAACAATAATATCATAGACAATTTGCTGCCGGTACATGATGGCTTGAAGATGCATATATAAAATCAAATTCGATATATAGTACTTGAGATACCAAGATGGATGATATGATTAATTATATAGTGGTCAAGATGGCATCAGTCGTCTCTTGCACCACCTTCCAAGCCTTGATCACATGTTTATCCTCTGTAAGAGTCGCACCCACTGCAAACCGTATCACATAAATTCCCTCAACTTTAGTATGAGTCATAAAAATTTTCCCAGACGTGTTTACCGACTCTAACAAATTCTGGTTGAAGTTATTTGCATATTCCTCATCAACAAGCTTTGCTTTATAATCGCTTTTGTTGCATCCATTCTGCTTCTTTTCTAGTGTTGTTGGCAAAACCCTGAAGCATACCATAGCAAAATTCCTAGGCACCACAACTTCAAATCTATTATCGCTTTCAACAAGTTGTTGGAAAAGTTTGGCCATTTTGACATGGCTTCTTATGAAGTTCCTAAGATTGGCCACACCATAACTTCTTAGAACAAGCCATAATTTCATTGCGCGAAACCTTCTACTAAGGGTAATTTGCCAGTCTTTGTAATCCACAACATGCTTTGAATCACTCACTTTATTTGTCAGAAACTCGGCAGTTGTTGAGAGTGATTTTGTTAGAGAACCAGGATCCTTAACCCAAAGACAACAACAATCCAAAGTAGTGAAAAACCATTTGTGGGCATTGAGACTAAAAGAGTTCACACTCTCTATGCCATCAAAAAAATGTCGATACTCGGGGCATATACAAGCACTTCCTGCATAGGCAGCATCAACATGGATCCACATTCCATATTCTTTGGCCACTTCACTTAACAATCGTATTGGATCAACGCCTGTCGTTGATGTTGTTCCAACAGTGGCACAAAGAAAAAATGGGATAAGTCCAGCTTCTGCGTCCAATCTAACTGCTGTTCTCAATGCTTCTGGGGATAGTTGAAATGATTCCGATTTCGTTGTCTTAATGGCCTTAAAATTCTTAAACTCTATACCAGCGACTTTAGCTGCTTTTGATAGTGCGCTATGCGTTTGATCTGACCCATAGACAACTAATTTTCCTATATTCTCTCTCCCCACTTTGGTTAACATTTGATCTCTTGCGGCTGTTAGTGTGCACAAAATGGCCTCACAGGTAGTCCCTAGTATAACACCGCCACCAGTTCCAGAGAAAAGGAAACTTTGAGGAAGCTCGAGCATCTGTCCAAGCCAATCCATGGCTATTAGTTCAAGCTCAGTCGCGGCTGGTGATGATATCCAATTGAAGCCTACCACATTGAAGCCGGTGCTAAGCACTTCTCCAAGAAAGCCAGCAATGCTGCCACTTGAAGGGAAGTACGCAAAGTAGTTTGGGCTTTGCCAGTGAGTTATGCCGGGAATGATATGTTTTTGGATATCATGGAGGATTGTTTCAATAGGTTCCGGAATATTAGGGGGGGACTTCGGTAAAAGTTTTTCAAGGTAGCCTGGTTCAACTTGGCTTAGAACCGGGTATTTTTCGATGTTTTGGTAATAATCAGCTAGAAAATCTATGATCATGTGACCTTGCCTCCTAAATTCCTCAGGATTTAGAAGGTTAACAGTGCTGGAAGAATTGTTTTCTTCTTGACAGTGGGATCCAAAGCTGTCCATTTCACTAGAAACAGAGTTGAAGTTCTTTGGGAATAAGGTTGTTTACTTGCCAGAAACCGAAAATGAAACTTAAGTGGACAAAATAAGGATGTGTGACTTTTCTCTTTGCCATTTAGAGCCAACTATATAGGATAGGAATGCGGGGATGCAACACACATTTAGATATTTTTTTGGCTTTGGTCACATCACTGTTTGAGTACGATTGGACCACTTTATGACTCTAATTGTTTCGAAAAAAATGTTTGGCAAATACTTTTGTGGCGCGATGAAGGCCTTTGCATTGTGTCACATAGACTTGTCTGACTCCAATTTATTTTTTTTTTTAATTATTTATTATTTATTTTATATATTTTTATAAAATTTTAATTAAATTTGACTTAACCAAAAAATTTGTTTAAATTTGATCTGATTTTATTATTATATAAAAAATGAATAAATGAATAAATTTTATTATTATATAATAAAGTAATAAATTAATAATTTTTATTATAATATAATAAGTTAATAAACAAATATTATGTATTAATATTTTGATTGAATTGAATTCAAAATCTTTAAATGTTATAAATAATTTGTCAATACATTTTTAAATTTACGTCTCTGATGATAATTTTTTATTTTTACCTTAATGCCATCCGCCATCGTTGTTTTGTTATATAACACATATTTCATCAATAATTTTAATTTATCGTTATAGTACTTAATTTAACCGTTATAATAATTAATTTTATCGTCATCATTATTTTCTATCTCACAAAGTATTTTTTTTTAATCCAAAAATATTACATTATAGATATAAAAAAAAAGTATATTACATTATAATTATTAATCAATCCTCTATTCCTCATCCAAAAATGATTAAACACAAGCTCTCCCTATCCATGACCATGGGAATGAAATAAATCAAAAAAAAAATTATATTATATAGTTTAATTCGTTGAATGGAATAAAAAATAAATATTATTACATTATTTGATTGCTTGATTAAAATGATGTTAAGAAATATGTTAAAATGACTATTTTACCATTGAATTAAATAATAAATTTTTTATTTATAAAAATTAAATTTTTATAAACTATTATTTAATTTATTATATTTATCAATAAATTATAAAATATTAATATTTAAAAGTATTGTAATATATTATATTTATTCTAATATATTATATTAATATTTGTATACAATATTATTTTTAAAAATATAAAACTTCTAGATTCCCATTTTTTTGCTCATAAATCCCATCTTGGTTAAAAACTATTGATTCTGATTCCCATTTTTCAACTGATAAATCTCATCCTTTGAAACTGTTGAATCTGATTCCCATTTTTTGCTGAGAAGTCCCATCATTTGAAACTGTTGAATCTGATTTTCATTTTTCTGCAAACTCTTCATTGACATATAAAGAATGAAATGAATAAATTTTATTATTATATAATAAAGTAATAAATTAATAATTTTTTTTTATAATATAATAAGTTAATAAACAAATATCATGTATTAGTATTTTGATTGAATTGAATTTAAAATCTTTAAATATTATAAATAATTTGTCAATACATTTTTAAATTTACGTCTCTGATGATATTTTTTCATTTTTACCTTAACGCCATCCGCCATCGTTGTTTTGTTATATAACACATATTTCATCAATAATTTTAATTTCATCGTTATAGTACTTAATTTAACCGCTACAATAATTAATTTTATCGTCATCATTATTTTCTATCTCACAAAGTAATTTCATCGTACATACGAATGAACTCTTAGATTTCGTTAAATAAATATATATATATATATATATATTTTGTTTGAAACAAAAGATTTCGTTAAATATTTGCCTTTACTAATTTGTTAGTTCTCTAGTTTAAAAAAAAAAATTGACAATTGAGAAACTTTACAAGTTGTAGAAGCAAAATTGCAAGTTCCTAATCGCAAAATTTTCTTTAAGAAGCTAAGTTTTCTTTTACAGCCTCAAAAGAAAAGTTTGACTACTAAGCCATAGCTCTTGCGTACAAATAACTACTGGATATTAGTGGATAGCATTTACCAAATTAATTAATAATTATATTTTATTTCTATAATTGTTAAGGGGTCTATTTACAGATTTATATGAGTTATATTTCATTTCTATAATTATTAAGTGGTCCGTTTTACAGACTTATTTAAGAGTTGTTATATTTCATTTTAATAATTATTAAGGGGTCCATTCACATACTTATTTGTGAGTTGGACGCAAATCTGCCACCCAAAAATTGATATGTAATAACGACAATGCTCTCATTCACAAAATAAAAAAACCTTATTGACTATTTCTTGCTTAACCGGTTACTTAAAAGCTTAGGTATAATTATTGGCCACAAAAAAAAAAAAAAAAAGCTTAGGTATAATTATTCGGTAAAAATGAAATAAAGAGAAATATATAATATATATTTTGATTCGTTGAATGGAATATAGGATAAATATTATTATATTATATGGTTAGTTAAAAACATATTCTTTTACATTAGATAAATTGGTTATCTACTGTGAGGAAAGCCAGAGCTGGCCAGTAAAGGAAACACCAAGGGTGTGAAGGCCGATGGTGACTATTGAAATACCAAGTCCTCTCCCATACAAGAATGATAAGGCTGTGCCTTGGAGATAAGAATGTAAATTTATATCACTAGAGCCAATTAATGCTGCACCAATTTTTAGTTTTTCTACGACTGCCGTAGACATAACCTGTGTTAGGGGTTTTACTAGAAGCAGAAGATGCTATACACCTGAAGCGTCAGAAAAGGGAAAGCTAAGGTCGATGAAGAAGAGACCATCCTAGAAAATGCTGTTGAAAGAAAAATGAGCAAGCCTGTAACAGATGAGCAAGCTTGTGAATTCCTCAAATTTATCAAACACAGTGAATATAGTGTTGTGGAACAATTAAAGTGCTCGTCGGCTTGTATATCCATCCTGGAACTGTTGATGAATTCAGAGCCCCATCGAAGGGCACTCTTGAAAGTACTGAATGATGCATACGTGGCTAATGACGTGTCAGTGGAAATTTAAGAGTTGTTATATTTCATTTTAATAATTATTAAGGGGTCCATTCACATACTTATTTGTGAGTTGGACGCAAATCTGCCACCCAAAAATTGATATGTAATAACGACAATGCTCTCATTCACAAAATAAAAAAACCTTATTGACTATTTCTTGCTTAACCGGTTACTTAAAAGCTTAGGTATAATTATTGGCCACAAAAAAAAAACTTAGGTATAATTATTCGGTAAAAATGAAATAAAGAGAAATATATAATATATATTTTGATTCGTTGAATGGAATATAGGATAAATATTATTATATTATATGGTTAGTTAAAAACATATTCTTTTACATTAGATAAATTGGTTATCTACTGTGAGGAAAGCCAGAGCTGGTCAGTAAAGGAAACACCAAGGGTGTCAAGGCCGATGGTGACTATTGAAATACCAAGTCCTCTCCCATACAAGAATGATAAGGCTGTGCCTTGGAGATAAGAACGTAAATTTATATCACTAGAGCCAATTAATGCTGCACCAATTTTTAGTGTTTCTACGACTGCCGTAGACATAACCTGTGTTAGGGGTTTTACTAAAAGCAGAAGATGCTATACACCTGAAGCGTCAGAAAAGGGAAAGCTAAGGTCGATGAAGAAGAGACCATCCTAAAAAATGCTGTTGAAAGAAAAATGAGCAAGCCTGTAACAGATGAGCAAGCTTGTGAATTCCTCAAATTTATCAAACACAGTAAATATAGTGTTGTGGAACAATTAAAGTGCTCGTCGGCTAGCATATCCATCCTGAAATTGTTGATGAATTCAGAGCCCCATCGAAGGGCACTCTTGAAAGTACTGAATGATGCATACGTGGTTAATGACGTGTCCGTGGAAATTTAAGAGTTGTTATATTTCATTTTAATAATTATTAAGGGGTCCATTCACATACTTATTTGTGAGTTGGACGCAAATCTGCCACCCAAAAATTGATATGTAATAACGACAATGCTCTCATTCACAAAATAAAAAAACCTTATTGACTATTTCTTGCTTAACCGGTTACTTAAAAGCTTAGGTATAATTATTGGCCACAAAAAAAAAAAAAAGCTTAGGTATAATTATTCGGTAAAAATAAATAAAGAGAAATATATAATATATATTTTGATTCGTTGAATGGAATATAAGATAAATATTATTATATTATATGGTTAGTTAAAAACATATTCTTTTACATTATTTTAACTAACCAAATAATATAATAATATTTATCCTCTATTCCATTCAACGAATCAAAATATATATTATATATTTCTCTTTATTTCATTTTTACCGAATAATTATACCTAAGCTTTTTTTTGTGGCCAATAATTATACCTAAGCTTTTAAGTAACCGGTTAAGCAAGAAATAGTCAATAAGGTTTTTTTTATTTTGTGAATGAGAGCATTGTCGTTATCACATATCAATTTTTGGGTGGCAGATTTGCGTCCAACTCACAAATAAGTATGTGAATGGACCCCTTAATAATTATTAAAATGAAATATAACAACTCTTAAATAAGTCTGTAAATGGACCACTTAATAATTATAGAAATGAAATATAACTCATATAAATCTGTAAATAGACCCCTTAATAATTATAGAAATAAAATATAATTATTAATTAATTAGGTAAATGCTATCCACTAGTATCCAGTAGTTATTTGTACGCAAGAGCTATGGCTTAGTAGTCAAACTTTTCTTTTGAGGCTGTAAAAGAAAACTTAGCTTCTTAAAGAAAATTTTGCGATTAGGAACTTGCAATTTTGCTTCTACAACTTGTAAAGTTTCTCAATTGTCATTATTTTTTTTAAAACTAGAGAACTAACAAATTTGTAAAGGCAAATATTTAACGAAATCTTTTGTTTCAAACAAGATATATATATATATATATTTAACGAAATCTAAGAGTTCATTCGTATGTACGATGAAATTACTTTGTGAGATAGAAAATAATGATGACGATAAAATTAATTATTGTAGCGGTTAAATTAAGTACTATAACGATGAAATTAAAATTATTGATGAAATATGTGTTATATAACAAAACAACGATGGCAGATGGCGTTAAGGTAAAAATGAAAAAAATATCATTAGAGACGTAAATTTAAAAATGTATTAACAAATTATTTATAATATTTAAAGATTTTGAATTCAATTCAATCAAAATACTAATACATAATATTTGTTTATTAACTTATTATATTATAATAAAAAATATTAATTTATTACTTTATTATATAATAATAAAATTTATTCATTTCATTCTTTATATGTCAATGAAGAGTTTGCAGAAAAATGAGAATCAAATTCAACAGTTTCAAATGATGGGACTTCTCAGCAGAAAAATGAGAATCAGATTCAACAGTTTCAAAAGATGGGATTTATCAGTTGAAAAATGAGAATCAGAATCAATAGTTTTTAACCAAGATGGGATTTATGAGCAAAAAAATGGGAATCAGAATTAATAGTTTTTCACCATGATTGGATTTATCAGCAGAAAATGGGAATCAGATTCAACAGTTTCAAAGGATGGGACTTGTCAGCAGAAAAATGGGAATCAGATTCAACAGTTTCAGAGGATGGATTTCTGCTGAAAAATGGGAATCATAATCAACAGTTTTTAACTAAGATGGGATTTATGAGCAAAACAATGGGAATCAGAATCAGCAATTTTTCACCATGATTGGATTTATCAGCAGAAAAATGAGAATCAAATTCAACAGTTTCAAAAGATGGGACTTATCAACTGAAAAATGGGAACCAAATTCAAAAATTTTGAGCCATATTTTACTCAATAAACCACTATAAATATGATACTTCCTCATTCTCTCCTCATTCTCAATCTTAGTTGTTATTTTCTGGTGTTAGTGATAATTCCTTGTCATTCTCATCCTTCTCTATTTCTTATTTCTTTTGCTGAGTGATAATACCTTCATTCTCATCCTTCTCATTTTCATTACTATACAACATGAGCAACCGAGTGGTCGCATTGGTCTACTATAATGGACAAATTCATCATTATTTTTATTTTATTTTCATGTGATAACTCGTATAATTATATAGTTTTTAGTTATGTTTTATTATTGTTTTGTGTCAAATACGAGTTATTATTGTTTAGTCTAATTGTGTTTATGATCTTTTATATTTTTATGTATTTTGGTGTTTTTCACAAGTTTCTTTGAGTAATTTCAGATTACTAGAATTAAGGGCAAATCCAGTTCAGTTCCAGTTCCGACACCTTTTGCCATATCAGCTATATCTCGAGTTTCACTGAAGCAATAAGGCTGAAATTTATAGCCATGCAAAGCTAAGAGGCATATCTATCTTTTTCATGTTTTACACTTATTGAAACGGAGTCGTTTTCCCTAGCGAAATCGACCATGAAGTTGGCTGATGTGCAATGACGTCTGTGCTGACCTGTTTTCGTATTTTGCCCATATATTCTTATCCACATCAGAAAATGAGCTGATTCCAACGGCTATGGTTCCGTAACTGATAGGGGAACCTTTGTCTAGAAGACCATGTGATCAGATCAGGCCTCCAATATTGAATAAATCGACCATCAAGGTGGCTGATGTGTAATGACATCTGTGCTGACATGTTTTCGTATTTTACCCATATCTGCTTAACCACATCAGCAAATGAGCTGATTCCAACGGCTATGGTTCCGTAATTGATAGGGAAACCTTTTTCTAGAAGACCATGTGATCAGATCAGGCCTCCAATATTGACGAAATCGACCATCAAGTTGGCTGATCAAAATCGTCATATACCTACCTTTGAAATTTGTAAAGCTTGTCTCTTGTCATTTAGCCCTCCAAAATGTGTATAAATAGAGGGCCTTGGATGATTGTAAGGGATCATATTGGAGATTGGTAGGATATTAGCCATTTTAACAAAATTCTCTAAGTTTTCTTCTTCTTTTTTTTCTCTAGTTTTCTTTTTCTTTAGAAAGAGCAAGAGGTTGGATAATTAATATTCTTCTTCTTCTTCTTTCTTTCTTTTATTTCCTTCTTAGATTCTCTTTAATTTTATGTTTATGTTTATGATGCCTATGCTAGGCTAAACTTCTATTTGGTTAAGGGTGATTTCAAAGCCCTAGACACGTTTTGTGATTGATTTTCAGATTCTATCTATCATTAATTTTCTATCAAAGTTGCTTATGTTCTTCTACAAGAATTGTTCATGATGTTGTCTTGATTTGTTTAGGTGTACAACTAGATAGATCTTGATAATTATCTATTGCTAGTTTAGGAGTCTTGATCCGTGTAATTGTCTTGATTTCCTATTCATAAGTGGCAATTTGTGATTAATGATTATGGTCAAGTTTTCAATAATTGCAAAGTGGAACATAACCTAAGTTGAACAATCCGAGCTTATGTGTTTGTTGCTTAGATCAACCTATCTTTCTCATCATAAAGCTGCCATTAAATTGAATCTAGAGAGCTTATTCTAGGTTGTTTGATGGTTAGAGATTAAATAGAGAGCTTGTTCTATTTAACGACAAACTAAGGAAAGATTGGGATAACAGAGCTTGTTGTTATCTACGGTTGTTAACTTTGATAGTTGGTTGATATTGATAGATCTGAAATTGATTCTTAATGATGTCTAGTGGTGGAGAATGAAACCTTAACCATATTTTTCATTTTTGATTCTTCTTACTTGTTTTCTTACTTTTCTAGTTTGCTTATTTTTAAAAGTATATTTATTTTTATTGGCTGGTTATACCGCCTAATTTGTATATTAATTTTGTTTTATTTTTATTGGCTGGTTATACCGCCTAATTTAGTATATATATTTTTATTGGCTGGTTATACCGCCTTGCTTAGTATATATATTTTTATTGGCTGGTTATACCGCCTTGCATCTTATTCTTATTATTTACTTTAGTTTAAAACTGGCTTCAAAAACCCCTTTTCTTTTATTGTTCTTGAATTTAAGTTTTAAACTATCAACTTATAAACTAAAACCCAATCCCTGAGGACTCGACCCTTGCTAACTACTATACTTACAATTGATCTTTTTAGTGCAAGGTTAAATAAGATACACTCTTTTGGGTGCATCATCATGCATATTATATGATAACATTATTTTATGTTTCATGTCTTTTCATGTCATTTAAATTATATTCCATGTCATTTAGATTATATTTTTTAGAATATGACATGTCATTTAAAATATGCCATGTCATTTAATTTTTCCATGTCATTTAAATCATATTATTTCATTTCATTTAGAATATACCATGTCACATAGGTTATTTCATTTCATCTAGAATGTGTTATGTCATTTAAATTATATCATATCATTTATGTTGCATTATATTATCTAGATTTTACTATGTCATTTTATTTATGTCACACATGTTCATATTCATTTTTTAAATGTTTTGAAAAAGATAATGATTTTCAATAAAATAAAGATATTCCCGAGTTAAAATAATTCATGAGTTCTCTACTGGGTTTGCTGGAGAGGATATCATCAATTATCATTAATAAAGGAATATATCTCTTTCAAAATACGAGAATGATTCGGAAAATTTTTTGAATAAATAAAAATTTCTATATTTTGCTAATTTTGTCGGGGAATATAGGAAAATTTTGAATTAATAAATTCTGGATCATTTCAGTTAAAAATGGAATTATTTTTCTTTAAATTTAGAATTAACTTGAGATACTAAATTAAAAACCGACTTTTTACTGAGACTTGAGATAACACAGGATTAATAAGGTACAGTTTTATACGGGCGTTGTGGGGGTGCTAATCCTTCCCACACGTAATCGAGTCCCGAACCCGCTTCTTTGGTTTCTCTGGTTTAAAATGCAGACTTGAAATTGGTTTTAAAAATATTTTAATTAATTTTAAAATGTTTTACAATACCGATTTTGATAGGTGGCCGATCACACCTAGCTAAAAAAGATTGGTGGCGACTCCATGTCTTTTTCAAGGGCATTTCCAAAACCTTCATTTCTAAGAGGAATTAAGTCGACTTTTTCTCATTTTTTTATGTCACGCTTAACGAATATAAAGTCTCATGATGAGACTTTTCCTCAGTTTCATTTCTCAAGGCGTCATAATGCCGAAACTCTGTTTAAATTTTCGGGACATTTGAAAAAACAAAAAAAGCATGTTGTTATTTATTTTATATTTGTGAATTCATTTCTTTACTAATTTATTTCTTTTGTTTTCTTTTCTTTGACATGCATCATAGACATTATCATACACTTGAAGTTTATTGGCCTCGGGATAGTCATCAACTAAAGGACTTTCATGGAGTGTCAGGTTATTTCAGTAATAGAAGATCATGCAGTAGTTAGGGTACGATCGGAGAAAGATCAGAGGGAGGATGGTGATTGCCTGAAGAAAGATTATGTGTCAGTATTGCCGGAAAGGGTCAAAGTGGATTTTAGATAGAATAATCTTCGAGGGTTAACCGACATTTGGAATTAGTAGAATGTATCAGAGAAAGAAGCCTTCACCCAAAAATATGGAGATATAGCACTCTTAATTTCGATTAGGGTCAATAGTAGGTTGATTCAGGATATGGTACAGTTTTGGAATCCTGCTTATAGATGTTTCACTTTTAACAAAGAGGATATGACCCCACTTATTGAAGAATATTCAACACTGTTACGAATTGAATGTCCTAATCCTGATCGGGTATATTTGAAGAAGTGAAACCTTCAGGCTTTAAGAAGAAAGTGGCTAGGATCACGGGAATGGATACAACTTGGGTTGAGAGTCATGTGGATACAAAGCAGAAAAATAGATGCATTCCGTGGGAAACTCTCCGACAATTGATATTGGGTCATTCCGATAAAGAAAAAGCCAAAGATATCTTTGCTTTAGCCATCTACGGGTTAATCATATTTCCAAAGATATTGGGTCATGTGGACATAGCTGTGTTTGATTTCTTTGAAAAGTTAGAACAGAAAATTAACCCATCTCCAGCCATCATAGCTGAAACTATCCGATCTTTGAATTTTTGTAAAAGGGAAGGGACAAGGGAGAATCAAGGGGTGTGTACAACTCCTTTATATTTGGATTTAAAGTCACTTTTGGAAGATAGAAGAGGTCTCTTTCAAACCGTACATGAAGTCTTTAATTTCGATTATTGAATTTCTTAGAAAGGATTGGCCTGAAGACAGAGATGAAGAGAAATGGGTCAACATGTTCTGGAACCTAAAAGGGGAAATGGTAACTTGGAGAGCTCCATGGATGGTTCCTATTCCGATTATGTATAAATGTGGATATAACCCAGGAGTTCCACTACTCGAAATTTGGGGGTCTGTGAGTTATGCAACTTTGTTGGTGCAAAGACAGGTTAAGTCTCGGCAATTTACACCCGTGACTCATAAGCTAGGATCATCAGAGTTCACTTATGGAGAGGATGGGTATTCTGGAAAGGTGTGGGCAGTGATTGAAGCATGGAAGAAAACTCACCGGATAAAAGTGGCCCGATACGTCGACATCGTCACACCTGATTACCTAGTATGGAGGGAATTAAGGGTTAATGATAGGTTGGTGACATCAGATGGGGAAGAGGTCCAGTTCATGAATCCGCCACCAGAGGAAGTGCCATCAGAGTTAGAAATTGCAAGGGCAGAATTCAAAAAAAAAAAAACCTAAATGAGCAAGGAAATTGCCCGATTGCAAGAAGAGCTTGAGGACATGAAAAACAGGGAATCAGCTCGAGAAAGAGAAAAGGAAAAGATCAAGAGAGAAAGGGATACTGTCAAGGGAGATCTCAGGGATTTGCACTTGGAAAACAAAAGGTACCACTTCGAGCTCAAATTTGAAGGGACCCTCAAGACTTTCGGGGAATGGGAGCAAGAGGTCAAGAACCTTAAAAAGGAGAATAACTATTGGAAGGAGAGAGCGAAGCATGAGGAAGCCCGAGCCAATCAACCGGAGAAACAAGTTAAGGAAAGCTTACACGGTGATGCTTCTGCTGGCATGTCAAAGGGCCGAAAACAAGTAGGGGTCAGATTGAAGAGCAAGGCAATCAAAAGAAGACAATGAAAGAAAATCCAAGATCCGAGGGAGTTACTATAGGACCGTTGTTTTGTAATAGCATTTTGAATTAGGATAGACAGATTATCAGATTGTCTTAAGAAGTAATCTTTTTATCTTTGATGTATTTAGTTCTAGGAAATCACTGAAAGACAGTTTGGTTGGAATTATCCCGGGGCCAATACTTTTAAATGCATTCATCATTCATTTGTTTTTTCCTTTATATATGTTGTTTGTTCATTCATTTATTTATATTTATAATCATTCATTCATTTATTCTTTATAAATTATTCATACACTTAGTCATCTATTTATTTGTCCATTCATTTATTCTTTATAATTATTCATTCGTATTCATACACTTAGTCATTTACTTATTTGTTCATTTATTAACATTTAGTCTTTTATTCATTCATTCATTTTTATAAAATAAAATAAAAAATGTGTCAATAATTTCTAATTCATGGTTTTTAAAACTAAAGGTACAATTAGTCGCACTCAGAAAGAATCAGATTTTCAACACCCTTACAATACTCGATCTCAAGCCAGAGCTATGGAGAACAATCAGCTTGCTAGAATTGAAAGGATGGAAAGAACTCAAAAGGAGCTGCAGGAATAGTTGGCTAAGTCTCAGGATGAGTCACGGGAACAAATGGCCAAACTCATGGAAATGATGAATACCATGATGAGGCAGAAATGGCCAGGGGAAAATTCAGTTATAGGAATGGGGCAGTAAACCAGGAAGGCCTACCAGAGATGGTATAACAGAATGGTCAGACATCCTAGCATGTAGGAAATGAACTTCCAACTGGGACAGCATCCTATGTTTACATCCAACCAGCAGCTGAAGCACAGAATTTTGGTCCTAAAAAGGGTAATATTGGGGTTGATCCAATTGATGTGGATGTTCTAGACTTTGAGGAACTGGCTGAAAAGGAAAAGGCAAAGATGACTGAGCTGAAGAGGGTTGAAACAGTAGAATCCAAGAAAAAATATCAACTGCTGGAGGAAAGATTGAGGGCAGTTGAAGGGGCGGAGCTATTTGACAGTCTGGATGCCAAAGAAATGAGTTTAGTACACGGTCTAGTGATTCCTCCAAAGTTCAAAGTACCAAACTTTGAGAAGTATAATGGGACTACCAACCCATCAGCACATCTGACCATGTATTGCAGAAGAATTACAGGGCACGATGATGATGATAAACTGCTTATCCATTGTTTCCAAGATAGCTTGACCAGGTATGCAACCCGATGGTATAATCAATTGACTCATACTAAGATTCGTTCATGGACGGATTTAGCCAGGTCATTCATGGAGCATTATAAACATGTATCTGATATGGTACCTGATAAGCTGTCACTACAGAACATGGAAAAGAAGAATACTGAAAGTTTCAAGGAATACTCGCAAAGGTAGAGGGATCTTGCTACACAAGTGCAACCCCCTTTAACTAGCAAAAACACTACAGTATTTTTCATCAACACCTTGAAGGCACCGTATTATGATAAACTATTGGGGAATGCCACCAAGGACTTTGGAGATATGGTAATATCCAGGGAGATGATAGAGTCGGCCTTTAAGAACGGGAAAATGGAAGGGGGTGAGTTTGCTAACCCGAAGAGGGTTTTCCCTGCAAAGAAGAAAGAGGAGACCCATGCAGTTAGCTTCAATCAATACCCCTATGCACCTCCTACCCCATATACACCTCCCAAACCCTATACTCCTCCTACATCTTATGCACCTCCTACACCTTACACACTTTACCCCAGTATAATTCGTAGTACCCCAATCTGAACCACCTTACCCAAAATCCATTTCCCTATAACAATATACCACAATAGCCTTTTCCAACTAGCGTGTCCCCATAGATAAACATTCTCGTAAAAACTATCCCAAACACTCAAGGTGTTGGACGCAATGATCAACGTTCACCAAAGAATTATCAGAAACCCCAATTTGATCCGATTCCTACGACCTATGGTGAGCTATATCCCAAACACTGTTGCAGAGGCAACTTGTTGCACCTGTATACCTTAAACCTCTGACACCACCATATCCAAGGTGGTACAACGCAAATGTTAGCTGCGCATATCACGCAGGGATTCAGGGGTATTTGACTAAGAAAGTTTCGACTCAAGCTAAATCCGGCAAAATGCACTTTTGGAGTCACCTCGGGAAAATTGTTGGGTTTTATCGTCAGCAAAAGGGGAATTGAGATTGACCAGGATAAAGTGAAGGCCATTCAGAATTTGCAACCACCTTGTACTCAAAAGAAAGTAAGAGGCTTTTTAGGGAGATTGAATTACATTGCTCGGTTTACTTCTCATTTAACCGATAAATGTGATCCAATATTTAAGTTACTTCGAAAGCGTGATCCAGGAGAATGGGATGAAGATTTTCAGATTGTATTTGAAAAGGTTAAGCATTATTTATCCAACCCGCCAGTGCTAATGCCACCTATTCCGGATAAACCAATGATATTGTATCTATCAGTATTTGAGAGATCCATGGGTTGTGTTTTGGGGCAGCTTGATGAGACTGGAAAAAAAGAACAGGCTGTTTACTATCTTAACAAGAAATTCACAGATTATGAGCTGAAATATTCGTTGGTAGAAAAGCTGTGTTGTGCCTTAATTTTGACTGCTGGAAGACTCAGACAGTACATTTTGTACCACACGACGTGGTTGATTACCAAGCTCGACCCAATCAAATACATGTTGGAAGCACCTTCTACGTCAGTGAGGACAGCAAGATGGCAGGTTTTATTGTCAGAATACGATATTGTATATGTAAGTCAGAAAGTCGTCAAGGGCAGTGTAGGGGCTGAATTTTTAGCAAGTCGGGCAGTGGAAGATTATGACACGTTGAACTTTGACTTCCCGGATGAAGATTTGATGTATGTTTCGCAAGCAGATGAGGTTCCCATGAGGAAGAAAGTATGAAAAATGTACTTTGATGACGCATCTAATGCCATGGGGCACGAAATCGGTGCAGTGCTCATATCCCCAGAAGAAGATTATTATCCTTTCACTGCTAGATTGGATTTTGATTTTACAAACAATACTGCCGAGTATGAAGCGTGTACTATGGGCCTTCGTGCTGTAATAGACAGAAAAACCAAAGTTTTGGAAGTTTTCGGAGACTCAGCCCTAGTGATATACCAATTACGGGAAGAATGGGAAACCCGAGATGCAAAGTTAATCCGATACCGAGAACTCATATTGAGTTTATTGGAGGAATTTAAAGAAGTGAATTTCAATTACTTCCCTCGAGAAGAAAACCGAATGGCAGATGCTCTGGCTACTTTGTCATCAATGTTTAAAGTGAATGAAGGGGCTAAAGTTGTGCCAATAAAGATGAGTTTATATGAGTCTCATGCCCACTGTCTGAGTATAGAAGAAGAAGCAGATGGTCTCCCTTGGTATAACGACATTTTGCAGTACATTAAGTGTCAACAGTATCCAGAACAAGCAACAGAAAACGAAAAAAGGACTCTGAAAAGGCTAGCAATAGGTTTTGTTCTAGACAGTGAGATTCTTTACAAGAAAAGGAAAGACCAAGTCTTATTGAGATGTGTCAGATTTGTTGAAAGCTCGAAGAATTATAGGGGAGGTCCATGAAGGGATATGTGGCACTCATGCTAATGGTGACATGCTTACTAAGAAGATTATGAGGGCAGGGTGTTATTAGTTGACAATGGAAGGAGATTGTATCAGTTATTCCCGGAAGTGCCATAAATGCCAGATATATGCAGATAAGATCCACGTGCCGCCATCGCTATTGCATGTCATGACTTCACCATGGCCATTTTCAATTTGTGGAATGGATTGATCGGGCTTATTACCCCGAAAGCTTCAAATGGACATCGTTTCATCTTGGTGGCCATAGATTATTTCACAAAATGGGTAGAAGCTGCTTCCTAAGCGAATGTAACAAAGTCGGTGGTATGCAGATTTTTTATGAAAGAAATTATATGCCGTTATGGATTGCCAGCAAGAATTATTTCGGATAATGCTCTCAATTTGAACAATAAGATGATGAGAGAAGTATGTACTCAGTTCAAGATCACACGTCATAATTCGGCACCTTACCGTCCAAAGATGAATGGGGCAGTAGAAGCAGCTAACAAAAACATCAAGAAGATTGTTGAGAAGATGACTGATGTGTACAAAGATTGGCATGAGATCTTACCTTTTGCTCTTCATGCATATCGTACCTCGGTTCGCACATCTATAGGGGAACGCCATTTTCCTTGGTATACGGGATGGAAGCAATGCTACCTATTGAAGTTGAGATCTCTTCACTTCGGGTTTTGATGGAGGTTGGCCTAGAAGAGGCAGAATAGGTTAGAGCTCGTTATGAACAGCTGAATCTCATCGAGGAGAAAAGATTGGAAGTGATTTGTCATGGGCAGTTGTATCAGAAAAGGATGATTCGAGCCTACAAGAAGAAGGTTCGTCCCAGACAGTTCCGAAAGAGGGTGTTGGTACTGAGAAAAATTCTCCCTATAGTGAAAGATCCGCGAGGAAAATGGGCTCCAAATTGGGAAGGACCCTATGTGGTAAAAAGAGCTTTTTCTGGAGGAGCATTGATTCTAACTCGGATGGACGGGGATGATTTTAGACATCCCGTAGATGCTGATGAACTGAAGAAGTATTATGCTTGAAAAAAAAAAGTGTGATGATATGCACATGGGAATTCGAATGATTCCAAGTGTATAAATGAAAATTCTATATGTCTATCTCACCTGTGAATTGCTTTTCAAAGAGAATATTCATGCTTGATATGATGAATGGCCATCTTTCATATTCCTTTCACTAAGAAGAAATTATCCTTAGTCACCCCTTTGAGCCTTAGGAATTATTTCTTTCTTTAAACCTTGATCAAGGATCACCCTCTACACTAGAGGGTAGATACGAGGAAAAATATTCAAAATCATGGCAAAAAGGAAAGCCATCGGAAAATGTGAAATCAAAGAATGGCAAATGAAAGCCAACAAAGAGGAGAAAAGAAAATCCAAAAAAAAAAAGGAAAAATGTTTCAAGAATGAATTTTCCTCAGGAAATGATCCTTGATCCAATCACCCTTAAACACATTTTGGGCCTATTTTATCCTTTCTTTCTAAACCCGAACCTTGGCCTCCATTACGAGCTTTAGAAAGTCCATTTTGATCAAGCATGGATATTTAATTTGAAAGGTTGTTCTCAGAATTTTTTCCATCTTTTGAATTGACATTTTTACCTTGGAAGCATTTAGAATTCTCAGATGCATGATAGAATACAAGAAAAAAGAGAAAACAAAAAATGAAAATAAAAAAGAATATAAAAGGAGAGGTTTGAGCCGAAAACCCGTAAAGGGCGACTTAATACCGAATGGGGGACACTTGAGTTGAAAACCCGCAAAGGCAGCTCAAGTACTGATTAAGGTTTGAATCAATGCTCCGTGTAAAGGGGGAGAAAGTATCTGAAAATTAGAGGAAAGGGGAACAACTCACTCTGACATAACTATAGAAGTCGAGGGATTACCCAATTAAATTGCTCGTTCAAAAGAAATTTCAGATGGTTTGAAAAATGAGGGGTCCACGATATTCCGCATCCGGGGCATCTACAATCCATTACTTTACATTTGTTTCTTATATCCATGATATTCACTTTTAATATTTTAAAAACATTTCTTGTAATAAATTCTTGTTATCCTTTTCATGACATTTTGCTTGTTTCATATTTTCTTTCATACATTTTTGAGATTGCATCTTGTTTGTTATAAGATTGAATGATGATTAGTAAGCATAAAAATCTTTAAATAAAGAAATTTAGAGTATTACTAAGGAATATATTTAAATCTTAGAAACAATTTGGAAACCACTAATCTTGATGGAAAATTCACCAAGTAAAGGAAAACAGTGAATGTGTTGGAGACTCCTGTCGCAACCTAAAAAATAATGAGTCTCATCGCAAGACTTTATTATTCGTTAAGCGTGACATTAAAAAAAATCGAGGAAAAGTCGACTTAATTCCTCTAAAAAATAAAGGTTTTGAAAATGACCTTGAAAAAGACATGGAGTTGCCACCAATCTTTTTTAGCTAGGTGTGATCGGCCACCTATTAAAACCGGTTTTATAAAATATTTTAAAAATTAATTAAAACATTTTAAAAACCTATTTCAAGTTTGCATTTTAAACCAGAGAAATCAAAGAAACCGGTTCGGGACTCGATTACGTATGGGGAAGGATTAGCACCCCCAAAAATGCCCGTATAAAACGGTACCTTATTAATCGTGTGTTATCTCAAATCTCGGTGTAAAGTTGGTTTTAAATTTAGTATTTCAAGTTAATTCCCAATTTAAAGAAAAATAAATCCATTTTTAATTGAAAATGATCCGGAATTTATAAATTCAAAATTTTCCTATATTCCCCAACTAACGTGGCAAAATATAAAATTTTTTATTAATTTTGGAAAAATTTTCGAATCATTCTTCTTTTAAAGAAGATATTCGGTTATTAATAATAATTGATGATATCCTCCTCAGCAAACCCGGCAGAGAACTCATGAATTATCTTAACTCGGGAATATCTTTATTTTATTGAAAATCATTATCTTTTTTTGAAAACATTTAAAAGAAATGAATATGTATATGTATGACATAAATAAAATGACATAGCAAAATCTAAATAACATAATGCTTCCTAAATAATATGATATAATTTAAATGCCTTAGTATATTCTAAATGAAATGAAATGTCCTAAGTTATATGACATATTCTAAATGAAATAAAATGTCCTAAGTTATATGACATATTCTAAATGAAATGAAATGACCTAGGTAACATAATATATTCTGTATGAAATGTAATATCCTAAATCATGTGATATATTTTAAATGAAATAAAATATCCTAAATGCCATAATATATCCTAAATGAAATGACCTAGGTAACATAATATATTCTACATGAAATGAAATAATTTAAATGACATGGCAAATATGAATTATATGGCATATAATTTGAATGACATGGAATAAAAAAAATAATGCTATCATATAATATGCATGGAAATAAAAATGAAAATAATAATGCATGAACATAGTATATGCTAAATAATATAACAAAAAATAATAATTAAATAAAAAGCATAGGATATTATGAAATATTACAAATCATATAATAAACAATATAACATAACTCAAAATCATAACAATATCATAAAAATTATCATAACGAAAAAAATCACATATTATATAAAATGCATGAATATGGAAAATGCAATGCATGAAATGTATTTTTTCCTTTAATTAAGAAAATCCGTATATCTAAAAAGATATCCGGCTACCTTAAGAAAATATGACAAATTAAATATTCTAAAACCAAAATACTTTGTGATTGTTTGAAAACAATTTTTAAAAGCTTAGATTAAAAATAAAAACTGGGTTAAACCCTTTTTTAAATGGCTCTAATTTTCTAAGTTTAAAATCTCGGACTTGACCACCCTTAACCCGAGAGTTAAAAAATTATTTTTAGAGTTTAAAAAGGCTTAGAAACTACCATAAGTCAGTAGCTAACCTTCCTAATCAGCCCCCTCTAAGTAACTTAACCAAAATAGAAAAATGATTTTTCTTTTAATTCAATTCTGACTCCACTGTCCAGTTTTAATCCACGATTTTACCCTATTTTTCAAAATTCAAAAAATTCTGAAAAAAAATACTGTTGACTTAGGACATGTAAAACTACACAGGAAACAATCAACTTAATTTTTTGATGAAAGATGAATTCCCAGAAAAATCGGAAAAGTACGAGTACTGGGTGAAAAAAACTGTTTTGCCAAAATACATTTTTGTCTTTGATAAAATCATTTAAAAATGACTCATAAACAATAGCTAGGACTTTTTGAAAGTTAGATAAAAATTAGCTAAGTAAAAAAAAAAATCACAAAGGTAGAATAATCAATTTGACAAACTTTTATTTTCCACAAGTGTGCTCAAGAGAGCATGACTTTGAACCATTAATTGGCCTAAGTCATTATTCAAGTGGCATGTACATCAAATGCATGAAAAAATACAGCAAGTATAGTGCATGAAATGCATGAGTTTGAACTAAATGTCATGAAAAAATGCATGGCATTCATATAGTGACCTAGACCTAAATGAACTTGCATGGCATTGAATGCAACCTAGACCTAAAATGCATGAACATGCATGGCAAATAAACCAAACTTAATAACTAAAATATGCATGGAATTTTGACAAACACAAAGCATGCTTAAACCAAAAATTCAAACAAATATCATGCAAATGCTAACCTATCAACTAACATGGCAAGAATGCACATACAATGCAAAAATTCAAGGAGTGGCCGAATGGCCTATGTAATTAGCAAACATGGCATTTTCACAAACACTTGGTATACTAACATGCAAAACTAAATCAAATATCATGCAAATGCAAAACCTACCAACTAACATGGCAAAAATGCAACACACAATGCAAAACACATGGAGTAGCCGAATGGCCTCAAGCTCCAACAATCATGGCATTTTCACAAACACTTGATATACTAACATGCTCAACTAAAATATAACACTCAAAACATGCAAACACAAAGTAGAAATACTAAAACCAAACAAGCATTTTCACAAACACTTGATATACTAACATGCTCAACTAAAATATAAAACTCAAATCATGCAAACACCACACAAGCATTTTCACAAACACTTGATATACTAAATCTAAAACACCAACAAATTTAAACATTATAAAAACAAAAAAATTAAAAATGCCAAGCTTTATCTCTTCAAACTTTCCTTTCTTTTCTAAACCTTTTCTTTTTGCTTTCAACCAAAGAGAGAAAAACCAAGTAAAAACCAAGAGCAATCAGCAAAAATGAAGTGTGGAAAAATGAATTCTGCCCCCCTATTAGAGCTGGCCGAAACCCCCCTCTCATGCAAAGGTGTTGTCATTTTTTCCCAACTAATTTTCCATCAAATGGCTAATAATTCAAGGTGAAAAAAATCATGAAATTATCACCCTTAGATTAGCATATCAGCTTGCCAAATACAGCTGTTCAAGAATAATGTTGACACTCTCTCTTGGCCTATGTGGCTTAATTACCATGGCTTGTTCAAAGAGAATCTCTAAAAAATATCTTGAGGTTGCTCTTGAGCACCAACTCTTGCAATTTCTTGATTTTCCATTCTTGTTTTTGCTATTTTGATTACTATTTGGTGAGTTTCCTTTTTAAATAAATGTTTTTTTTATTGTTCTTCTTAAGTTCTTTCTTCATTTTTTTTCTTAAAGATATTTTTTACAATTTTTTTTTTACAATTTCTCACCATGGCCGAATGGCCTACATTCTTTACTTAAGTTGCTGTTTTGTTTATTTTATCATGTTGTTTTATGTTATTTTCTTTGATCTTGATGTTTTAAATGTTATTCTACTTCATATACTTGAGTTATATTTTAATTTCGTTGCTTTGTTTGTTGCCATTTATGATTTAAATATCGCTTCCTCCTTCCTTTGGGCCTTAACAGGCCAACACTTCTCTTTTCTAGCCCAAGTCTGATTTTTTGAAAGGCCCAAAGAAGCCCTTTTCGGTTGCTTGGGTGAAATGACCGTTTTGCCCCCCGGATGGAAATAAATATCAAACGGACTCCAAATTCAATTTTTATTTTTTAATACTTCCAAAATAATAAAAAATTGAGTTCTGGAACTTTTCAAAATTATCCGAGTCCGTTTGCTATTTATTTGGATTTTTTCTTCCAAAAATATCCTTTTATACCCCCACATTTTACCATTTTTTAAACAAGCTCCAAATCAAGATTTTTCTTCACCAATCTCTTTGAAATAATTTAAAAGTGTGATCTGGAAGTTTTCATAATTTTTGGAGCTCATTTGGTATTTTTTCGGGATTTATCGGCTTGAATTACTGCATAGGAGGCCCGGGATCTGGCCATTTTGCAAACGAACTCCAAATCAAGATTTTCTTTCGCCAGTCTCTTCCAAATAATTTAAATATGAGATTTGAAAAATTTCAGAAGATTTGGAGCTTATTTGCTATTTTTTCGAGATTTATCTTCTTGAATTATTGCATAAGAGGCCCGAGATTTGGCCATTTTCAAACGTACTCCGAATCAAGATTTTCTTTTGAAAATCTCTTCCAAATAATTTAAAAATGATATTTGCAAAATTTTAGAAGATTTGGAGCTCATTTTCTATTTTTTCGGGATTTTTCTTCTTGAATTACTACATAAGAAGCCCGGGATTTGGCCATTTTGCAAACGAACTCCGAATCAAGATTTTCTTTCTCCAATCTCTTTAAAATGATTTAAGAATGAGATTTACATATTTTCAGAATTTTTGGAGTCCATTTGCTATTTTTCCCAAATTTTCCAAGTTTGCCCTTTTACCTCCGAAACCCGATTTTGCTCAAAACAAGTCCGATTTTCAGATTTTCTTCAAGCTGAGCCTTGGGCTATCCCTTTTTAATCATTCCTCATCCATTGGTGTCTTTGGTCCTACCAAGTCGGGCCATTTCTGTGATTCTTCCCGATTTCACCGAAATCCACCAAAAATCTTAATTCTCGGTTTTTTTTTTCCGGATTGACTTTTCTTTTGGTTTTTCTTGCAAATGGCTTCTCCATTACCCATAGTCAGTGCTTATCTTTCATTTGGAACCTTGAATTTTGATTAATTTGATCGTTTAAGCACTTTTCCCCAAATTTCTTGGAATAGGGTTTCTTTTCTACTGAATCTCCAAATCCCAACTTCCGAACTCCATATCTTTCAATGTAGACCTCGGATTATCAAAATTCATTAGCCATTTTTCAATTGAACTTAAAATCTTGATTTTGAAAGTGGGTTGACTTTTTCAGTAATTGACTTTTCGAGGTTGACTTTTTTCGGGGTTGACTTTTTTTGAGTTTGACTTTTTATGCTCGACCTCTTAAGCTAAGTCTCGGAGTACCACCTGCATGATGAAAAAAAGTCTTTTTATATTCCGAAACCTCAATTTAGGAAGAAAACATACCTGTTTTAGTGGTTCGGACAAAATTAGGTGTCTACAGCTGCCCCTCTTTGGCTATTGCTGAGAATCAGGAATCAGGCAAAGATAAACAAACACTAATTTTTTACAGTCAGTGAAATCACATGTGAAAGAAAGGGAAAGGGCTTTCTTTTTCATTCTTCTATCATTTTTCAATCATTATTTTTTATTTATTTTTTTGAAAAAGCTGTAAATTGAAGGTTTATCCTTAAATTGAATTCCCTGACTAATCAAGGCTCGACCCGTCTTAAGGAAACGAATTCGATTTTCAAAAAGAAAAAATTATGCCCGCAGGTCTTAAAAATGGTGTCCGAAGGTCTTAAAAAAAATGGTGCCCGAAGGTCTTTAAAATGGTGTCTGAAGGTCTTTAAAACTGGTGCCTGAAGGTCTTTAAAATTGGTGCCCGAATTTCTTTAAGATGGTACCCTGAGGTCTTAAAAAATTGGTGCCCCGGAGGTCTTTAAAATGGTGCTAGGAGGTCTTTAAAACTGGTGCCCGAAGGTCTTTAAAACTAGTACCCGAAGGTCTTTAAAATTGGTGCCCGAAGGTCTCTAAAACTGGTGCCCGAAGGTCTTTAAAATTGGTGCTCGAAGGTCTTTAAAATTGGTGTTTGAAAATACCTTGACGACGGTCTCAAGGCTCAACTCGTCTGATAAACAAAATGAATTAGATTTAAAACAGAAAGAAATACCTTGATGGCGGTCTCGGAGTCCAAATCTTTTGAGAAGCAAAACGAGTTCTCTTTGAGGAAGTCCAAGTTTCCCTGATTTTTGCACTGTTATCTAAATGCAATGATGAGAATGTCATGCTTTGCAAATTCTTGTATGTTTCCTAAAAATAAATGCAATCAAATGATTGTGCCATGATTTATAATCCATGGTTTCTTTGAGGTTCACAGATTATCTGACTTCATGACAGAGTCTTCAATTGTTTATTAATGCCCCACTTAAGGAATTCTTCACTCAAGATATCTTGTCAAACAATCTCAGCTTCTGTCTCTCGTTGAAGTTCACAAATTTTCTGACTTGGTGATGGAGTTTCCACCACGTTCACTGTTTTCTTTTCTAGGTGAACTTCCTAAACCTTGCCCAGAATTTAAATCTATTCCTTAGTAATACTTTGAAATCCCTTTATTTAAATATTTTTATTACTAATCATCATTCAATTTAATAACAACCATAATGCATCTCAAAAGTATATGAATAAGAATATGAATTTATTGCAAGAAATGTTTTATAATAGTAAACATAAATATCAAGGATATAAGAAACAAATGCAAGGTTATAGGCCGTAGATGCCCAGGATGCGGAATATCTTGGACCCTTCCTTTTTCAAACCATCTGAAATTTCTCTTGAATGAGCAATTCACTTGAGTAACCTCTTAGCTTCTGTAGTTACATCAAACTAAGTTGTTCCCCTTTCCTCTGAGTGTCAGATACTTTCTCCCCCTTTACACGGAGCATTGATTCAAGCTTTGATCAGTACTTGAGCCGCATTTTACAGGTTTTCAACTCAAGTGTCTTCCATTCGGTATTAAGTCGCCCTTTGCGGGTTTTCGGCTTAAACCTCTCCTTTTACATTCTTTTTTCATTTCCATTCTTTTTTTGTTTCTACCATGCATCTGAGAATTCTAAATGCTTCCAAGGTAAAAATATCAATTCAAAAGATGGGATGAATTCTGAGAATAACCTTTCAAATTAAATATCCATGCTTGATCAAAATGGGCTTTTAAAGCATGTAATGTAGGCCAAGGTTTAGGTTTAGAAAAAAAGGATAAATAGGCCCAAAATGTGTTTTAGGGTGATTGGATCAATGATCATTTCATGAGGAGAATTTGTTCTTGAAACATTTGTCCCTTTTTGGACTTTTTTTTTGCTTTGTTGGCTTTCATTTGCCACATTTTCCGATGGCTTTCTTTTTTTGCCATGATTTTTGATTATCTTTCCTCGCATTTGCCCTCCAGTGTAAAGGTGATCCTTGATCAAGGTTTAAATAAAGAAATAATTCCTAAGGCTCAAAGGGGTGACTAAGGATAATTTTTTCTTAGTGAAAGGAATATGAAAGACAGCTATTCATCATATCAAGCATGATTATTCTCTTTGAAAAGCAATTCTCAGGGGAAATAGATATATAAAATTTATATTTTTACACTTGGAATCATTCGAATTTCCACGTGCACAGGATCACGCATTTTTTTTCAAGCATAATACTTCTTCAGTTCATCAACATTCACGAGATGTCTAAAATCATCTCCGTCCATCCGAGTTAGAATCAATGCTCCTCCAGAAAAAGCTTTCTTTACTACGTAAGGTCCTTCCCAATTCGGAGCCCATTTTCCTCTCGGGTCCTTCACTATAGGGAGAATTTTTCTCAGTACCAACTCCCCTTCTCGGAACTGTCTTGGGCGAACCTTCTTGTTGTGGGCTCGAATCATCCTTTTTTGATACAACTGCCCGTGACAAATTGCTTTCAATCTTTTCTCCTCGATGAGATTCAACTGTTCATAACGAGCTCTAACCCATTCTGCTTCCTCTAGGCCAACTTCCATTAAAACCCGAAGTGAAGGGATCTCATCTTCAATGGGTAGCACTGCTTCCATCCCGTATACCAAAGAAAACGGTGTTGCCCCTGTAGATATGCGGACCGAAGTACGATATGCATGAAGAGCAAACGGCAAGATCTCATGCCAATCCTTGTACACATTGGTCATCTTCTCGACAATGATCTTGATGTTCTTATTAGCTGCTTCTACTGCGCCATTCATCTTCAGACGATACGGTGCCGAATTATGATGTGTGATCCTGAATTGAGTACACACTTCTCTCATCATCTTAATGTTCAAATTGAGAGCATTATCCGAAATAATTCTTGCTGGCAACCCGTAACGGCATATGATTTCTTTCTTGACGAATTTGCATACCACCGACTTTGTTACATTCACATAGGAAGTAGCTTCTACCCACTTTGTGAAATAATCTATGGCCACCAAGATGAAACGATGTCCATTTGAAGCTTTCGGGGTAATAGGCCATATCATATCCATTCCCCACATTGAAAAGGGCCATGGTGCAGTCATGACATGTAAAGGCGAGGGTGACACATGAATCTTATCTGCATAGATCTGGCATTTATGGCACTTCCAGGAATAACTGATACAATCTCCTTCCATCGTTAGCCAATAGTACCCTACCCTCATAATCTGTTTAGAAAGCATGTGACCATTAGCATGAGTGCCACATATCCCTTCATGGACCTCTTCTATGATTCTTCGAGCTTCGGCAGACCCGACACATCTCAACAGGACTTGATCTTTCCCTTTCTTGTAGAGAATCTCACTATATAGAACGAAACCCATTGCTAGCCTTCTCAGAGTCCTCTTGTCATTCTCTGTTGCTTGTTCTGGATACTGTTGACTCTTGATGTACTGCAAGATGTCGTTATACCAAGGGAGACCATCTGCTTCTTCTTCGATACTCAAACAATATGCAGGGGACTCATATATGCTCATCTTGATCGGCACATCTTTCGCTCCTTCATTCACTTTAAACATTGATGACAAAGTAGCCAGAACATCTACCATCCGGTTTTCTTCTTGAGGAAAGTAATTGAAATTCACTTCTTCAAATTCCTCCAATAAACTTAGTATGAGTTCTCGGTATCGGATTAGCTTTGTATCTCGGGTTTCCCATTCTCCTTGTAGCTGGTAAATCACTAGGGCTGAGTCTCCGAAAACTTCCAATACTTTGATCTTTCTGTCCACTGCAGCATGAAGGCCCATAGTACATGCTTCATATTCGGTAGTATTGTTTGTACAACCAAAATCCAATCTAGCAGTGAAAGGATAATAATCTTCTTCTGGGATATAAGCACTGCACCGATTCCATGCCCCATGGCGTTAGATGCGCCATCAAAGTACATTTTCCATACTTTCTTCTTCAGGGGAATCTCATCTGCTTGCGATACATACATCAAATCCTCATATAGGAAGTCAAAGTTCAACGGCTCATAATCTTCCACTGCCCGACTTGCTAAGAATTCAGCTACTGCACTGCCCTTGATAGCTTTTTGACTTACATATACAATGTCGTACTCTGACAATAAAACCTGCCATCTTGCTGTCCTCCCTGACGAAGAAGGTCTTCCAACATGTATTTGACTGGATCCAACTTAGTAATCAACCACGTTGTGTGATACAACATATACTGTTTGAGTCTTCGAGCAGTCCAAGCTAAGGCACAACACAACTTCTCTACTGATGAATATTTCAACTCATAATCTGTGAACTTCTTGCTGAGATAGTAAACTGCCTATTCTTTCTTTCCAGTTTCATCAAGCTGCCCCAAAACACAACCAATGGATCTTTCAAATACTGATAAATACAGTATCATTGGTTTATCCGGAATAGGTGGCATTAATACTGGTGGGTTTGATAGATAATGCTTAACCTTTTCAAAAGCAATCTGACACCCTTCATCCCATTCTCCTGGATCACATTTTCGAAGTAACTTAAATATTGGATCACATTTGTCGGTTAACTGTGAAATAAACCGAGCAATGTAATTCAATCTCCCAGAAAGCCTCTAACTTCCTTTTGAGTGCGAGGTGGTGGCAAATTCTGAATGGCCTTCACTTTATCTGGGTCAATCTCAATTCCTCTTTTGCTGACGACAAAACCCAACAACTTCCCCGAGGTGACTCCAAAAGTGCATTTTGTCTGATTTAGCTTGAGTCTAAACTTCCTTAGTCGTTCAAAGAGCTTCTTAAGATTCGCAATATGCTCCTCTTCTCCTTGTGACTTTGCAATCATATCATCAACGTAGACCTCAATTCCCTTATGCATCATATCATGAAACAAAGTTACCATGGCTCTTTTGTATGTTGCCCCAGCATTCTTCAATCCAAATGTGATTACCTTGTAGCAGAAGGTTCCCTACATTGTAACAAATGTGGTTTTCTCAATATCTTCCGGTGCCATCTTGATCTGATTGTATCCTGAGAATCCGTCCATGAAAGAAAATAAAGAACTCTTCGCTGTATTATCCACCAGAGTATCAATATGTGGCAAAGGGAAATTATCTTTAGGGCTGGCCTTGTTCAAATCTTGGTAATCAACGCACATTCGCACCTTGCCATCCTTCTTTGGTACCGGAACAATATTTGCCACCCATTCTGGATATTTTGCCACCTCTAAGAATCCAGCATCAAATTGCTTCTTTACCTCCTCCTTTATCTTTAACAGCATATCAGGCTTCATTCTTCTCAATTTCTGCTGAATTGGCTTGTACTCTGGCTTTAAAGGGAGCTTATAAACTACAATATCCGGATCCAACCCTGGCATGTCCTGGTAAGACCATGCAAATACATCCACATACTCATGGAGCAATGCTATCAATTCACCTTTTATTGATAATGATAATGAAGTTCCAATTTTGACTTCTTTTATTTCTTCACCATTTCCCAGATTTATCGTTTCCAATAATTCCTTGTGGGGAAGTACTTGCTTCTCCTCTTGTTCTATTTTCCTTAATAAATCTGGAGGTAGACCGTAATCTTCAGTATCTTCATTAGCCTCGAAATCACCCGTGCAAATAGGTCTTTCAAAATCAATTTCAGAATTACTGACAGGAAGGTCCTCATATTCTATATCCGTACACCTGTAAATAGGTGGAGAAGAAACAATATAGGAAAATATATAATGAAAACAAAATAAATAACAAAAATGAAAGAATATGGACACATCAATATGGATAATGCATTGTGCTTGTTATTTATTGAATGAAAATGTTTAAAAAGCCCATTACAGAAAAAACTCTTAATATCTCTGGGTAAAATAATTAAGATTGCTTTTTTAAAAGTATTACTTTGGAATAGACTTAAAAACTATGGGCAACTCAGTCGCACTCCAATTGGTTAGTCTATATCCTGGTGGACAAGGTCGCACCATCCAGCTAGCATACTCTATTTCAATTCTGTCTTTCTCAGTCGTGCAGATCTCCACATCATACATCTGCTCATCCTTTTTCACTTGGAACCTCTCGAAGGCTTGCTCTATCATTACGAGCACATCATCAGAATTCTTTTCTCCGAATAGAGAACCGGGTAAATGAAAGCTGTGAATGATAGGTGGGAATGTCATAGGCTCCCATTCAATATCTATACTCGTAAGACAGACCATCCTCCTTTTTCAGTTTCTTTCAATTTGCTTTTTTTTCTCATGGGCCTTCGGGAGATATCCTAGGCCAAACCGGTCCTTCTTTCCTTTTACTTCTATGGCTCGAGCCATCCCCTGAAGATATTTCCCGAGACCTTTTCTAGCCCTGCAGCCTTTTCCTACAGTGGTTCTTACCCCCAGCCTTGTGTTCTTGGACAGCCTCGATTTTGGAATTTTTCGTCCTTCAGCGACGAAAACTGCATTTACAAATTCGAAAGACCGGAAAGAACACTCCACGGCCTCTTCATTGGGCTCCACATAAGGAGATTCAGTAGATACAGAAGCTATTATGTCTTCCTCCCCTGATACTGTGATCAACCGGCCCTCCATCACAAATTTCAGCTTTTGGTGGAGAGACGAGGGTACAGCCCCAGCTGAATGTATCCACGACCTTCCCAACAAGCAATATAAGATGGATTAATATCCATGACCTGGAAGTTCACTGTATAAATGCACGCGCCTATCTCCAGAGGAACTTCAATGGTTCCCATAACCTCTCTCCTTATTCCATCAAAAGCCCTGACCACCGTGCAGCTTGGTATCATATAGGATATATCCACTGGCAATTTGGATAGGGTTGCTAAAGGCATCACATTTAGTGAAGAACCATTATCCAAAAGGACCCTCGGTAATATGTTCCCCTTACAATTGGTAGTTATATGGAGAGCTTTCGTTGATCCAATACCGTTGGGTGGTATCTCCTCATAGCTAAAAAATATGTAGTCATCTGCTGTGATATTTCCCACCAACCTATCCAGCTTTTCCACTGATATATTATTAGCCACGTATGCTTGATTTAATACTCTTAACAGAGCATTTCTGTGTAGTTCTGAATTTAAAAGCAAGGATAAGATTGAGATCCTAGCTGGTTGACGTTGCAGTTGTTCAACCACGCTATACTCACTGTGCTTTATAAATTTCAAGAACTCACAGGCTTCCTTCTCACATACTGGTTCTTTCATTTTGTTAACCGGGGCTGATCCTCTCTCTGTTTCTTTTGGCAAATCCATCTCAATATGGATTGGCTCGACTACCTTCTTCCCTTTATCTGTTCCTCTTTCTTTCCTTGCTAATCCCTGTTCAGCGGCCTCCGGAGCATAACATCTCCTGTTTCGGGTTAAATGCCCCACACCTGTAATATCCTATTGGCTTGAAGACCCAGGCATAACCATGCTACAATCATATTTCCATGGTGTAGCCTTGTTTTCCTTGTATGGAAAGGAAATAGGTAGATCAATGATTAATTTGGGCGCATTTTCTTAAATGACTGGCATAACTTTTTTCTCCAGTTCATCATAATAGATGATCAGGGGTCTTCCTATCCCATAGCCACCTGTATTTTCAATGACTTCTATTTCCCCCTTTATCTCCTCGTAGAATTGGGCTTCCCAACTATCCATCATCCTTTGGACTTTAACCTGAAAGTCCCCGCAAATCTATATGTCATGGCCTCCACCCTTATGGAATGGGCACCAATTATGCACCCTTTTCGCAAACATTTTCAGACTATCTGTATCTTCCACCAATCCTGCCTTGACCATTTCAACCCATACTGTCAGCATCAGAGTCTTAACGTCCCCAATAT
The DNA here is from genome assembly GCA_030761205.1 of Fremontodendron californicum. NCBI lineage: Eukaryota > Viridiplantae > Streptophyta > Magnoliopsida > Malvales > Malvaceae > Fremontodendron > Fremontodendron californicum. Next base: position 255,348 of record JAULJL010000040.1, read on the forward strand.
CCCTTTTTAATCTTCTGCCCTCTTCGGTCAATATTGCATTTACCTGATTCCCAGCATGATTGGGCAATGGATTTCCAGCTACGTTTGGCCCATTTTTTGATCCAAACTTCACAACCCCAGAATTAATCAGGCTTTGGACTTTCTTTTTGAAGGCCAAGCAATCTTCAATTAAATATCCTTGGATTCCCGCATGGTATGCATAGTTAGTGTTTGCATTGTACCGTCTTGGATATGAAGGTGTCAAAGGTTTTAGGTACACGGGTGCAACAAGTTGACCCTACAATAGTTTTGGATATAGCTCACCGTAGGTAGTGGGAATCGGATCAAATTGGGCTTTTTGATCGCTCCTTGGTGAATGTTGGTCATTACGCACAGAACCCTGAGTGTTTGGGACAGTATTTCTAGGAAGGGTGATTTGAGGGGATATGCCAGTTGGGAATGGCTGTTGTGGTATATTGGTGTAGGGGAACGGGTTTTGGGTAAGGTGGTTGACATTGGGGTAGTAAGGATTATACCCCGGGTATGGTGTGTAAGGTGTTGGAGGCTCATAAGGTGTGGTAGGAGTATAGGGCCTTGGTGGTGTGTATGGCGTAGGAGGTGTATAAGGGTATTGGTTGAAGCAAACTGCATGGGTTTCCTCCTTCTTCTTTGCAGGAAAAGCTCCCTTCCATCTTCCCATTTTAATAGCTGACTCAATCATTTCCCCAGATATTACCATATCCGCAAAATCCTTGGTAGCGCTTCCCACCAATCTGTCATAATAGGGTGCTTTCAATGTGTTGATGAAAAGCATCGTGGTTTCTTTGTTGGTTAAAGGGGGTTGCACTTGTGTGGCCAGATCCCTCCACCTCTGCGAGTACTCTTTGAAGGTCTCATTGGATCTCTTCTCCATATTCTGTAATGACAGCCTATCCGGTACCATGTCAAAAACATGCTTATAATATTCTATAAAAGCCCTGGCCAAATCTGTCCATGAACGAATTTTGGTACGACTGAGTTGATTGTACCATCGGGTGGCTGACCCTGTTAAGCTATCTTGGAAGCAATGAATAAGCAATTTCTCATTATCTTCATGCCCTGTCATCCTTCTACAGTACATGGTCAGATGAGCTGATGGGTTGGTGGCCCCATTATACTTTTCAAAGTCTGGTACTTTGAACTTGGGTGGAATTACTAGATCATGTACCAAGCTCATCTCTTTGGCATCTAGACTGCCAAACAACTCTGCTCCTTCCACTGCTCATAGCCTTTCTTCCAACAACTGATATTTCTTATGAGATTCAACGGTTTCGACCCTCTTCAGTTCGGTCATTTTGGCCCTTTCCTTTTCTGCCATTTCTTCGAAGTCTGGAACCTCAACCTCAATTGGATCAACTCCGATGTTACCCTTTTTGGACCGAAATTCTGTGCTTCAGCAGCTGGCTGGATGTAAATGTAGGAAGCTGCCCCAGTTGGGATTTCATTTCCCACAGGTTGGGATGTTTGGCCATTTCTCTGTACTACTTCTGGTCGATCCTCCTGATTCACTGCCCCTATTCTAGTATCTGAATTCTCTCCGAGCCGCTTCTGCTTCATCATAGTGTTCATCATCTCCATGAGCTTTGTCATCTGTTCTCGTGTCTCCTCTTGAGACTTAGTCAACTATTCCTGTAGTTCTTTATGGTTTCTTTCCATTCTTTCAATTCTGGCAAGCTGATCGTTTTCCATGGCTCTTATTCGAGATCGAGTATTGTAAGGGTGTTGGAAGTCTGGTTCTTTCTGAGTGCGACCAATTGTACCTTTAGTTTTAAAAACCACGGATTAGAAATTATTGACACATTTCTTATTTTTATTTTATAAAAAATGAAAAAAATGAATGAATGAATATTAGTGAATGCTCAACTAAATAAATGACTAAGTGCATGAACTTAGATGACTAATTATAAAAAATAAATGAATGAACAAATAAATAAATGACTAAGTGTATGAACAATTAATAAAGAATAAATGAATGAATGATTATGAATATAAATGAATGAACAAATAAAATATATAAAAGAAAAAACTAGTGAATGATGAATGTATTTAAAGTATTGGCCTCGGGATAATTCCAACCAAACGGTCTTTCACTGATTTCCTGGAACTAAATATATCAAAGAAAAGATCCCTGCTTTAGACAACATGATAATCTATCTCTCCTAAAAAACTATTACAAGATACTGGTCCTATAATAACTCCCTCGGATCCTGGACCTTCTTCACTGTCCTCTTTTAACTGCCTTGCTCTTCCATCTGATCCCTACTTGTTCGCGACCCTTTGGCGTTTCAGCAGAAGCATCGCCGTGTAAGTTTTCCCTAGCTTGTTTCTCAAGTTGATTTGCTCGGGCTTCCTCGTGTTTTGCTTTTTCTGCCCAATATTTCTTCTCCTTCTTGAGGTTTCTGACTTCTTGCTCCCATTCCCTGAAAGTCTTGAGAGTCCCCTCAAATTTGAGCTTGAAACGGTATCTCTTGTTCTCCAAGTGTAGTTCTTGAAGATCACTTTGAATAGTATCCCGCTCTCTCTTGATCTTTTCCTTTTCTTTTTCTCGGGCTATCTCCCTATCTTTCATGTCCTCAAGCTCTTCTTGCAGTCGAGCAATCTCCTTGTTCATCTGGGATTTTTCTTTTTCAAATTCCGCCCTTGCGATTTCTAATTCTGATGGCGCTTTCTTGGGCGGTGAACTTAAGTGCTGAACTTCTTCCCTATCCGATGTCAACAACCTATCATTAACCCTCGATTCCCTCCATGTTAGGTAATCAGGAGTGACGATATCGACATATCTAGCTACCTCCACCCGATGAGTTTCCTTCCATGCCACCACAATCTCACGGACCTTTCCCGAATATCCAACCTCTCCGTAAGCAAATTCCAAATTACTAAGGTCATGGGTCATTGGAGTAAACTGACGAGATTCTGATTGCCTCAGTACTAGTAGTGGTGCATAGCTCACTCCTTCCCATACTCCTAATAATGGAACATAAGCTCTATCTCCACATTTATACAATGTCGGCATAGGAGCTATCCATGGAGCTCTCCAAACTATCATCTCAACCCTGATATTCCGGAATATGTTGATCCATTGCTCCTCAGTCCTATCCTCAAGCCAATCCCTCTTAAGAAATTCACCAATTGGTGCAAAAGATTTCCAGTATGAGCGAAGAGGGAAGTTCTCCTGTTTACAAAAATGGCTCTGAACCCATATGTAGAGGAGCTGTATACAATCTAGAAAACGACCTTTGCCTTCCCGTCTACAGAAATTCAAGGATCGGATTGTTTCTGCTATGATTGTCGGGGCTGGATTTATCCGTTGCTCAAGCCTCTCGAAAACATCAAATATCGCCACATCCACATACCTTAATGTTTTCGGGAAGATAACTAAACCATAGATAGCCAAAGCAAAAATATTCCTAACTGTCTCCTTGCTTGAATGGCTATGGATTAAAACCCGTAAAATATCCCATGATATACAGTAGTTTACTCATTTTCTGACAACATGGCTTTCTACCCAATTTCTTTCTACTCCCAAAATCTTCGACACCTTTTTCTTGATACCCGGCGTCTTTGTATCCTTCAAATAAATACGATTGGAATAACATTCTCAATATGCAGAAAGGTCGAATACTCCTCTATGGTTGGAGTCATATCCTCTCGGTTGAAAGTAAAACATCGATAAGCGGGATTCCAGAATTGTACCACAGCCCGGATCACCTCGCCACTGACCTTAACCTGAGCTAATAGTGCTATGTCCCTATATGTCTGAGTGAAGGCTTCTTTTTCGATATGTTCCACTGATTCCATATATCAATCAATTCCCAGAGATCATTTTGCTTGATAATAAGATCAACCTCGGCTGGCAATGCTAACACATATCCCATCTTCAAATAATCCCCATTATCTTGCTGACCTTTCTCGGACTGCTTCCTAACCTCTAAATGTTTCTCGACCACTGAAACACTCTGACCCTCCATGAAAACCCTTTTGGTTAAAAAATATCCGGAGACCAATAACCTTCAAATGTGCAAAAATGATGGCAAGAATGCAAAAAAAAAAAAAAAAAAAAAAAAAAAAAAACAAAAACAACAACAAAAAAGAAAATGAATTAATAACGGGAATAAATATGAATAATACAAAAACATATAATTCAAAACAATAATTATCCCTGAGAATGCCAACAAAATTTCGGTATTGTAACATCTCTGGGATGAAATATCAACATTTATTATGGACATTGTGATGAACGTTCATCATTGTCCGAAAAAAAAAAAACTTATTATGAAAGTAGAATATAAGGTAAAAGGATTGGAAATATTCCTCCATGTGTTCTTAACTTCGGGATATCTAATTGGAAATTCGACATGGCTTCGCCTAGGTTTACTATATGAAGGAGAATGAGTTCTAAAAGCCCCGAATTGTTCCTCACTGTCGCCGGTGAAGGCTAGTAAAGCACCCCGATAAAAGCGGGTTCAATTCGTTAGAATCTATTTCCCTAGCCCATGCGGATTATTAATCATGAAGGCTTAGGTAATTTAATACTGTGGAAGTCTTTCACTAGCCCATGCGGATTGTTAATCACGAAGGCTTAGTTACTTTGCTCCCACCTAAAAGGACGGAACCCGGGTATAGGATTCATGATATGCAAATGCACATGTAGTGTGTGAGGAGAAATAACAAACATTTACCACCTATTCTATATCCCTTATTCTAAATGCCCCGATAAGATTAAACAGCATAAATCATCAATTAATCAATAAATGAATATATGCACCAAAATAACCAGAGAACAAATATAATATGTATGCACATGAAATATGAATATATTTAAAAAACATTTTATTATTATTTTTTTTTAAATTATCTTTTTTTTTTAAATATGAGAATTAAAATTAAATACCAATTAAACCAACAAAATCGAGACTTTGATAACACACGACTAATTCTAGGCCTGACTCTCTAATTGTCCCCAGTGGAGTCGCCAAGCTGTCGCAACCTAAAAAATAACAAGTCTCATCGCAAGACTTTATTATTCGTTAAGCGTGACATTAATAAAAATCGAGGAAAAGTCGACTTAATTCCTCTAAAAAATGAAGGTTTTGAAAATGACCTTGAAAAAGACATGGAGTCGCCACCAATCTTTTTTAGCTAGGTGTGATCGACCACCTATTAAAACCGGTTTTATAAAATATTTTAAAAATTAATTAAAACATTTTAAAAACCTATTTCAAGTCTGCGTTTTAAACCAGAGAAATCAAAGAAACGAGTTCGGGACTCGATTACGTATGGGGAAGGATTAGCACCTCCAAAACGCCCGTATAAAAAGGTACCTTATTAATCGTGTGTTATCTCAAATCTCGGTGTAAGGTTGGTTTTAAATTTAGTATTTCAAGTTAATTCCCAATTTAAAGAAAAATAAATCCATTTTTAATTGAAAATGATCCGGAATTTATAAATTCAAAATTTTCCTATATTCCCCAACAAACGTGGCAAAATATAGAAAATTTTATTAATTTTGGAAAAAATTTCGAATCATTCTCCTTTCAAAGAAGATATTCCATTATTAATAATAATTGATGATATCCTCCCCAGCAAACCTGGCAGAGAACTCATGAATTATTTTAACACGGGATATCTTTATTTTATTGAAAATCATTATCTTTTTTTGAAAACATTTAAAAGAAATGAATATGTATATGTATGACATAAATAAAATGACATAGCAAAATCTAAATAATATAATGCTTCCTAAATAATATGATATAATTTAAATGCCTTAGTATATTCTAAATGAAATGAAATGTCCTAAGTTATATGACATATTCTAAATGAAATAAAATGTCCTAAGTTATATGACATATTCTAAATGAAATAAAATGACCTAGGTAACATAATATATTCTATATGAAATGTAATATCCTAAATCATGTGATATATTTTAAATGAAATAAAATATCCTAAATGCCAGAATATATCCTAAATGAAATGACCTAGGTAACATATTATATTCTACATGAAATGAAATAATTTAAATGACATGGAAAATATGAATGATATGGCATATAATTTAAATGACATGGAATAAAAAAATAATGCTATCATATAATATGCATGGAAATAAAAAAGAAAATATTAATGCATGAACATAGTATATGCTAAATAATATAACAAAAAAATAATTAAATAAAAAGCATAGGATATCATGAAATATTCCAAATCATATAATAAACAATATAACATAACTCAAAATCTTAACAATATCATAAAAATTATCATAGCAAAAAAAATTCACATATTATATAAAATGCATGAATATGGAAAATGCAATGCATGAAATGTATTTTTTCCTTTAATTAAGGAAATCCGTATATCTAAAAAGATATCTGGCTACCTTAGGAAAATATGTCAAATTAAATATTCTAAAACCAAAATACTTTGTGATTGTTTGAAAACAATTTTGAAAAGCTTAGATTCAAAATAAAAACTGATTAAACCCTTTTTTAAATGGCTCTAATTTCCTAAGTTTAAAATCCCGGACTTGACCACCCTTAACCCGAGAGTTAAAAAATTATTTTTAGAGTTTAAAAAGGCTTAGAAACTACTCTAAGTCAGTAGCTAACCTTCTTAATCAGCCCCCTCTAAGTAACTTAACCAAAACAGAAAAATGATTTTTCTTTTAATTCAATTATGACTCCACTGTCGAGTTTTAAGCCATGATTTTTTACCCTATTTTTAAAAATTCAAAAACTTCTGAAAAAAATACTGGAGACTCAGGACATGTAAAAATCCACGGGAAACAATCGGCTTAATTTTTTGATTAAATATGAATTCCCAAAAAAATCGGAAAAGTACGAGTACTGGGTGAAAAAAAACTGTTTTACCAGAATACATTTTGCCTTTGATAAAATTATTTAAAAATCAAAGTAAGAATATTTAAGACTCATAAAATAACTCACAAACAGTATCTAGGACAAAGTTAGATAAAAATTGGTTAAGTGAAAAAAATCACAAAGGTAGAATAATCAATTTGACAAATTTTAATTTTCCACAAGTGTGCTCAAGAGAGCATGACTTTGAACCATTAATTGGCCTAAGTCATTATTCAAGTGGCATGGACATGAAATGCATGAAAAAATAGAGCAAGTATAATGCATGAAATGCATGAGTTTAAAACTAAATGTCATGAAAAAATGCATGGCATTCATATAGTGACCTAAACCTAAATGAACTTGCATGGCATTTAATGCAACCTAGACCTAAAATGCATGAACATGCATGGAAAATAAACCAAACTTAATAACTAAAATATGCATGGCATTTTCACAAACACAAAGCATGCTTAAACCAAAAACTCAAACAAATATCATGCAAATGCTAACCTATCAACTAACATGGCAAGAATGCACATACAATGCAAAAATTCAAGGAGTGGCCGAATGGCCTATGTAACTAGCAAACATGGCATTTTCCCAAACACTTGGTATACTAACATGCAAAACTAAATCAAATATCATGCAAATGCAAAACCTACCAACTAACATGGCAAAAACGCAACACACAATGCAAAACACATGGAATAGCCGAATGACCTCAAGCTCCAACAATCATGACATTTTCACAAACACTTGATATACTAACATGCTCAACTAAAATATAACACTCAAAACATGCAAACACAAAGTAGAAATACTAAAACCAAACAAGCATTTTCACAAACACTTGATATACTAACATGCTCAACTAAAATATAAAACTCAAATCATGCAAACACCACACAAGCATTTTCACAAACACTTGATATACTAAATCTAAAACACCAACAAATTTAAACATTATGAAAACAGAAAATTAAAAATGCAAAAACATGATATTTAAATCATAAATGGCAACAAACAAAGCAACCAAATTAAAATATAAGTCAAGTATATGAAGTAGAATAACATTTAAAACATCAAGATCAAAGAAAATAACATAAAACAACATGATAAAATAAACAAAACAACAACTTAAATAAAGAATGTAGGCGATTCGGCCATGGTGAGAAATTGTAAAAAAAATTGTAAAAAATATCTTTATTAAAAAGATGAAGAAAGAACTTAAGAAGAACAATAAAAAAAACATTTTTTAAAAAAGGAAACTCACCAAATAGTAATAAAAATAGCAAAAACAAGAATGGAAAATCAAGAAACTGCAAGAGTTGGTGCTCAAGAGCAACCTCAAGAAGCTAAATTTCAAGCTTTATCTCTTCAAACTTTTCTTTCTTTTCTAAACTTTTTCTTTTTGCTTTCAACCAAAGAGAGAAAAACCAAGTAAAAACTAAAAGCAATTAGCAAAAATGAAGTGTCAAAAAATGAAATCTGCCCCCCCATTAGAGCTGGCCGAAACCCCCTCTCTCATGCAAAGGTGTTGTCATTTTTTCCCAACTAATTTTCCATCAAATGGCTAATAATTCAAGGTGAAAAAATCATGAAATTATAACCCTTAGATTAGCATATCAGCTGTCCCAAATTATAGCTGTTCAAGAATAATGTTGACACTCTTTTTTGGCCTATGTGGCTTAATCACCATGGCTTGATCAAAGAGAATCTCTAACTAACTCTTAATTTTTGGCCATTTGATTGAAAAATTAGAAGCTTCCTCCTTCCTTTGGGCCTTGGCAGGCCAGCACTTCTCTTTTCCAGCCCAAGTCTGATTTTTTGAAAGGCCCAAAGAAGCCCTTTTCGGTTGCTTGGGTGAAATGACCGTTTTGCCCCCCGGATGGAAATAAATATCAAATGGACTCCAAATTCAATTTTTATTTTTTTAATACTTCCAAAATAATAAAACATTGAGTTCTGGAAGTTTTCAAAATTATCCAAGTCTGTTTGCTATTTATTTAGATTTTTTCTTCCAAAAATGCCCTTTTATGCCCCCATATTTTACCATGTTTTAAACGAGCTCCAAATCAAGATTTTTATTCAACAATCTCTTTCAAATAATTTAAAAGTGTGATCTGGAAGTTTTCATAATTTTTGGAGCTCATTTGGTATTTTTTCGGGATTTATCGGCTTGAATTACTACATAGAAGGCCCGGCATTTGGCCATTTTGCAAACGAACTCCGAATCAAGATTTTCTTTTGCCAATATCTTCCAAATAATTTAAAAATGAGATTTGAAAAATTTTAGAAGATTTGGAGCTCATTTGCTATTTTTCCGAGATTTATCTTGTTGAATTATTGCATAAGAGGCCCGAGATTTGGCCATTTTGCAAATGAACTCCGAATCAAGATTTTATTTCGGCAATCTCTTCCAAATAATTTAAAATGATATTTTCAAAATTTCAGAAGAGTTGGAGCTCATTTGCTATTTTTTTGGGATTTTTCTTCTTGAATTACTCCATAAGAAGCCCGGGATTTGGCCATTTTGCAAACGAACTCCGAATCAAGATTTTCTTTCATCAATCTCTTTCAAATGATTTAAGAATGAGATTTGCAAATTTTCAGAATTTTCGGAGTCCATTTGCTATTTTTCCCAAATTTTCCAAGTTTGCCCTTTTGCCTCCGAAACCCGGTTTTGCTCAAAACAAGTCCGATTTTTAGGTTTTCTTCAAGCTGAGCCTTGGGCTATCCCTTTTAACCTTTCCTCATCCATTGGGGGCTTTGGTCCTACCAAGTCGGGCCATTTCTGTGATTCTTTCCAATTTCACCGAAATCCACTAAAAACCCTAATTCTCGGTTTTTTTCTCGGATTGACTTTGCTTTTGGTTTTTATTACAAGTGGCTTCTCTATTACCCATAGTCAGTGCTTATCTTTCATTTGGAATCTTCAATTTCGACCAATTTGATCGTTTAAGCACTTTTCCCCAAATTTCTCAGATTAGGGTTTCCTTTCTACTAAATCTCAAAATCCCAACTTCCGAACTCCATATCTTTCAATGTAGACCTCGGATTATCAAAATTGTTTCGCCATTTTTCAATTGAACTTAAAATCTTGATTTTGAAAGTGGGTTGACTTTTTCAGTAGTTGACTTTTTACGATTGACTTATTTGGGGTTGACTTTTTTTGAGGTTGACTTTTTTGAGTTTGACTTTTATGCTCGCCCTCTTAAACATACCTGTTTTAGTGGTCCGGACAAAATTAGGTGTCTACAACTCCGTCATGAAATCAGAAAATTTGTGAATTTCAGCGAAAGTTAGAAACTGGGACTGTTTGGCAAGTTATCTTGAGTGAAATGTTCCTTAAGTGGATCATCAGTGAACAACTGAAGACTCTGTCATGAAGTCAGATAATCTGTGAACCTCAAAGAAACCATGGATTAGAAATCATGACACAATCAATTGATTGCATTCATTCTTAGGAAACATACAAGCATTTGCAAAGCATGTCACTCTCATCATTGCATTTAGCTAACATTGCAGGAATCAAGAAAACTTTGTCTTCCCCAAATCGAACTCATTCTTCTTCTCAAATGAGTCGAGCCCCGAGACCACCATCGAGGTATTTCCTTTCCAAATCAAACTCGTTCTTCTTTTCATATGAGTCGAGCCCTGAGACCACCGTCGAGGTATGTTCCTTTCCAAATCAAGCTCGTTCTTATTTTCAAATGAGTCGAGCCCCGAGACCACCGTCAAGGTATGTTTCTTTCCAAATCAAACTCGTCATTCTTTTCAAATGAGTCTAGCCTCGAGACCACCATCGAGGTATGTTTCATTCCAAATCAAACTCGTTCTGCTTCTCAAATGAGTCGAGCCCCGAGACCGCCGTCGAGGTATTTTCTTTTCATTTTCAAGTTAAATTTATTTTTTCCAAATGAATCAAACCCAGGATCATTCTTAGTATTTTCTTTTGTTTTAAATCGAATTCATTCTGTTTTATCAAGTGAGTCGAGCCTCGAGACCATTGTCGCAACCTAAAAAATAACAAGTCTCATCGCAAGATTTTATTATTCGTTAAGCGTGACATTAAAAAAAATCGAGGAAAAGTCGACTTAATTCCTCTAGGAAAATGAAGGTTTTGAAAATGACCTTCAAAAAGGACATGGAGTTGCCACCAATATTTTTTAGCTAGGTGTGATCGGCCACCTATTAAAATCGGTTTTATAAAATATTTTAAAAATTAATTAAAACATTTTTAAAACCAATTTCAAGTCTGCGTTTTAAACCAGATAAATCAAAGAAATGGGTTCGGGACTCGGTTACGTGCGGGGAAGGATTAGCACCCCCACAACGCCTGTATAAAACGGTACCTTATTAATCGTGTGTTATCTCAAGTCTCGGTAAAAAATCGGTTTTAAATTTAGTATTTCAAATTAATTCCCAATTTAAAGAAAAATAATTCCATTTTTAATTGAAAATGATCCGGAATTTATAAATTCAAAATTTTGCTATATTCCCCAACAAACGTGGCAAAATATAGAAATTTTTATTAATTTGGAAAACTTTCCGAATCATTCTCTTTTTAAAGAAGATATTCCGTTATGAATAATAACTGATGATATCCTCCCCAGCAAACCCGGTAGAGAACTCATGAATTATTTTAACTCGGGAATATCTTTATTTTATTGAAAACCATTATCTTTTTGAAAACATTTAAAAATATATATGAATATGAATATGCATGACATAGATAAAATGACATAGCAAAATCTAAATAATATAATGCACCCTAAATGATATGATATGATTTAAATGTCTTAGCATATTCTAAATGAAATGAAATATCCTAAGTTATATGACATATTCTAAATGAAATGAAATGACCTAGGTAACATAATATATTCTATATGAAATGTAATATCCTAAGTCATATGGTATATTCTAAATGAGATGAAATAATTTAAATGACATGGGAAATATGAATGATATGGCATATAATTTAAATGACATAAAATATAAAATAATGCTATCATATAATATGCATGAAAATAATAATGCATGAACATAGTATATGCTAAATAATATGACAAAAGATAACTAAATAAAAAGCATAGGATATCATAAAATATTCCAAATCATATAATAAACAATATAACATAACTCAAAATCATAACAATATCATAGAAATTATCATAGCAAAAATCACATATTATATAAAATGCATGAATATGGAAAATGCAATGCATGAAAATGTATTTTTTTCTTTAATTAAAGAAATCCGTATATCTAAAAAGATATCCGGCTACCTTAAGAAAATATGTCAAATTATATATTCTAAAACCAAAATACTTTGTGATTGTTTGAAAAAATTTTTGAAAAGCTTAGATTAAAAATAACAACTTAGCTAAACCCTTTTTTAAATGGCTCTAATTTCCTAAGTTTAAAATCCCGGACTTGACCACCCTTAACCCGAGACTGAAAAAAAATCATTTTTAGAGTTTAAAAAGACTTAGAAACTATACTAAGTTAGTAGCTAAACTTTCTAATCAGCTCCCTCTAGGTAACTTAACCAAACAGAAAAATGATTTTCCTTCAAATTCAATTCTGACTCCATTGTCCAGTTTTAAGCCACGATTTTTTATCCTATTTTTAAAAATTCAGAAAAATCTAAAAAAAATACTGGAGGCTTAGGACATGTACAAATACACGGGAAAAAAATCAGCTTAATTTTCTAATTAAAGATGAATGCCCAGAAAAATCTGGAAAGTATGAGTACTGGGTGAAAAAATTGTTTTGCCAAAATACATTTTTGCCTTTGATAAAATCATTTAAAAATCAAAGTAAAAATATTTAAGACTCAAAAAATGACTCAAAAACAGTAGCTAGGGCTTTTTAAAAGTTAGACAAAAATTGGCTAAGTAAAAAAAAATCACAAAAGTAGAATAATTAATCTGACAAACCATAATTTTCCATAAGTATGCTCAAGAGAGCATGTCTTTGAACCATTAATTGGCCTAAGTCATTAGTCAAGTGGCATGGGCATGAAATGCATGAAAAATACAGAAAATATGATGCATGAAATGCATGGTTTTTAACCTAAATGTCATGAAAAAATGCATGGCATCAATATAGTGACCTAGACCTAAATGAACTTGCATGGCATTTACTGCAACCTAGGTCTAAAATGCATGGACATGTATGGAAAAATAAAGCAAACCTAACAATTAAAATATGCATGACAATAACACAAACACAAGGCATACTTAAATCACAAACTCAACCAAATGTCATGAAAATGCAAACCTATCATCTAACATATCAAAAATGCAAACACAAGGCAAAATAATGAGGTAGCCAAATGGCCTAAGGTTCCAAACAAACATGGCATTTTCACAAACACTTGGTAACTTAAACTAAATACTCAATCAAATGTCATGCACTTGCAAACCTATCAACTAACATGGCAAAAATGCACACACAATGCAAGATACATGAAGTGGCCGAATGGCCTAAGGTTCCAAACAAGCATGGCATTTTCACAAACACTTGATATACTAACATGCTCAACTAAAATATATCACTCAAATCATGTAAACACAAAGTAGAGATATTAAAACTAACAAGCATTTTCACAAACACTTGATATACTAACATGCTCAACTACATTATAACACTCAAATCATGCAAATACAAAGTAGAGGTATTAGAACTAACAAGAATTTTCACAAACACTTGATACACTAAATATAAAACATCAACAAATTTAAACATTATGAAAACAGAAAATTGAAAATGCAAGAATATGATAATAAACTCATAAATGGCAACAAACAAGCATCCAAATTAAAGCAAACTTCAAGTATATGTAGTAGATGAAGATTTAAAGCATCAAGACTAAAAAAATAACCAAAATAACATGATAAATCAAGGCAAAACAACAACTATATAAAAAAATCAGGCCTATTCGGCCATGGTAAAAAAAATAAGAAAAAAAATGTAAGAACTTGTTTAAGAAAAAGATGAAGAAAGAACTTAAAAAGAACATAAAAAACCATTTATTTAAAAAGAAAACTCACCAAATAATAATCAAAAACAGCAAAAACAAGAACAGAAAATCAAGAAAGTGCAAGAGTTGGTACTAAAAGCAACCTCAAGAAGCTATCTTTCAAGCTTTTTCTCTTCAAACTTTCCTTTCTTTTCTAAAATTTTCTTTTTTGCTTTCAACCAAGGAGAGAAAATTAAGCAAAAACCAAGAAGAAATCTGAAAATGAAGGCTCGAAAATAAAAAATCAGAATCCCCCCAATAGTGCTGGCAGAATTTTACCTCTCTCCTCCCTAGGATGTTGTCATTTTTACTCCAACCAATTTCCATCCAAGGGCTAGTGATTCAAGGTGAAAAATCATGAAATTATCACCCTTAGATTAGACCATCAGTTGTCCATAATTACAGCTGTTCAAGAATAATGTTGACACTCTCCCTCTTCATGCATTGGCCCATGTGGCTTATTTGCAATGGCTTGATCAAAAAAATCACTAACTAACTCTTAATTCTTGGCCTTTTGATTGAAAAATTAGAAGCTTCTTCCCTCTTTTGGGCCTTGGCTAGCCAGCAATCCCATTTCCAGCCCAAGTCTGATTTTTTTTGAAAGGCAAGAAAAGCCCTTTTCGGTTGCTTGGGTAAAATGATCGTTTTGCCCCCACTGATGCAAATAAATGGAAAATGGACTTCAAATTCAAATTTTATTTTTTTAATACTTTAAAAATAATAAAATATTGAATTCTGAAAGTTTTCAAATTTTTCCGAGTTCGTTTGCTATTTATTTGGATTTTTTTTCTTCCAAAAATGCCCTTTTATGCCCCCACATTTTACCATTTTTTAAACGAGCTCCAAATCAAGATTTTTCTTCACCAATCTCTTACAAATAAATTAAAAGTGTGATCTGGAATTTTTCATAATTTTTGGAACTCATTTGGTATTTTTTCGGGATTTATCTACTTCAATTACTACATAGGAGGCCCGGGATTTTGTCATTTTGCAAACGAACTCCGAATCAAGATTTTCTTTCTCAAATCTCTTAAAAATAATTTAAAAATGATATTTCCAAATTTTCAAAACTTTTTGAGTCCATTTGCTATTTTTTAGGGATTTATCTTCTTGAATTATTGCATAGGAGACCTAGGATTTGGCCATTTTGCAAACGAACTCCGAATCAAGATTTTCTTTCACCAATCTCTTACAAATGATTTAAGAATGAGATTTGCAAATTTTCAGAATTTTTGGAGTCCATTTGCTATTTTTCTCAAATTTTCCAATTTTGCCCTTTTGCCTCCGAAACCCAGTTTTGCTCAAAACAAGTCCGTTTTTTTAGATTTTCTTCAAATTGAGCCTTGGGCTATCCTTTTTAATCATTCCTCATCCATTGGGGGCTTTAATCTTACCAAGTCGGGCCATTTCTGTAATCCTTCCCGATTTCACCGAAATCTACTAATAACCCTAATTCTCGATTTTCTCCCGGATTGACTTTTCTTTCGGTTTTTCTTTCAAGTGGCTTCTCCATTACCCGTAGTCAGTGCTTATCTTTCATTTGGAACCTTCAATTTTGACCAATTCGATTGTTTAGGCACTTTTCCCCAAATTCCCGGATTAAGGTTTCCTTTCTATTGAATCTGCATAACCTAACTTCCGAACTCCAAATCTTTCAATGTAGACCTCGAATTATCAAAATTCTTTCGCCATTTTTCAATTGAACTTCAAATCTTGACTTTGAAAGTGGGTTGACTTTTTCAGCAGTTTAGTTTTTTCGAGGTTGACTTTTTGGGGTTGACTTTTTTCAAGTTTGACTTTTTTCTTAGTTTGACTTTTTATGCTCGCCCTCTTAAACTAAGTCTCGGAGTACCATCTGCAGGATGAAAAAAGTCTTTTTACATTTTGAAACATCAATTTAGGACGAAAACATACCTGTTTTAATAGTCCGGACAAAATTAGGTGTCTACAGCTGCCCCTCTTTGGCTGTTGCTGAGAATCAGGAATCAGGCAAAGATAAACAAACACTAATTTTGTACGGTTAGTGAAATCACATGTGAAGGAAAGGGAAATGGGTTTTTTTTCATTTTGTTTTTGTTTTTGTTTTTGTTTTTTCAATTTTTCATTTCTTCATTTTTTATTTATTTATTTTTTTGAGAAAGCAATAAATTGAAGATTTTGTCCTTAAATTGAATTCCCTGACTAATCAAGGCTCGACCCGTCTTAAGGAAACAAATTCGATTTGCAAGAAAAGTTGTGTCCGGAGGTCTTAAAAATGGTGCCCGTAGGCCTTACCCTAATGGATGAAACCAAAAATTGAAAAAGATCTGGACGAAACCAGAAATTGAAAGGCATGGGTGAAACCAAAAATTGAAAACGATCTAGATGGAACCAGAAATTTGAAAAGAACCTGGATGGAACCAGAGATTAAAGGATCTGGATGAAACCAGAAGTTAAAGTCATGGGTGAAACCATAAAATTGAAATAGATCTAGATGAAACCAAGGAATTAAAGTCATGGGTGAAACCATAAAATTGAAAGAGATCTGGATGAAACCAAGGAATTTGAAGGCATGGGTGAAACCATGAAATTTGAAAAAGATCTAGATGAAACCAGAAATTGAAATGCATGGATGAAACCAGAAATTTGAAAAAGATATGGATGAAACCAGAGGTTAAAGGCATGAATGAAACCATAAAGTTGAAAGAGATCTGGATGAAACCAAGGAAATTGAAATGCATGGGTGAAACCATAAATTTGAAAGAGATCTGGATGAAATTAAGGAAATTGAAGGCATGGGTGAAACCATAAAATTGAAAGAGATCTAGATGAAACCATAAAATTGAAAGAAATTTGGATGAAACCAAGGAAATTGAAGGCATGGGTGAAACCAAAAATTTGAAAAAGATCTGGATGAAACCAGAGGTTAAAGTCATAGGTGAAACCATAAAATTGAAAAAGATCTGGATGAAACCAAGGAAATTGAAATGCATGGATGAAACCAGAAATTTGAAAAAGATCTGAATATTAACCTGAAGGATTTGAGAGAGGATGCAAATGCTTTATGGTGTAAATGCAAATATCTTGGATTCATGCAAATGCTTCTAAATGCAGATACAAATATCTTGGATTGATGCAAATGTTTCTAAATGCAGATGCAAATGTCCCTACGAATCATATTCATGTGAGTGGTTCATGAATGGTGTAATTGCAGCTACAATGAAGATGCAATGATCCTAGAAATGATACACTTGCTTGAGATGATGCGAATGCAAATGCTCATGGAATAATGCAAATACGAATACTCATGAATTATGCAAATGCTTGCTGACACGGTACAGATACGAAGTTTAATAAATAGATGAATGCTCATGAGTGATGCAAATGCCCCTGATCACTTTTCTAGATTTTGACTCAGCCTTTCCAATTCATTCATTTTTCAATCTTTGGCTATTCTCTTTGCTCCAACAGTTTTCAAACTCTTATTGACAAGAGTCTGCTTGCTGAGTTTTATTTCTTCTTCTCATATTTGGAAGTCAAGGTTAACCCTAATAGTTCCACACCTTTGAGTTAGAAAAACCCTTATCTCATATTAACATCAAAAATAGGTATGTCAAAAAAAAAAATTTTTTTTTTTTGAAAAAACAATTTTGCCTTTTTTAATGAAAACTTCGGAGTCAAAATTTTTAACCCCATAGTGTGTAATGTACAAATCTTTTGAAGACTGATGGTCATTGTTAGAAATTTTCCTAAGTGTCAATTTGGGTTTTTCAACTTGAATTGACAAGGCTTGGTACAACATGATTTTGGTTTTTTTAGGAAAGCTTCACAACAAAAAATGTATGTCCTTTCTAGGCTCACAAATGGAACAGATTTTATAAATCATGAATTCATTGAGAACCAAACAAATTCAACTTTCTTTTAGTTTCCATATCAAGGTATTCTGACAAGCGTCAAGATTGGCTGGGATGTTTGAACCAGAAAGTTTAATCTTGGAAGGATAAAGTTTCAGCTTTTTGAAATCAATCATCCAAATGAGAGTTGACAATTTGGGAGGTTCAGGAATTCCTAGATGTTCCTCGATGACCACTTCTTTAAGAAGATCTTTTCTTTTGTGGTATCGGCACTATCATAGATGGCATCGGAAATTCCCATTTTACTTTAGACCGCCTGTTTTCGGGTTTTTCACCCTAGAGTCCCATTCTCTCCAATTTGTTCTTTTTTTATTTTTTCATTGTTTTACCATTCATTTGGGAATTCTAAAATCTTCCTTAGTGAAATGATAATTCGATGGGATGGGATAAAATCTGAGGAAAAAACCCTTCAAGTTAAATATTCATGCTTGATCAAAATGGACTTTTAAAGCACGTAAAGTAGGCCATGACTCAGGGTTCAAAAAGAAAGGATAAATAGGCCCAAAATATGTGTTTGAGGGTAATCAGATCAAAGGATCCTTTCTTGAGAAGAATTCTTTTTGAAGCGTTTGTCCCTTCTTGGACATTTCTTTCCTTTTTCCTTTTGCTCTTTTCCTTCTTTGCTTTTGGCTTTCATTTGCCATACTTTTTCACACACTTTTTTTTGTTCTTGGCTTCCATTTCGCCATCTTTTCCTTTTCTTTTTCTTTAACAGAGTGAGACCGTATTCATTCGGCACTCTATTTGCTTTGTATCTGTCTTTGAGCTGGGACTCATTTCTCAACGATCTTTAAAAAGATCTTTCCTCGCATTTGCCCCCAGTGTAAAGGATAATCCTTGATCAGGGTTTAAAGAAAAAAGAATTCTTTCAGCTCAAAAGGGGTGACTATGGATAATTTTTTTTGTGCGAAAGGGATATGAAAGATGGCCATTTCTCATGTCAAGCACAAATATTCACATTGAAAAGAAATCCCCAAGGGAAATAGATATTCAGAATTTCATTTTGCACTTTGGAATCATCCGAATTCTCAGATGCATGATATCACAAATTTTTTCATTTTTCATTTTTCATTGCATGCCCCAATGATTCATGCATTAGTCCATCCTTATTCACCATGTATCCATCATTTCCACATATGATGCCCCAATTTGATTAACCATAAGAATTTGTATCAACGAGGAACATAGCAAATCTAGGTCTGTACTGAAAAGACTGAATTTCAAATCTGAGTTCTTTGAAGAGACAAGGAAAATATGACCCAAAAACGGGTTTTCTCTGGGATAAGGGATAATCTAGTTTAATCATTGTGCCCCAGGGTGTCAATCATGAAGTGATGTTTGGGCAATTAGTGTTTTGTGGTTTGTTGAAAATGAAAAAAAATGGTTTTGGCACAACCTTGACACAGACCAAATTACCATGATCTAAATTCTTGAAAGAAAATCTCATTTGTTTGAATTTCAAGGAGTTCGAATTTTTTTTTGAAAAGTTCGTTCCTTTGTTCATAACCTAGACTAGGATCTATATCTTTGCTTATTCTATGATGACAATGGTTTTATGAAGTTCAATCATTCATATTCCTTGAAGCGTTAGGTCTTTCAAGTGTTCTTGGTTTAAGAGATTTAGGCTTAGGAAAACCTAAAGGAGAGGGGAGAAGGTATTGGGTCATTTGTGACAATGACCATCAATCTTCTTGAGACTATCCATTACTAAAACTTCCTTAATGCTCATTTTTTTTCCAATTATTGTTAAAACACAACAAACACAAAGCATTTAAAAATAAAAATTCATTTAATTCTTATGAATGTCGACATGAGACAAGTGTTTTCATCATAAGGTCTGAAACTAAATGCATAAAAACTTCCCCTTGACATGTTCTCCTTAATTCAAACTGGCTATTGCTCGATAATCTTTTCGACCTTTCCATCTTCTTCCCCTATTATGACATCCATAATGGTCTCATCATTCCCATTCAGCAGATTCTCCATGCTGTCTGTCCTTTGTTTCTCCCCACACCTAACTGTCCTTTATTGAAGAGCGCTTGAACCTTTCGCTTTAGACATAAGCAATTTTCTGTGGAATGTCCCCGAATCCCAGAATGATAATCACAATATGCATTCTCGTCATACCAACTTGGATATGGGGGTTGGATAGGCTCTACTGGAACTTTAGTGAAGAGCTGCTCTTCGACTAGCTGGGCAATAGTTTAGAGTAAGACATGGGGAGTGCTCAAACTGATCTCTTTTTCGGATATTCTTTGATTTCCTTTGACTGACAAAAGGTTGAAAATTTACTGGATTCTGAGAGGCCATTGGGTATAAGTATGAACCCTGGGGTACATAATTCATAGAAGGACAGGGTGAAGGGTATGAAGTAGCCAGAATATACGAGGCACAGTCTCCCATGGCTTGATCATCTTTCTATTTCTTTTTGGGCGACCTGTTTCTCTCTGTATTAAATATTTACCTCCTTCGAGTTTCCCAGCCTTGATTGCATTTTCAATCATTTCCCCGGAGATTACCATATTCGAAAAATTCTTCGTGGTGTTGCCAACAAGTCTATCGTAGTATAGGGCCTGTAGTGTATTCACAAAAAGGACAGTGGTTTCATACTGAGTAAAGGCGGTTGTACTTGGGTAGCCATGTTCCTCCACCTCTGAGCATACTCTTTGAAGCTCTCAGTAACCTTTTTCTCTATATTTTACAAGGTGAGACGGTCAGGTGTCATGTCGGTCACATGTTTGTACTGGTTTAGAAAATCCCTAGCCAAATCATTCCAAGAGCGAATCCGATCCTTGCTCAACTGACTATACCACCTAATTGCGGACCCGCTGAGGCTATCCTGAAAGTAGTGGATCAGAAGCTTATCATTATCTATATAACTTGTCATCTTTCGGCAGAACATAGTGATATGGGCTGACGGATCAGTCGTCCCGTCATATTTCACAAAGTCAGGGACCTTGAATTTATGAGGGATGAATAAATTGAAGACCAAGCATCGTTCTTTCGCCTCTACACTCCCGAATACGTCTGTATTTTCTACTGCCCGGAGCCTTTCATCTAGCAACTGATATTTCCCTTGGGAATCTGCCAACTCTACCTCATTAACCATTTTCAACTTTGCCTGTTTAGCTGGATCATCTGAATTTAAGACATTGACGGGGTTAACTCTGTTCTGGGCATCCATCATTATGACCTCATTCTGACCCTTTCGTGCCTCTAACCCTTCTCTGGCGACCAGATTTTCAGTGTATCCCTTGATTACGGTGGATATTAGCTCCATCAATTTAATCATATGATCTTTGCATTCTGCTTGAGACTTTGCCAGCTGTTCTCACAATTCTTCTTGTACCTTTTCCATTCTTTCCATTCGGGCAACTTGTTTATTCTCCATAGCACTAGCCTGTATTAAAAGGGTACTCAGTACTTCTTATACCTCTGATTTGAAATGAAAATTCTTTCAAAGACTCTTAAAGCCAAGCCAACTTCTATTTTATTCCCCCAAAGTGCGTGTCATGATGAAGGAGCCATGAATGCAATTTGATGCATGTGAAGCCTAAACAATATGATGTATGGACAGTGCAATGGAAACATGCTGACCATATATGTAATAAATGCAATCACGATGCTAACATGTTGCAAGCAAAGAATAAACAAATCAACACATGGATATATGCAATGACTGATCATGTACATTTTAGCGTATTTCCCAATGAATAATCCTATACACTATGAATGCAACATGATGTCAATTATGATACATGTAAACAATGAATAATTGATACAGAGTATATACAAAGAAAATCATGCTGACCATGCGTGTCATGAGTGCATCCTGATGTTAATATGACAGATTAATGCATAAGCATATACAAAGAAATCATGCTGACTATGTTTGTCATGAATGCAACCCATAGTCAACATGATGCATGTAAAGAATAAACAAATTAATGCCTGGATATATACAGAAACATCATGCTGATTATGAATGCATGAATGCAACCTGATGCTAACATGATACATGTATGAATGTATGGTATGACAAATAATTGATCGGATGCAAAATGCAAAGGGAAAGATATCACGGAGGAAATAAGAATCGGAGGAACTTAATCATCAACCTCTTATAAATTTGAAACATAACCAATTCATTCCCACATCAACGTTCACAATGGTATAAACCATGTTTTACAAAATTTGAATAGTGGTTAAAACTGTCTTTACAAGCACTTTATTCTTCCTAACATCCTAAGGCTATAAGAGCCGACTACTGAATAAGTGAAATCCCATTACATCATATAAGACCGAAGTCTTTCTACCTCAATTATGTAAATCTCCCAAACCTAATGACGCTTTCCCAGCCCTCTATCAATCAGTGTCGTTGGATCCAACCACTCGGCATTTATAACAGACTGCACTTTCTTTTTGAATGCTATACAGTCTTCAATGCTATGGCCAGCAATTCCACAGTGATAATCACATATTGAATTTGGATTATACCACTTTGGATATGGTGGTAACAGGGGTTTCAATAGGACACATGCAACCATGTGATTTTGGATCAGTATAGGGAGAAGCTCTCGCTAGATGATTGGAAAGGGATCAAAAGGCCTTTGGGTCTTATCCTGGGGTCGTTTCTTAGTCACACATGGCCTAGGAGTTGGGGCACTTGGTGGTGGTACTAAGGTTCAAACCGGAGTGTTTACATAGGGATGTGGTGGAACAGTATGGTAAGGGTATGGATTTGGACACAGGGCCTTTGGAGGTTGTACATAGCTCGAGGTTTCTATCCCAGATGCTGGATAAGGTGATTGATAAGGGAAGCAATAGTATGAATTGGCAGTTGTTGGTGATGGAGTGGGATTCAGGAATCCTGTAGTGGTCATCCCAATGAATGATTGGACCATGGTAGGGTGGGGATATTGGCTTGGACCTAGAACAGTTTGCAGGTATGGTATAGGATCCGAGGTTTCTATCTTTGGTATCAGGCTCTCAGGTTTAATCATTTTCACGATTTTGTCCATAATTTCATCAGGATTGCAACCTTTGTGGCATTGACAAGCGCAGGATCCAGCAAGGATTGTATGTTCTGGACCTAATGGTTTTGGTTGATCCGAAGACGATACAGAGCCCTGAGAAAGTTCCTCTTTACTCTTACCCATATCCTCAACCATTTTCAGCAATTTGACGAGTTGTTCTTTCACTTCCCGGATTTCATGTCCACATTCCTCTTGATTGCGTTCCAAAGCATCCAATCATTCCTCCGATTCATTCCTCATATCTCGAACTCCTTTCATGCCAATAAAATTGTCATGAGATTAAGAATACAATTGTGAATGTACATGCTTTATTCCTATGTGCATGAATATACTGATGATTAATGCATGAACATATGCAGAAAAATTATGATGACTATGTATGCTATGGATGCAATCTAATGCCAACATAATGCATTAAAAAATGAATAAATTGATGCACAGGTATATACAAATAATGACTATGCATGTCATAAACGTATTCTACAATGAATGACTATGCATGCTATGATGTCAAAATGATACATGCGAAGAATAAATGAATTAATACAAAGGTAGGTACAAAGAATGACCATGTATATCACAAATGTATTATACAATGAATAACCATGCATGTTAGGAATGTGACATGATGTCAAAATGATACAAATAAATTAACCAATGATTACACGAAATTGGTGGGACCTAAATCTTGATTATTCAAAAATCTCATTATGCAAGATTTGCCTCCAAATTTATGATTTTTTGAAACATGTTTTTTTTTCTATGAAAAACCAATCATATTATTTTCAAAAGAATTTTGGGGTAGTGGATCCTACTATGGTACAATATCCAAATGTTCATGTGACACTACCGGTTTTACGAAATCATCAAATGAAATTATTATCGCCATCCATTTATTGCAAAAACGAGATCAAGTTAATGAATATTTGCCCTGACAAATATCTATCTATATAGGTATCACAGTGCCTTTGGGACGGATTATCACATTTATTACGGGCGATGTACGTACATCGTTGCTCGATCTACAAAACTTCTTCAGAGTGTAAAATAGGTAACAAAAGGTTTAGAAATGTCCCTCCATGTGTTCCTATTTTCCGTATATCTAACGAAAATCCGGCATGGCTTCGCCTAGGTTTATTATATGAAGGTGAATTGGTTCTAAGGTCCTGCATTGTTCCTCACTGTCGCCGGTGAAGGCTAGTAAGGCACCCCGGTAAAAGCGGGTTCAATTCGTTAGAGTATATTTTCCTATGCCCGTACGGAGGATTATCACGAAGGCATTAGGTACTTTATACTCCAAAAGTGTTTCACTAGCCCATACGGAGGATCATCACGAAGGCGTAGTTACTTTACTCCCACTTAAAAGGACGGAACCCGGGTAGAGGATTCATGTTATGCAAATGCAAATACAGTGTGTGAGGAGGAACAAAACAAACCTGTCACCACCTATTCTACACCCCTTATTCTAAATGCCCCACTAAAATCAAACAATGTAAAGCATCAGTCAAGCAAACATATAAATATACGTAACAAAATAACCAGAGAACAAATAATAATATGAATGCACATGATGATGGACATATTTAAAACATTTTTTTATTTTCAAAATTCTCTTCTATTTTAAAAATATGGGAATCAAAATTAAATACCAATTAAACCAACAAAACTGAGACTTTGATAACACACGAATAATTCTAGGCCCGACTCTCTAATAGTCCCCAGTGGAGTCGCCAAGTTGTCGCAACCTAAAAAATAACAAGTCTCATCGCAAGACTTTATTATTCGTTAAGTGTGACATTAAAAAAACCGAGGAAAAGTCGACTTGATTCCTCTAGAAAAATGAAGGTTTTGATAATGACCTTGAAAAAAGACTTGGAGTCGTCACCAATCTTTTTTAGCTAGGTGTGATCAGCCACCTATTAAAATCGATTTTATAAAATATTTTAAAAATTAATTAAAACATTTTTAAAATCAATTTCAAGTCTGCGTTTTAAACCAGAGAAATCAAAGAAACGGGTTCAGGACTCGGTTCCATGCAAGGAAGGATTAGCACCTCTACAACGCCCGTATAAAATGGTACCTTATTAATCGTGTGTTATCTCAAGTCTCGGTAAAAAATTGGTTTTAAATTTAGTATTTCAAATTAATTCCCAATTTAAAGAAAAATAATTCCATTTTTAATTGAAAATGATCCGAAATTTATAAATTCAAAATTTTCGTATATTCCCCAACAAACGTGGCAAAATATAGAAATTTTTATTAATTTGGAAAACTTTTCGAATCATTCTCTTTTTAAAGAAGATATTCCGTTATTAATAATAATTGATGATATCCTCCCCAGCAAACCCGGCAGAAAATTCATGAATTATTTTAACTCGAGAATATCTTTATTTTATTGAATACCATTATCTTTTTAAAAACATTTAAAAAAATATATGAATATGAATATGCATGACATAGATAAAATGACATAGCAAAATCGAAATAATATAATGCACCCTAAATGATATGATATGATTTAAATGTCTTAGCATATTCTAGAAGAAATGAAATATCCTAAGTTATATGACATATTCTAAATGAAATGAAATGACCTAGGTAACATATTATATTCTATATGAAATGTAATATCCTAAGTCATATGGTGTATTCTAAATGAGATGAAATAATTTAAATGACATGGCAAATATGAATGATATGGCATATAATTTAAATGACATAAAATATAAAATAATGCTATCATATAATATGCATGAAAATAAAAATGAAAATAATAATGCATGAACATAGTATATGCTAAATAATATGACAAAAAATAACTAAATAAAAAGCATAGGATATCATAAAATATTCCAAATCATATAATAAACAATATAACATAACTCAAAATCATAACAATATCATAGAAATTATCATAGCAAAAATCACATATTATATAAAATGCATGAATATGGAAAATGCAATGCATGAAAATGTATTTTTTCCTTTAATTAAGGAAATCCGTATATCTAAAAAGATATCCGGCTACCTTAGGAAAATATGTCAAATTATATATTCTAAAACCAAAATACTTTGTGATTGTTTGAAAACAATTTTGAAAAGCTTGAATTAAAAATAAAAACTCGGCTATTTTTTTTTAAAATGGCTCTAATTTCCTAAGTTTAAAAATCCGGACTTGACTACCCTTAACCCGAGACTTAAAAAATCATTTTTAGAGTTTAAAAAGGCTTAGAAACTACCCTAAGTCAGTAGCTAACCTTCCTAATCAGCCTTCTTTAAGTAACTTAACCAAAACAAAAATATGATTTTTCTTTAAATTCAATTCTGACTCCACTGTCCTGTTTTAAGCCACGATGTTTATCCTATTTTTAAAAATTCAAAAAATTCTGAAAAAGTTACTAGAGACTCATGACATGTAAAACTACACGGAAAAAAATCGGCTTAATTTTTTGATTAAAGAAAAATTCCCAGAAAAATTGGGAAAGTACGAGTACTGGGTGAAAAAAAAAACTGCTTTGCCAAAATACATTTTTGCCTTTGATAAAATCATTTAAAAATCAAAGTAAAAATATTTAAGACTCACAAAATGACTCACAAACAGTAGCTAGGACTTTTTAAAAGTTAGACAAAAAGTGGCTAAGTAGAAAAAATCACAAAGGTAGAATAATTAATTTGACAAACCTTAATTTTCCACAAGTATGCTCAAGAGAGCATGACTTTGAACCATTAATTGGCCTAAGTCATTAGTCAAGTGGCATGGACATGAAATGCATGAAAGATACAACAACTATGAAGCATGAAATGCATGGTTTTTAATCTAAATGTCATGAAAAAAATACATGGCATCAATATAGTGACCTAGACCTAAATGAACTTGCATGGCATTTAATGCAACCTAGCTCTAAAATGCATGGACATGCATGGCAAAATAAAGCAAACCTAACAACTAATATATGCATGGCAATAACACAAACACAAGGCATGCTTAAATCACAAACTCAAACAAATGTCATGAAAATGCAAACCTATCATCTAACATATCAAAAATGCAAACACAAGGCAAAATAATGAGGTAGCCGAATGGCCTAAGGTTCCAAACAAGCATGGCATTTTCAAAAACACTTGGTATACCTAAACTAAATACTCAATTAAATGTCATGCAAATGCAAACCTATCAACTAACATGGCAAAAATGCACACACAATGCAAGATACATGAAGTGGCCGAATGGCCTAAGGTTCCAAACAAGCATGGCATTTTCACAAACACTTGATATACTAACATGCTCAACTAAAATATAACACTCAAATCACGCAAACACAAAATAGAGATATTAAAACTAACAACATCACAAACACTTGATATACTAACATGCTCAACTAAAATATAACACTCAAATCATGCAAATACAAAGTAGAGGTATTAAAACTAACAAGCATTTTCACAAACACTTGATATACTAAATATAAAACATCAACAAATTTAAACATTATGAAAACAAAAAATTGAAAATGCAAGAATATGATAATAAACTCATAAATGGCAACAAACAAGCATCCAAATCAAAGCAAACTTCAAGTATATGTAGTAGATGAAGATTTAAAGCATCAAGACTAAAAAAATAACCAAAATAACATGATAAATCAAGGCAAAACAACAACTATATAAAAAAAAAATTTCTGGGCCATTCGGCCATGGTAAAAAAATAAGAAAAAAAATGTAAGAACTTGTTTAAGAAAAAAATGAAGAAAGAACTTAAAAATAACATTAAAAAAAAACATTTATTTAAAAAGAAAAATCACCAAATAATAATCAAAAACAGAAAAAACAAGAATGGAAAATCAAGAAAGTGCAAGAGTTGGTGCTAAAAGCAACCTCAAGAAGCTATCTTTCAAGCTTTTTCTCTTCAAACTTTCCTTTCTTTTCTAAACTTTTCTTTTTTGCTTTCAACCAAGGAGAGAAAACTAAGCAAAAACCAAGAAGAAATCTGAAAATGAAGTCTCGAAAATAAAAAATCAGAATCCCCCTATAGTGCTGGCAGAATTTTACCTCTCTCCTCCCTAGGATGTTGTCATTTTTACTTCAACCAATTTCCATCCAAGGGCTAGTGATTCAAGGTGAAAAATCATGAAATTATCACCCTTAGATTAGACCATCAGCTGTCCATAAATACAGCTGTTCAAGCATAATGTTGACACTCTCCCTCTTCATGCATTGGCCCATGTGGCTTATTTGCAATGGCTTGATCAAAAAAATCACTAACTAACTCTCAATTCTTGGCCTTTTGATTGAAAAATCAGAAGCTTCTTCCCTCTTTTGGGCCTTGTCTGGCCAGCACTCCCATTTCCAGCCCAAGTATGATTTTTTTGAAAGGCAAGAAAAGCCCTTTTCGGTTGCTTGGGTAAAATGACAGTTTTGCCCCTCGGATGCAAATAAATGGAAAACGGACTTCAAATTCAAATTTTCTTTTTTCAATACTTTAAAAATAATAAAATATTGAATTTTGGAAGTTTTCAAAACTTTCCGAGTTCGTTTGCTATTTATTTGGATATTTTCTTCCAAAAATACCCTTTCATGCCCCCACATTTTACCATTTTTTAAACGAGATCCAAATCAAGATTTTTCTTCACTAATATCTTCCAAATAATTTAAAAGTGTGATCTGGAAGTTTTCATAATTTTTGGAACTCATTTGGTATTTTTTCGGGATTTATCTGCTTGAATTACTGCATAGGAGGCCCGGGATTTGGCCATTTTGAAAACAAACTCCGAATCAAGATTTTATTTTGCCAATCTCTTCAAATTAATTTGAAAATGATATTTGCAAATTTTTAGAATTTTTGGAGTCCATTTGCTATTTTTTCGGGATTTATCTTCTTCAATTATTGCATAGAAGACCCGGGATTTGGCCATTTTGCAAACGAACTCCGAATCAAGATTTTCTTTCGCCAATATATTCCAAATGATTTAAGAATGAGATTTATAAATTTTCAGAATTTTTGGAGTCGATTTACTATTTTTCCCAAATTTTCCAATTTTGCCTTTTTGCCTCCGAAACCCGGTTTTGCTCAAAACAAGTCTGTTTTTTAGATTTTCTTCAAACTGAGCCTTGGGCTGTCCCTTTTTAATCATTCCTCATCCATTGGGGGCTTTAATCTTACCAAGTCGGGCCATTTTTGTAATCCTTCCCGATTTCACCGAAATCCACAAAAAACCCTAATTTTCGGTTTTCTCTCGGATTGACTTTTCTTTCAATTTTTCTTTCAAGTGGCTTCTCCATTACCCGTAGTCAGTGCTTATCTTTCATTTGGAACCTTCAATTTTGACCAATTCGATCGTTTAAGCACTTTTCCCCAAATTTTCCGGATTAGTGTTTCCTTTCTACTGAATCTGTATAACCCAACTTCCGAACTCCATGTCTTTCAATGTAGACCTCGGATTATCAAAATTCTTTCACTATTTTTCAATTGAACTTCAAATCTTGATTTTGAAAGTGGGTTGACTTTTTCAGTAATTAACTTTTTCGGGGTTGACTTTTTTCAAGTTTGACTTTTTTTTTAGTTTGACTTTTTATGCTCGCCCTCTTAAACTAAGTCTCGGAGTACCACCTGCAGGATGAAAAAAGTCTTTTTACATTCTGAAACATCAATTTAGGAAGAAAACATACCTGTTTTAATGGTCCGGACAAAATTAGGTGTCTACAACCATCGTCGAGGTATTTCCTTTTGTTTTAAATCGAATTCATTTTGTTTAATGAGTCGAGCCTCGAGACCATCATCGAGGTATTTCCTTTTGTTTTAAATCGAATTCATTCTGTTTATCAAACGAGTCGAGCCTTGAGACCTTCGTCTAGGTATTTTCATCACAGGATAAGACCTCCGGGCACCTTTCCTAAGACCTCTAGGCGTAATTTTTCCTTTTAAATCCACAAGTAAGGCCTCGGGGCACCTTTCTTAAGACCTCCGGGCATAATTTTTCCTTTAAAATCACGGGTAAGGCCTCCGGGCACCATTCTTAAGACCTTCGAGCATCATTTTTAAAGTCGCATACAGCGCATTTTTCCAAATCACGAGTAAGGCATCCGAGCACCATTCTTAAGACCTTCGGGCATTATTTTTAAAGTCGCATACAGCGCATTTTTTCCAAATCACGAGTAAGGCCTTCAGGCACCATTCTTAAGACCTTCAGGCATCATTCTTAAAGTAGCATACAGCGTATTTTTCCAAATCATTTTTAAGAACTTCAGGCATAATTTTTTCTTTTGCAAATCGAACTTTTTTTCCTTAAGACGGGTTGAGCCTTGATTAGTCAGGGGATTCAATTTAAGGACAATATCTTCAATTTACAGCTTTTTTTCAAAAAAAAAAAGTAATAAGAGAATGAAAGATGACGAATGAAAATCCCTTTCCCTTTTCTTCACATGTGATTTCACTAATCGGACAAAATTAGTGTTTTTTTTATCTTTGCCTGATTCCTGATTCTCAGTAATAGCCAAAGAGGGGCAGCTGTAGACACCTAATTTTGTTCAGACCACTAAAACAGGTATGTTTTCTTCCTAAATTTTTATTTCAGAATGTAAAAAGATTTTTTTTCATCCTGCAGGTGGTACTCCGAGACTTAGTCTAAGAAGGTGAGCATAAAAAGTCAAACTTGAAAACAGTCAACCCCGAAAAAGTCAACCACAAAAAGTCAACTATTGAAAAAGTCAACCTACTTTCAAAATCAAGATTTGAAGTTCAATTGAAAAATGGCGAAAGAATTTTGATAATTCGAGGTCTACATTGAAAGATATGGAGTTCGGAAGTTGGGTTATGGATATTCAATAGAAAGAAAACCCTAGTTCGAGAAATTTGGAGAAAAATGCTTCAACGATCAAATTGGTCAAAGCTGAAGGTTCCAAATGAAAGATAATCACTGACTACGGGTAATGGAGAAGCTTGAAAAATTCTAAAAATTCTAAAAATTCTAAAAATTTGCAGATCTCATTCTTAAATTATTTGGAAGAGATTGGCAAAAGAAAATCTAGATTCTGAGTTCGTTTGAAAAATGGCCAAATCCCGAGCCCACTATATAGTAATTCAAGCAGATAAATCCCGAAAAAGTACCAAATAAGTTCCGAAAATTATGAAAACTTCTAGATCACACTTTTAAATTATTTTGAAGATATTGGTGAAGAAAAAATTGGATTCGGAGCTCGTTTAAAAAATTGTAAAGTTTGGGAGCATAAAAGGGCAATTTTGGAAAAAAAATCCAAATAAATAGCAAATGGGCTCGAAAAAATTTGAAAACCTCCAGAATTCAAATTTTTATTATTTTGGAAGTATTAAAAAATAATTTTTTAATTTGGAGTCCGTTTGCTATTTATTTATGTTCGAGGGGCAAAAAGGTTATTTTACCAATGAAACCAAAAAGGGCCTTTTCTTGTTTTTAAAAAATTGAAGCATGGGCTGGAAGAGGAAGGGTCAGCCAGCCAAGGCCCAATGGTAGGCAGATATTTTCTGATTTTTAATCAAAAGACCAACAATCAAGAGGAAGATAGTTATTTTTGTGATCAAGCTTTTGAATTTGCAACACATGGACCAATGGTTGGAGAGAGAGCATATTTATGACATCTTTATGACATCATAATTCAAAGGCTGATGATTCTAATCTAAAGGTGAGAATTCTACATAGAAAGCATCTTGGATTGAAGGCCATAGGATCAAATTGATTAGAAAAAGTTCTAGAACCTCCTAGGTTCTTCCAAGGGCTAGCCGGCCACACTACAAGGGAGAGGGGTCTCTTATTCATTCATTCACTCTTGATTTTTGCTGAATGCTCTCCATTTTTGAAAAGGTAAGAAAGAAAAGTTTAGAAAAGAAAAGAAAGTTAGAAGAGAAAAAGCTTGCAATATAGCTTCTAGAGGTTGCTTTAAGCACCATACTCTTGTACATTCCTTGATTTTCCATTTTTTGTTTGTTGTTTTCATTGATATTTTGCTGAGTTTCTTTTGATTTTCCTTTCTAAAATAAGTGTTTTTAAGTTTCTCATTTAAGTTCTTCTTTATACTTTCACGAAAAAATGTTTTTCCTCATGCCTTAGGAGTGGCTGAATGGCCCTATTTATTTATTTATTTATTTTTTATAATGGTTGCTGTTTTGTTATTTTTTCATGTGGTTAGTGGTGTTCAACATGTTTTTGATGTCTTGTAGCTTCTTCAAATACAAAAATATGAAGCTTGTTTTGATTTTGTTGCTTACTTATCTCCATTGTTGAGTTTACTAGCTTATTTTCATGTTTATTTTCCTTGTCTTGCATTTTTTTTTTCTGTTTTCAAAGTATTTAAGTTTTCTCATTTTGCCTTTTACTATGCTAAGTGTTTGTAAAAATGCCTAGTGATTTTCATGCCTTTACTTTATGTTTGCATGGTTAGCATTGTTTCTTTTTAAATCTTGCATGTTAGTATATCATGTGTTTGTGAAAATGCCATGCTCATTTTAAAGTATAGGACCATTTGGCCACCCCTCATGTTGTATGCTTTGTATGTGCATTTTCATCATGCTAGTTGATAGGTTTGCATTTTTATGATATTTGGTTGTGTATTTTGGTTAAGCATGCTATATGTTTGGTTATTGCCATTTATTCTTTAGGTTTAGGTTTGGCTTGCTTTTCCATGCATATTCATGCATTTTAGACCTAGGTTGCATTAAATGCCATGCAGGTTCATATTAGGTCTAGGTCATTTTCTTGATGCCATGCATTTTTCATCATTAAAGTTTTAAATCATGCATTTCATGCATCATATTTGCTGTATTTTCATGCATTTCATATCATGCCACATGATTAATGACTTAGACCAATCAATGGTTTAAAGTCATGCTCATTTTGAGCATACTTGTGGAAAATTAAAGAGTTGTCAAATTAATTATTCTACCTTTGTGATTTTTTTTACTTAGCCAATTTTGCCTAACTTTTTAAAAGTGTTAGCTACTGTTTGTGAGTCCTTAGGAGTGTCTCTAACATTTTTACTTTGATTTTTAAATGATTTTATCAAAGGCAAAAAAATGTCTTCTGGCAAAACAGTTTTTTCACCTAGTACTCGTACTTTCTCGGTTTTCTGTGAAGCCATCCTTAACCAAAAAATTAAGCTGATTTTTTTCCGTGTAGTTTTACATGTTCTGACACTCTAGTATTTGTTTTAGATTTTTTGAATTTTTAAAAATAGGTTAACAAATCGTGTTCTAAAACTGGATAGTGGGGTCAGATTTGAATTTAAAGAAAATTCATTTTTCTATTTTGCCTAAGTTACTTAGAGGGAGCTGATTAGGAAGTTTAGCTACTGTCTTAGGGTAGTTTCTAAGTCTTTTTAAACTCTAAAAATAATTTTATAAATCTCAGGTTAAAGGTGGTCAAGTCCGGGATTTTAAACTGAGAAAATTAGAGCAATTTAAAAAGGGTTTAGCTAGGTTTTTATTCTTAATCTAAGTTTTTCCAAAATTGTTTTCAAACAATCACAAAGAATTTTGATTTTAGAAAATTTAATTTGATATATTTTCCTAAGTTAGCCGGATATCTTTTTAGATATACGAATTTTCTTAATTAAAGGAAGAAATACATTCTCATGCATTACATTTTCTACATTCATGCATACTATATAATATGTGATTTTTGCTATGATAATTTCCATGGTGTTGTTATTATTTTTTATTTATATTTTTGATGTTATGTTGTTTATTATATGGTTTGAATATTTCATGATATCCTATGCTTTTTATTTAGTTATTTACTTTTTTTCATATTATTTAGCATATGCTATGTTCATGCATTATTATTTTTATTTTTATTTTCATGCATATTATATGATAGCATTATTTTATGTTTCATGTCATTTAAATTATATTGCATGTCATTTAGATTATATTTTTTAGAATATGCAATGTCATTTAAAATATGCCATATCATTTAATTTTGCCATGTCATTTAAACCATATTATTTCATTTAGAATATACCATGTCACATAGGTTATTTCATTTCATCTAGAATGTGCTGTCATTTAAATTATATCATATCAATTAGGTTACCTTATATTATCTACACTTTACTATGTCATTTTATTTATGTCACACATGCTCATATTCATTTTTTTAAATGTTTTGAAAATAATAATGATTTTCAATAAAATAAAGATATTTCCGAGTTAAAATAATTTATGAGTTCTCTACCGGGTTTGCTGGAGAGGATATCATCAATTATCATTAATAAAGGAATATCTTTCTTTCAAAAAACGAGAATGATTCGAAATTTTTTTCAAATAAATAAAATTTTTTATATTTTGCCGATTTTGTCAAAATATAGGAAAATTTTGAATTAATAAATTTTGGATCATTTTCAAATAAAAATGGAATTATTTTTCTTTAAATTGGGAATTAACTTGAGATACTAGATTAAAAATCGACTTTTTACCAGGACTTGAGATAACACATGATTAATAAGGTACCGTTTTATACGGGCGTTGTGGGGGTGCTAATCGAGTCTCGAACCTGTTTCTTTGGTTTCTCTGGTTTGTAACGCAAACTTGAAATTGGTTTTAAAAATGTTTTAATTAATTTTAAAATGTTTTACAAAACCAGTTTTAATAGGTGGCCGATCACACCTAGCTAAAAAGATTGGTGGCGACTCCATGTCTTTTTGAAGGTAATTTTCAAAACCTTCATTTCTCAAGATGAATTAAGTCGACTTTCCTCGATTTTTTTTATGTCACGCTTAACGAATATAAAGTCTCACGATGAGATTTGTTATTTTTTTTAGGTTGCGACATGGATGCAATGCAAGTACCAGAATTTCCTGAATATGGTCATACATTTGCTGCACCTCTGAGTTGGAATCCATCTACAGTTGATCTCTGTGTTGGGTTACAATTTCCAACGAAAGAGGCTGTGCTTTCAGGTATTAAGCACTACAACATCCAAAACTCTGTAGATTACAGAGTTATTGAATCCGAGCCAACCAAATATCATGGCAAGTGTCCAATGTATGGGAAAGGGTGCAATTGGAGAATAAGGGCAACATTCATGAAGAAGAAACAAGTATAGGAGATTAGAAAATATAATAGGCCTCATACTTGCACATCGGGAAGAATTTCACAAGATCATTGCAAATTAGATTCTAACATGATCTGTTCATGCATTCTGTCATTGGACCAAGCAAATCCGAAGATTTTTGTTTCAGTTTTGATCGCTGAGATGCGAATCCAGTATGGATACATCATTTCTTGTAGGAAAGCATGGAAAGCAAAGCAAAAGGCAATTATTTGAGTCTTTGAAGATTGGGATAGATCGTACAATGATCTACCTAAATGGTTGGGTGCAATGCAATATTTCGTTCCTGGTACAATTGTGGAATTGCAAATGGTACTTGTATATCACGGAGATCGACTGGTCCAGGGTAAGAGAATATTCCATCACTCTTTTGGACATTTAAGTCGTGCATTGAAGGGTTTTCGTATTGTAAACCTATTGTGCAAATAGACGGTACATTCTTATATGGAAAATACAAAGGAACATTGTTGTTAGCTATTGTGCAAGATGGCAACCGAAATATACTACCAATTGTCTTTGCCATTATCGAGGGTGAGATAGCGGAGGCTTGGTCCTTCTTTCTCACTAATTTGCGTACACATTACCAACACAACCTGGCATATGCTTGATATCTGATCGACATGAATCCATCAAAGCTGCAATCAGACGCCATGGTAGTGGATGGAATCCTCCAAATGCATACTCTGTGTATAGCATTCGACACATTGCAGCTAACTTCATGAAGAGGTTTAACAATAAGAAATTGCGTTGACAAATTGTCAACATGGGTATGGAATCGGATCATAGTTATTTTATCTCTTATATTTCTTTTAATATATAAAATAATACTGAAATTAACAAGTTTTTTATTTTTATTTTATCAGGATACGAGTTGAGGCGACCCCATTTTCATTGGATGTATGAGATTCTTCGTCGAGAAAACGCAAAGGCGGCTAACTGGCTTGATAGGATCCCCAAGGAGAAGTGGGCCCAATCATATGACGAAGGAAGACGCTATAGGCATATGACAACCAACCTAGCTGAATCAATCAATTCAGTGTTGAAGGGGACGCGCCATCTTCCCGTTACTGCTTTGGTGCAGGCAAAATATTATAGGTTGGTTAAACTTTTTGTTAAGATGGGCAACAAGCAACAAACAATGATCTAAGGATGGCACACATACTGTGAAACAGTCACAATAGCAATGCAAGAAAATCGTAGGAAAGCTAACTCCCACTCGGTTCGTAATTTTACGCGTGAAAATCAATCTTTCTTGATTGAGGATTTACTTGACCCACAAGAGGGAGTTGCTGCAATGAAGTACAAAGTAAATCTTAGTGAGATGTGGTGTGACTTTGGGAAGTTTCAAGCACAAAGGTTCACTTGTTCACATGTAGTTGCTGCTTGGGCACATGTCCATGTAGATTGCATGCAATATGTGGAGAACGTCTATAGACTTGACACTATATTCAATGTTTATAGGCATGAGTTTGAAGCAGTTGCAAATGAAGGTTATTGGCTTCAATATAATGGACCAGAAGTGTGTTTCAATCCAGAAACGCAAAGAGATCCACATGGTCGCCCAAAATCAAGTCGTATTCATAATAAAATGGACCTCAAGGAGAAAGACCAACCAAAAATATTATTTAGACTTTTAAAATAATTTGAAAAAAATATTATTTAGGCTTTTAAAATAATATAATTTTTTTATATTTAATTAAAAAATATTAAATTTAGAATATTAAATTTTTATAATTCGAATTTTTAAAATTCTTAAAAAGTTAAATAAAAAAGGTTTATGAATTTTTTAAATAAAAATTTAGAATATGCTTTTTAAAAAATTTATATATATATATATATATATTTATTCTGTATATATAAATAAATAAATAATTATATATAAAAATAATAGTATTATAAAATATATTATTTAGGCTTTTAAAATAATTTGAAAAATATATTTTTAAATTAAATTAAATTAAATAATTAAATAAAGAAAAAAAGTGTTTGACAATTAAATAATTTAAAAAAATATTAAATTAAATAATTAATAAAAAAAGTGTTGGGAAGTCGCCATATCATATGGCGACTTCCCATTATATGGCGACTTCCGAGTACTTATTATTATTTTTTTTTTCATTTTTAAGCTCGGAAGTCGCCATATCATATGGCGACTTCCGAGCCTAATTCTTAATAAAAAAAAAAGGTTGAAGTTGAAAAGTCGCCATATGACATGGTGACTTCCCAAAGAATAAAAAAATCAACGCATTTTGGTATATAATTGCAAAATGTAGGTAGTTTGATAATTAAAAAAAAAATCAATATCTTGATAAATTTGCCGAAATAGTCGATGAGGTTTTTTATGTTGTGAATGAGAGCATTGTCGTTATTACATATCAATTTTTGTGTGGCAGATTTGCATCCAACTCTCAATTAAATCTGTGAATAGACCCTTAATAATTATAAAAATGAAATATAACAACTCTCAAATAAGTCTGTAAATGGACCTCTTGATAATTATATAAAGTAAATATAATTAATAGTTATTAATTAATTAGTACATTTTTAGGTAAATACTATCCATTATCCTGTAATTCGCAAGAATACGACATGGATATATGAATTGTCAAGTTCACACAAGAGCTAGGGCTTAGTAGTAAAACTTTTCTTTTGTGACTGTACTAAAGCTCATAGTAGATTCAGGAAAAGGCCCTACAGATTTGAGGCAATGTGGATCACTCATCCCTAATGCCGAGAAGTTATCAGCAAGTCATGGTGCAATAGAGTGAATGGATCCCCATCCTTTTCTCTTATTCAGAAGTTAAAGATAACACAAAATAATCTTAGATCATGGAATAAATCAGTGGTTGGGAACCTCAGAGAGAGAAGAAAAAATCTTGAAAGCCAACTTGCTAGGATTCAACAAACTATAAACTCAGAAGACACTTGCAAAATTGAAAAGGAATTAAGAGATGAACTACAACAACTGGCTGAGCAAGAACAAATACAGTAGATGCAAAAGTCTAGAGCAAATTGGATTACTCAAGGTGATAGAAATACCAAGTTCTACCACACTGTCACAGCCAGAAGAAGAATCAAGAATAAAATCTCAAGATTACTGATCTCGAAGAATAATTGGGAAGAAGATCACTTGAAGATAAAAAATGCTTTTGTTAAATTTTATAAGAGCATTTTCTGCACCAAAAACTGATAGGAGATGAAGAGACCAAAGCTTGTCTATCTAAGATAGACCTGCCCACTCTGAGTGATGATCATCAAGAAATACTCAACAAATCTTTTTCTGCTGAAGAAATCAAACATGGAGATTTTCAAATTGGTCCCTTGAAAGTGATGATGGCAAACCTGCCCTATTTTATCAGAACTTCTGGGATATCTTTGGGTCACTCACTACTGCCTTCTCACTATCCTTCCTGAATTCAGGGCATATGCTTAAAGAGTTAAATAAAACTCTTTGGGTCACTCACTATTGCCTTATCACTATCATTCCTGAATTCAGGGCATATGCTTAAAGAGTTAAATAAAACTCTCATCACCTTGATCCCTAAGACCAAGAGTCCTGAAAAGGTAACTGACTTTAGACCCATCTGTCTATGCAATGTTGCTTACAAGATTATAGAAAAAGTTATTGTTAACAGACTGAAGCCAATCATTGAAGATATCACCTCACTTTTTCAGAACGCCTTTGTTAAAGGCAGGTTGATCTCGGATAACATCATCATGGGAGGGGACATTATCAACACTATTCAAGGGAAGAAAAAAGGTAAGGCATTGTTGGGAGCGCTAAAATTCGACATGAATAAGGCTTATGACAGGATAAGTTGGACTTTCATCAAGGCAATTATGGAAGTTATGGGTTTTAATAGACAATGGATCCAAATCATCAGTGAATGCATAGACACTATCAGTTATCAGATTCTGATCAATGGTGAAACTTCAGAACCCATAAAACCTTATAAAGGACTAAGGCAAGACGATCCTCTATCATCCTATATTTTCATTCTTTGTCAGAATGTGTTATCCCTTATGCTTAGGAAAGCTAAAGAAGAAGGTAAGATGCAGGGTATTAAAATAAGTAGAAATGGACCTACTTTCAGTCATCTACTCTTTGCTGATGATTACTTCCTATTTTTTCAAAGTGAAAGTCCACTTTTGCAGAACTATCTGAGCTATCCTTAATAAGTTCTGTGTTTAATCAGGACAACTAATCAATGGAAGCAAGTCTGAACTTTTCCTGAGTCCATCATGCAAAGCAAAAGCCAAAAGATGGTTCAGTGGAATTTTTGGTGTGAAAAACACAAAAAAGCCAGGAAAATATTTAGGAATCTATTTTGGGAAGATGAAGTCTAAAAAGGAATTCTTCCAACCACTTTTGGATAAGATCCAAACAAACTAGCCAACTGGAAATCCCACTGCCTTTCCCAAGGGACAAGATTAACCTTGGTAAAATCTACCTTTATGCCCTTCCTATTTATACTCTGTCGTGCTTCAGAGCTCCGATCTAGATTTGCAAGAAGATTGACCAGATTGTTAGAAGCTTCTGGTAGGGTTACAATATTGGAGAAAGAAAACTTCACTTGAGGAATTGGGACCATCTATGTCAACCCATGTACAAAGGTGGCCTTGGCTTTCGAAAAATCAATACTATGAACAGAGCACTTCTAGGTAAACAAGCATGGAGAATTATGACCAATCATAACTCTGTGATTCCAAACGCTCTTAAGGCAAAATACTGCCGAAAGAGCAACTTTGAAGAATTGGAACCGAAAACTGGGGACTCTTGAATATGGAAGAAATTCTGTCAAGCAAAGATGTGTGTCTCAATGGATTGGGCGTCCAGGTTTGGGGAAGGAATCACTCAGTTATCAAAAATTGTAAAACTATCATATGTCCCATACGAAAGTCATGGCACACAACTCTAACCAATATGTTGCTTGATCAGAATAATGCTCAAAGCATATACAAGAGAACATTTTCCTTCTTTGGAGGCAAAGACAAACTGGTTTGGAAATTTGATTTTAAAGGAGAGTTCAATGTCAAGTTTTCCTACTGGGAAACCTGGCAAGAGGAACACTCTTAAGGGTGGCTCAAATGATTGTTCTAATATGTGGGGAAAGCTATGGAAACTGAAGCTGCCTTTTAAAATAATCTTATTCCTATGGAAGATTTGTAATGATTGCATACCAGTGCGCAGTGAGCTCCTAAAATATAATATAGAGACCTCGGGGTTTTGTCCTTTTTGTAATCAAGAAGAGGAGACTCTTGAACATCTGTTTGTTTAGTGCCCACTAACAAGAGCAGTATGGTTTGCCTCAGATCTCTCCCTCATACTGGATAGATTTATTCCAGACAAACTCAGCAATTGGATCAAACAATGGTTTACTACTATGGATTTGCAATAAAAGCTCAAAATTTTTATATTCAATTCGTAAGTGTCATAACATTTCAAACACGAATTCGGCATGCTAGACACAAATTGTGGAGTCACCACTAATCATCTTTGCTAGGTGTGATTAGCCACCTATAAGAATTTATCCAATTTATAGTAGTCCTAAGCTTGACGAAGGCACATAAAAAGGATAGGTCCTAGTCTACATTACCAAAACTAAGTTCGGGAATATGGTTACGTATGGGGAAGGATAGCACCCCCACAACGCCCATCCAAAAAGACAGTACCAAATTAGTTAAATATTACCCTAATTTTGGTCTTAATTTAATGGTCTTTAATTTTGATATCTTAAATATTGGAATTTTTTTTTTAAGTATTCTCTATCGTTGACGGGATCCCAAAAAGAAATCTCTTTACCTCAAGAGTATTCAAGAGACACCGTTTGTTCGTCTGAAGAGGCTTCATCGTCGGATTCATTACATATTTTATGGAAAGGAAACTTGTTAACCCTAATTCAATTAATATATTTACTATTTTATAATATTATTGTTGGTGTATGTCCTAGTTGTAGACACCTAATTTTGTTCTGACCACTAAAACATGTATGTTTTCTTCCTAAATTGATGTTTCAGAATGTAATAAGACTTTTTTCACCTTAGGTGGTACTCCGAGACTTAGTCTAAGAAGGCGAGCATAAAAAGTCAAACCCCGAAAAGTGAACCCCAAAAAGTCAACTACTAAAAAAGTTAACCCACTTTCAAAATCAAGATTTGAAGTTCAATTGAAAAATGGTGAAAGAACTTTGATAATCCGAGGTCTACATTAAAAGATATGGAGTTCGAAAGTTGGGTTACGAAGACTCAATAGAAAATAAACCTTAGTTCTATTAATTTGGGGAAAAGTGCTTAAACGATCAAATTGGTCAAAATTGAAGGTTCCAAATGAAAGATAAGCACTGACTACGAGTAATGGAGAAGCTACTTGAAAGAAAAACTGAAAGAAAAGTTAATTCGAAAGAAAATCGAGAATTAGGGTTTTTGGTGGCTTTCGGTGAAATTTGGAAGAATTACAGAAATGGCCTGATTCAATAAGACTAAAGCCCATAATTAATGAGGAATGGTTAAACAAGATAGCCCAAGGCTCAGTTTGAAGAAAAAGTGAAAATCGGACTTGTTTTGTGCAAAATCGAGTTTCGGAGGCAAAAAGGCAAAATTGGAAAATTTTGGAAAAATAGCAAATGAACTCCAAAAATTTTGAAAATTTGCAGATCTCATTCTTAAATCATTTCAAAGAGATTGGAAAAATAAAATCCGGGTTCAGAGTTCGTTTGCAAAATGGTCAAATCTCGGGTCCCCTATACATAAATTCAAGAAGATAAATCCCGAAAAAATAGTAAATGAGCTCAAAAAATTTTGAAAATTTGCAGATCTCATTCTTAAATTATTTGGAAGAGATTGGCTAAAGAAAATCCAGATTCAGAGTTCGTTTGCAAAATGGCCAAATCCTGAGCCCACTATGTAGTAATTCAAGCAGATAAATCTTGAGAAAATACCAAATGAGTTCCAAAAATTATGAAAACTTCCAGATCATACTTTTAAATTATTTGGAAGAGATTGGTGAAGAAAAATCTAGATTTGGAGCTCGTTTAAAAAATAGTAAAGTTTGGGGGCACAAAAGGGCAATATTGGAAAAAAATATCCAAATAAATAGCAAATGGGCTCGCAAATTTTTGAAAACCTCCAGAATTCAATTTTTTTATTATTTTGGAAGTTTTGAAAAACAAAATTTGAATTTGGAGTCCGTTTTCTATTTATTTATATTCTGGGGGGCAAAAAGGTCATTTTACCCAAGAAACCGAAAAGGACTTTTCTTGCCTTTTAAAAAAATGAAGCATGGGCTGGAAGATGAGGGGTCATCCGGCCAAGGCCCAATGGTGGACAGATATTTTATGATTTTTAATCAAAAGGCCAACAATGAAGAAGAAGGTAGTTATTTTTGCGATCAAGCCTTTGAATTTACAACACATGGACCAACGGTTGGAGAGAGAATATATTTAGGACATCTTATGACATCATAATTCAAGTGTTTATGATTCTAATCTAAGGGTGAGAATCCTACATAGAAGGCATCTTGGATTGAAGACTATTGGATCAAATTTGTTGGAAAAAATTCTAGGAACCTCCTAGGTTCTTCCAAGGGCCAACCGGCCACTACAAGGGGGGAAGGCTCTCTCTTTCATTTTCACTCTATTCACACTCTTGTTTGACTGATTTTCTCTCCATTTTTGAAAGGCAAAAAGAAAATTTTAGAGAAGAAAAGAAAGTTAGAAGAGAAAAAGCTTGCAATATAGCTTCTAGAGGTTGCTTTAAGCACCATACTCTTGCACTTTCCTTGATTTTCTATTCTTGATTTGCTATTTTGATTGCTATTTTGGTGAGTTTCTTTTGATTTTCTTCTTTAAAATAAGTGTTTTTAAGTTTCTCCTTTAAGTTCTTGTTTTTATTCTATATGTTACCTAGGTCATTTCATTTCATTTAGAATATATTATGTCACTTAAGATATTTTATTTCATTTAGAATAAATCATATGACTTAGGATATTATTTTTCATATAGAATATATCATGTTACCTAGGTCATTTCATTTCATTTAGAATATCCTACGTCATATAAATTATATCATACCATTTAGGTTGCATTATATTATCTAAACTTTGCTATGTCATTTTATTTATGTCAGGCATATTCATATTCATATTTTTTTTTAAATGTTTTGAAAAAGGTAATGATTTTCAATAAAATAAAGATATTCTCGAGATAAAATAATTCATGAGTTCTCTGTCGGGTTTGTTGGGGAGGATATCGTCAATTATCATTAATAACAGAATATCTTCTTTAAAATAAGATACCGTTTTATACGAGTGTTATGGGGGTGCTAATCCTTCCCCACACGTAACCGAGTCCTGAACCTGCTTCTTTGATTTCTCTGGTTTAAAATGCAGACTTGAAATTGGTTTTAAAAAAATGTTTTAATAATTTTAAAATGTTTTATAAAACCGATTTTGTGGCCAATCACACTTAGCCAAAAAATATTGGTGGTGACTCCATGTCTTTTTCAAGTTTATTTTCAAAACCTTCATTTTTCTAGAGGAATTAAGTCAACTTTTCCTCAGTTTTTTTAATGTCACGCTTAACGAATAATAAAGTCTTGCGATGAGACTCGTTATTTTTTGAGGTTGCAACAACAAGCACTATGCATTTTATTCATATTGATGTGTCCATATTCTTTCATTTTTGCTATTTATTTTGCTTTCATTATATATATTTTCCTATATTGATACTCTAGTGGATAATACGACGAAGAGTTCTTTATTTGCTTTCATGGACGGATTCTCGGGATACAATCAGATTAAGATGGCACCGAAAGATATGGAGAAAACCATATTTGTTACAATGTGGGGATACAAGGTAATGCCATTTGGGTTGAAGAATGCTGGAGCAACATATCAGAGAGCCATGGTGACCTTGTTTCATGATATGATGCATAAGGGAA
This sequence comes from Fremontodendron californicum, assembly GCA_030761205.1. Taxonomy (NCBI): domain Eukaryota; kingdom Viridiplantae; phylum Streptophyta; class Magnoliopsida; order Malvales; family Malvaceae; genus Fremontodendron; species Fremontodendron californicum. The sequence goes on from JAULJL010000040.1 coordinate 299,199, forward strand.
TTGAGGTCTATGTTGATGATATGATTGCAAAATCACAAGGAGAAGAGGACCATATTGTGAATCTTAAGAAGCTCTTCGAACGATTAGGAAAGTTTGGACTAAAGCTAAATCCGACAAAATGTACTTTTGGAGTCACCTCGAGAAAATTGCTAGGTTTTGTCGTTAGTAAAAGGGGAATTGAGATTGACCTAGATAAAGTGAAGGCCATTCAGAATTTGCCACCACCTCATACTCAAAAAGAAGTAAGAGGCTTTCTAGGGAGATTGAGTTACATTGCCTGGTTTATTTCTCAGTTAACCGACAAATGTGATCCGATATTTAAGTTACTTTGAAAACGTGATCTAGGAGAATGGGATGAAGGTTGTCAGATTGCATTTGAAAAGGTTAAACATTATCTATCCAACCCACCAGTATTAATGCCACCTATTTCGAATAAACCAATGATACTGTATTTATCAGTATTTGAGAGATCCATGGGTTGTGTTTTGGGGCAGCTTGATGAGACTGGAAAGAAAGAACAGGCGGTTTACTACCTCAGCAAGAAGTTCACAGATTATGAGTTGAAATATTCGTCGGTAGAAAGTTGTGCTATGCCTTAGCTTGGATTGCTCGAAGACTCAGACAATACATGTTGTACCACACAACGTGGTTGATTTCCAAGCTCGATCCAATCACGTACATGTTGGAAGCACCTTCTTTATCAGGGAGAACAGCAAGATGGTAGGTTTTATTGTCAGAATACGATGTTCTATATGTAAGTCAAAAAGCTATCAAGGGCAGTGTAGTGGCTGAATTTTTAGCAAGTCGGGCAGTGGAAGATTATGACCCGTTGAACTTTGACTTCTCGGATGAAGATTTGATGTATGTTTCGCAAGCAGATGAGATTCTCCTGAAGAAGAAAGTATGGAAAATGTACTTTGATGGCGCATCTAATGCCATGGGGCACGAAATCGGTGCAGTCCTCATATCCCTAGAAGAAGATTATTATCCTTTCACTGCTAAATTGGATTTTTATTGTACAAACAATACTGTTGATTATGAAGCGTGTACTATAGGCCTTCGTGCTGCAGTGGACAGAAAGATCAAAGTATTGGAAGTTTTCGGAGACTCAGCCCTAGTGATATACTAGCTACGAGGAGAATGGGAAACCCGAGATACAAAGCTAATCCGATACAGAGAACTCATACTGAGTTTATTGGAGGAATTTGAAGAAGTGAATTCCAATTACTTCCCTCGAGAAGAAAATCGAATGGCAGATGCTCTGGCTACTTTGTCATCAATGTTTAAAGTGAATGAAGAGGCTGAAGTTGTGCCAATAAAGATGAGTATATATGAGTCTCCTGCCAACTGTCTGAGTATTGAAGAAGAAGCAGATGGCCTTCCTTGGTATAACAACATCCTGCAATATATCAAGAGTCAACAGTATCCAGAACAAGCAACAGAAAATGACAAAAGGACTCTGAGAAGGCTAGCGATGGGTTTTGTTCTAGACAGTGAGATTCTCTACAAGAAAGGAAAATACCAAGTCTTGTTGAGATGTGTCGGATCTGTCGTAGCTCAGAGAATTATAGAAGAGGTCCATGAAGGGATATGTGCCACTCATGCTAATGGTCACATGCTTGCTAAACAAATTATGAGGGCAAGGTATTATTGGTTGACAATGGAAGGAGATTGTATCAGTTATTCCCGGAAGTGCCATAAATGCTAGATATATGCAGATAAGATTCATGTGCCCCATCGCTATTGCATGTCATGACTGCACCTTGGCCCTTTTCAATGTAGGGAATGGATATGATTGGACCTATTACCCCGAAAGCTTTAAATGGACATCGTTTCATCTTGGTGGCCATAGATTATTTCACAAAGTGGGTAGAAGCTGCTTCCTATGTGAATGTAACAAAGTCGATGGTATGCAGATTTGTTAAGAAAGAAATCATATGCCATTACGGATTGCCAGCAAGAATTATTTCGGATAATGCTCTCAATTTGAACAATAAGATGATGATAGAAGTGTGTACTCAGTTCAAGATCACACATCATAATTCGGCACCTTACCGTCCAAAAATGAATGGGGCAGTAGAAGCAGCTAACAAGAACATCAAGAAGATTGTTGAGAAGATGACTGATGTGTACAAGGATTGGCATGAGATTTTGCCTTTTGCTCTTCATGCATATCGTACTTCGATCTGCACATCTACAGGGGCAACGCCATTTTCTTTGGTATAGGGGATGGAAGTAGTGCTACCTATTGAAGTTGAGATCCCTTCACTTCGGGTTTTGATGGAGCTTGGCCTAGAAGAGGCAGAATAGGTTAGAGCTCGTTATGAACAGCTGAATCTCATCGAGGAGAAAAGATTGAAAGCAATTTGTCATGGGCAGTTGTATCAGAAAAGGCTGATTCGAGCCCACAACAAGAAAGTTCATCCTAGACAGTTCCGAGAGAGGGGTTGGTACTGAGGAAAATTCTCCCTATAGTAAAGGACCCGCGAGGAAAGTGGACTCCGAATTGGAAAGGACCCTATGTGGTAAAAAAAGCTTTTTCTAGAGGAGCATTGAATTTAACTCGGATGGACGGGGAGGATTTCAAAAATCCCGTGAATGCTGAAGAACTATTATGCTTGAAATTGGTTTTTTCAAAAAAAAAAAAAGTGTGATGCTGTGCACATGGAAATTCAAATGATTCCAAGCGTAAAAATGAAAATTCTATATATCCATCTCCCCTGTGATTGCTTTTTAATAAGAATATTCATGTTTGATATGATGAATGGCCATCTTTCATATTCCTTTCACTAATTAGAAATTATCTTTAGTCACCCCTTTGAGCCTTAGAAATTATTTCTTTCTTTAAACCTTGATCAAGGATCACCCTTTACACTAGAGGGCAAATGTGAGAAAAAATAATAAAAAATCATGGCGAAATGAAAGCCGTTGGAAAATGTGAAAATCAAAGAATGGCAAATGAAAGCTAACAAAGCAAAAAAGAAGAAAAAAAATCCAAAAAAGGGACAAATGTTTCAAGAATGAGTTTTCCTCAAGAAATGATCCTTGATTCAATCACCCTTAAACACATTTTGGGCCTATGTTATCCATTCTTTCTGAACCCGAACCTTGGCCTACATTACGTGCTTTAGAAAGTCCATTTTGATCAAGCATGGATATTTAATTTGAAAGGTTATTCTCAGAATTCATCCCATCTTTTAAATTGATATTTTTACCTTGGAAGCATTTAGAATTCTCAGATGCATGGTAGAATACAAAAAAAATGAAAATGCAAAAAAATGTAAAAGGAAAGGTTTAAACCGAAAACCCGCAAAGGGCGACTTAACACCGAATGGAGGACACTTGAGTTGAAAACTCGCAAAAAGCGGCTCAGGTACTGGTTAAAGTTCGAATCAATGCTCCGTGTAAAGGGGGAGAAATCATCTGAAAATCAGAGAAAAGGGGAACAACTCAGTCTGATGTAACTACGAAAGCCGAGAGGTTACCCAAGTAAATTGCTCGTTCAAGAGAAATTTCATATGGTTTGAAAAATGAAGGGTCCAAGATATTCCGCATCCGAGGCATCTATAACCTATAACATTACATTTGTTTCTTATATCCTTGATATTCACTTTTACAATTTTAAAAAAAACATTTGTTGCAATATATTCTTGTTATCCTTTTCAGAACATTTTTGCTTGATTCATATTTTTTTTCATACATGTTTGAGATGCATCATGTTTGTTATTAAATTGAATAATGATTAGTAATAAAAAAAATCTTTAAATAAAAGGATTTCAGAGTATTACTAAGGAATAGATTTAAATCTTGGGAAAGGTTTGGAAAGTTGACACGAAAAGAAAACTGTGAACGTGTTGGAGACTCTATCACGAAGTCAGAAAATTTGTTAATTCCAGCGAAAGTCAGAAACTGAGATTGTTTGACAAGTTATCTTGAGTGAAGGGTTCCTTAAGTGGGGCATCAGTGAATAATTGAAGACTCCATCATGAAGTCGGATAATCTGTGAACCTCAAAGAAACCATGGATTAGAAATCATGACACAATCATTTGATTGCATTCATTCTTAGGAAACATACAAGCATTTGCAAAGCATGTCATTCTCATCATTGCATTAAGCTAACATTGCAGAAATCAAGAAAACTTGGACTTCCCCAAAGTGAACTCGTTCTGCTTTTCAAATGAGTCGAGCCCCGAGATCATCGTCGAGGTACGTTCCTTTCCAAATCGAACTCGTTTCACTTCTCAAATAAGTCGAGCCCCGAGACCATCGTCGAGGTATGTTCTTTTCATTTTCAAGTTAAATTTATTTTTTCCAAATGAACCAAACCCATAACCATTCTTAGTATTTCCTTTTGTTTTAAATCGAATTCATTCTGTTTTATCAAATGAATCGATCCCCGAGACCATCGTCGAGGTATTTCCTTTTGTTTTAAATCGAATTCATTTTGTTTTATCAAATAAGTGGAGCCCCGAGACCATCGTCGAGGTATTTCCTTTTGTTTTAAATCGAATTCATTCTGCTTTCTCAAATGAGTCGAGCCTTGAGACCACCGTCGAGGTATTTCCTTTTGTTTTAAATCAAATTCATTCTGTTTTATCAAATGAGTCGAGCCTTGAGACCACCGTCGAGGTATTTCCTTTTGTTTTAAATCGAACTCATTTTGTTTATCAAATGAGTCGAACCTTGAGACTGTCGTCAAGGTATTTTTAAATCAAGGGTAAGGCCTTCAGGCACCATTTTTAAGACCTTTGGGCATCATTCTTAAGACCTCCAAGCATAAGTTTCCAGAGTTTTTACAGTTTTAAACAATGAACAAGTCTTTGGTGGTGATAACCAAAGCCTCTGGTGGAGATATCCAGAGTTTTACATTTGCTTGAGCATGGTGGTGATAACCGAAGCCTCTGATGGAGATATCCAGACTTTTTCAGCTTTAAAAATGAACAAGTCTTTGGTGGTGCTAGCCAAAGCCTCTGGTGGAGATATCCAGAGTTTTACATTTGCTTGAGCAACTCTTTGGTGGTGATAGCCGAAACTTCTAGAGGAGATACCCAAAATTTTAAAAACAGCTTAGCATAAGACAGGCTAAGCCCCTGAGACCGTCGTCGAGGTCTTTTCTTCTCTTGCAAATCGAACTCGTTTTCTTAAGATGGGTCGAGCCTTGATTAGTCAAGGAATTCAATTTAAGGACAATATCTTCTATTTACAGCTTTTTTGAACAAAAAATTGAAAAAATGAAAAAAAGAAACCCCTTTCCCTTCCCTTCACATGTGATTTCACTAACCGGACAAAATTAGTATTTTTTTATCTTTGCTTGATTCTTGATTCTCAGCAATAGCCAAAGAGGGGCAGCTGTAGATACCTAATTTTGTCCGGACCACTAAAACATGTATGTTTTCTTCCTAAATTGATGTTTGAGAATGTAAAAAGATTTTTTTCATCCTAGGTGGTACTTCGAGACTTAGTCTAAGAAGGCGAGCATAAAAAGTCAAAATTGAAAAAGTCAATCTCAAAAAGTCAACCTCAAAAAGTCAACTACTGAAAAAGTCAACCCACTTTTAAAATCAAGATTTGAATTTCAATTGAAAAATGGTGAAAGAATTTTGATAATCCGAGGTCTATATTGAAAGATATAGAGTTCGAAAGTTGGGTTACGAAAATTCAGTAGAAAGGAAACCCTAGTTCAGGAAATTTGGGGAAATGCTTAAACGATCAAATTGGTCAAAATTGAAGGTTCCAAATGAAAGATAAGCATTGACTACGGGTAATGGACAAGCTACTTGAAAGAAAAACTGAAAGAAAAGTCAATTCGAAAGAAAATCGAGAATTAGGGTTTTTGGTGAATTTCGATGAAATTTGGAAGAATTACAGAAATGGCCCGATTTGGTAAGACTAAAGCCCCTAATTGATGAGGAGTGATTAAACAAGGATAGCTCAATGCTCAATTTGAAGAAAATCTGAAAATCGGACTTGTTTTGAGCAAAACCGGGTTTCGAAGGCAAAAAGGCAAAATTTGAAAATTTGGGAAAAATAGAAAATGAACTCCAAAAATTATGAAAATTTGCTTATCTCATTCTTAAATCATTTTGAAGAGATTGGAAAAATAAAATTCAGATTCGGAGTTCGTTTGCAAAATGGTCAAATCCCAGGTCCCCTATGCAAAAATTCAAGAAGATAAATCTTGAAAAAATAGTAAATGAGCTCAAAAAATTTTGAACATTTGCAGATCTCATTCTTAAATTATTTGGAAGATATTGGCTAAAGAAAATTCGGATTTGGAGTTCGTTTGCAAAATGGCCAAATCTCGAGCCCATTATGTAGTAATTCAAACAGATAAATCCTGAGAAACTACCAAATGAGTTCCAAAAATTATGAAAACTTTCATATCATACTTTTAAATTATTTGAAGAGATTGGTGAAGAAAAATTTGGATTTGGAGCTTGTTTAGAAAATGGTAAAGTTTGGGAGCACAAAAGTTTAATTTTGGAAGAAAAAATCCAAATAAATAGCAAATGGGCTCGAAAATTTTTGAAAACCTCTAGAATTCAATTTTTTATTATTTTGGAAGTATTGAAAAAAGGAAACTTGAATTTGGAGTCCGTTTTCTATTTATTTATGTTCGGGGGGCAAAAGATCATTTTACCCAAGAAACCGAAAAGGGCTTTTCTTATCTTTTAAAAAATGAAGCATGGGCTGGAAGATGAGGGGTCAGCCGGCCAAGGCCCAATGGTGGGCAGATATTTTATGACTTTTAAGCAAAAGGCCAACAATGAAGAGGAAGGTAGTTATTTTTGTGATCAAGCCTTTGAATTTACAATACATGGACCAATGGTTGGAGAGAGAATATATTTATGACATCTTTATGACATCATAATTCAAGGGCTGGTGATTCTAATCTAAGGGTGAGAATCCTACATAGAAGGCATCTTGGATTGAAGGCCATTGGATCAAATTTGTTGGAAAAAATTCTAGAACCTCCTAGGTTCTTCAAAGGGCCAACCGGCCACTACAATGGGGGAGGGCTCTCTCTTTCATTTTCACTCTATTCACACTCTTGTTTGGTTTATTTTCTCACCATTTTTGAAAGGCAAAAAGAAAAGTTTAGAAAAGAAAGTTAGAAGAGAAAAAGCTTGCATAGCTTCTAGAGGTTGCTTTAAGCATCATACTCTTGCACTTTCCTTGATTTTCTATTCTTTATTTACTGTTTTGATTGCTATTTTGGTGAGTTTCTTTCGATTTTCTTCTTCAAAATAAGTGTTTTTAAGTTTCTCCTTTAAGTTCTTGTTTTTACTTTCTTGGAAAAAGCTTTGAGAAATTTCTTTTCTTTTGTTCTTGGGTTGGCCGAATGGCCTATTGTTTTGGTATAATTGCTGTTTTGTTTCTTTATTTCATGTTACTAGTGATATTTAACAAGTTTTGATGCTTTAAATCTTCTTCAAATACATAAACATGAAGGTTGTTTTGATTTGGTTGCTTGCTTGTTTCCATTTTTGAGTCTATTATCTTGTTATCATGTTTATTTTACTTGTCTTGCATTTTTTATTTTCTGTTTTCAAAATGTTTAAGTTTGTTTATGTTTTACATTTTGTTAATCCATGTGTTTGTGAAAATGCCTATTGGTTTTCATGCCTTTACTTTATATTTGCATGATTTGAGTATTATTCTTTAGCTATGCATGTTATTGTGTTAAGTTTTTATGAAAATGCCATGTTCACTTAACCATTCGGCTACCTCTCTCTTTTAAACTTTGTGTGTGCATTTTTGTTATGCTAGTTGATAGGTTTGCATTTTCATGATATTTGGTTGTGTATTTTGTTTAAGCATGCTATATGTTTGTGTTATTGCCATGCATTCTTTTGGTTTAGGATTGGCTTACTTTGCCATGCATATTCATGCATTTTAGACCTAGGTTGCATTAAATGCCATGCAAGTTCATTTAGGTCTAGGTCATATTCTCTATGCCATGCATTTTTCATGTCATTTAGGTCTTAAATCATGCATTGCATGCATCATTTTTTCTGTATTCTCATGCATTTCATGTCATTTCCACATGATTTATGACTTAGACCAATCAATGGTTCAAAGTCATGCTCATTTTGAGTATATTTGTGGAAAATTAAAGAGTTGTCAAATTGATTATTCTACCTTTGTGATTTTTTTTACTTAGCCAACTTTTGCCTAACTTTTCAAAAGTGCTAGCTACTATTTGTGAGTCTTTAGGAGAGTCTCTAATATTTTTACTTTGATTTTTAAATGATTTTATCAAAGGCAAAAAAAATGTGTTTTCGTAAAATACTTTTTTCACCCAGTACTCGTATTTTCTCGATTTTTCTGGGCAGTCATCATTAATCAGAAAATTAAGTCAATTTTTCTTGTGTAGTTTTACATGTCCTAAGTCTCCAGTATTTTTTTAAGATTTTTTTGAATTTTTAAAAATAGGGTAAACAATCGTTCTTTAAAACTGGACAGTAGGGGCAGAATTAAAATTGAAGGAAAATCATTTTTCTGTTTTGGTTAAGTTACTTAGAGGGGGCTTATTAGGCAATTTAGCTACTATCTTAGGGTAATTTCTAAGCCTTTTTAAACTCTAAAAATGATTTTATAAACCTCGGGTTAAGGGTGGTCAAGTCTGAGATTTTAAACTTAGGAAATTAGAGCCATTTAAAATGGGTTTTGCTAAGTTTTATTTTGAATCTAAGCTTTTCAAAATTGTTTTCAAACAATCACAAAGTATTTTGGTTTTAGAATATTTAACTTGATATATTTTCCTAAGGTAGCCCGATATCTTTTTAGATATACGGATTTTCTTAATTAAAGGAAAAAAATACATTCTCATGCATTGCATTTTTCATATTCATGCAAACTATATAATATGTGATTTTTGCTATGTTAATTTTTATGATGGTGTTATTATCTTTGATTTAAATTTTTGATATTATATTAATTGTTATATGGTTTTGAATATTTCATGATATCCTATGCTTTTTATTTAGTTATTTTTGTCATATTATTTAGCATATACTATGTTCATGCATTTTTATTTTTATTTTCATGCATATTATATGTTAGCATTATTTTATGTTTCATGTCATTTCCTTTCATATCATTTATATTATATGTCATATCATTTATATTTGCCATGTCATTTAAATCATTTTATTCTATTTAGAATATATCATGTGACTTAGGATATTTCATTTCATATAGAATATTTTATATTACCTAGGTCATTTCATTTCATTTAGAATATATTATGTTACTAAGGATATTTTATTTCATTTAGAATATATCATACGACTTAGGATATTACATTTCATATAGAATATATCATGTTACCTAGGTCATTTCATTTCATTTAAAATATCCTAAGTCATATAAATTATATCATACCATTTAGGTTGCATTATATTATATAGCCTTTGCTATGTCATTTTATTTATTTCACACATATTTATATTCATATTTTTTTTTTTAAATTTTTTGAAAAAGATAATGATTTCCAATAAAATAAAGATATTCCCGAGTTAAAATAATTCATGAGTTCTTTGCCGGGTTTGTTGGGGAGGATATCATCAATTATCATTAATAACAGAATATCTTCTTTAAAACGAGAATGGTGATAAGCTCATAAAATAAACATTTTATGCCTTTCTACATTTAGTTTTTGTTATGTTTTCGATCTTTATCTTGTTTACTTATATTATGTTTTTGAATTTTAGGTAAAATAAGGAGAATGAAGTCAAAATATGTCAATAATGATGGTAAAGATCTTACAAAATCATAATCACAAAATGAAAGAAGACTTGGGAGTCAAAAATATCAATTTCTGGTTGAAGAGCATTTAGGCAGATTTGACCTCTGGAGCTTGTTGTAAGGAAAATATGATGTTAGAATCTTTATTTGAAGAAACTTCCTACTTGACTTTTAAATTTTACTTGATTATCTTTCCAACGATATATTATGGGCCCAAATCGAATAATAAATGGGCATTCAAAATGGCGCTAGAAGATCTCCCTAAAGAATCCTGCGGCTAGAAAAACCATAATCGCAAATCTGAAAAAAAGGCAAAAACGTGATTTTTGCACCTCCAGGCTTACTTGTGTGGCAAGGACTTATTCTCAGGGTTTTAAAGCTCTCTAAATACCATCTTTTGAGCCACAAACTAGACATCTTTTGAGGAGACTCAAAGATCATCATTATTCTTCTTCTCCATTCTTTTATTTTATTTTCTTTTTACTTTTATGTATATATTATCTAAGCCTATGCTAGGCTAAACTTCTATTTGGTTCAAAGCCCTAGACATGTTATGTAATTAATTTTCAGAATCTATCTATCATTGTTTTCTATCAAAGTTGCTTATGTTCTTCTATTAAAATTGTTCATGATGATGTTTTGATTTGTTTAGGTGGCCAACTAGATAAATCTTGATAATTGTCTAATGCTAGTTTAGGAGTCTTGATCCGTGTAATTGTCTTGATTTCCTATTCATAAGTGGTAATTTGTGATTAATGATTATGGTCAAGTTTTCAATAATTGCAAAGTGGAACAGAACCTAAGTTGAACAATCCGAGCTTATGTGTTTGTTGCTTAGATCAACCTATCTTTCTCATCATAAAGCTGCTATTAAATTGAACTTAGAGAGCTTATTCTAGGTTGTTTGATAGTTAGAGGTTAAATAGAGAGCTTGTTCTATTTAAGGACAAACTAAGGAAAGATTGGGGTAACAGAGCTTGTTGTTATCTACGGTTGTTAACTTTGATAGCTAATTAATGTTGATAGATATGAAATTGATTTTTAATGATGTCTATGGTGGAGAATGAAACCTTAACCATATTTTTCATATTTGATTCTTCTTAATTACTTATTCTCTCATTCTTATTGTTAACTTTAGTTTAAATCTGATCTCAATATACCCTTTTCTTTTATTGTTCTTGAATTTAGGTTTTAAACTATTAACTTATAAACTAAAACTCAATCCCTGAGGACTCGACCCTTGCTAATCACTATACTTTACAATTGATGCTTTTTAAGTGCAAGGTTAAATAAGATACACTTTAAACAGCTTGTTTGTGGATGCCATTCAACAAATACCAAAATATGCACCATTCCTTGACAAGCTATGCACCACAAAGGATGATGGAATAATACTTGTAATGGAGAATGCATCCACTATTGTGCAAAGAAACCATCCTACAAAACGCACAAATTCGGAAAGTTTCTTGTATGATCTTGCAAATCCTAAACAGCCAAGAAGGGGTGTTGGTTAGGTTCAAAACACTAACTCAAGTGTTAATTGGGAAGGCAACCCAATTAAAGAAGAAATTTCCAACCTGCCATATTCAGATTTGCTTTCTCTTTCTTTTCCTTTTCCTTTTATTATTTTTATTGTTTTTATTTTTATTTTTATTTTTTATGTTTATTTGTTAATTTTTTGTTTAGTATTTTAGGATTATTTAGGTTGCATGAGTTTGTTTGTTTTGAGTCTTAGTTGTCCCGATTCTTATGTTATTAGTTCTTTTATCTTACATATGATTCTTTCATTTGGGTTAATAGCATTACATTAAGGACAATGTAAAAATTAAGTGTGGGGGGAAGGATTTAGGATTTCTTTTATTTTTGTCTATTATTTTTTTTATCAGTCTTTAATAATAATAATAATATTATTATTATTAGTGTGTTTTAGTTCCTTTTTAATACAATGATGAGATATGAGTTGCATAGGTCTAAACTGGTTACTAGTGAGAAGATTTTCATGAGAATTAAGCTTGATACTAATTTTTATGAGCCATTGTTGATATGATATGTTGGTTGAGAAAAAAGCATATTTAGACTTGATATTGACTTGTATAATCATCCTTGTGAGTTTTTGGGCCTATATGATTGATGCATTATACATATCAATCTAATTTCTTTCTTGAGTGCTCTTATGATTACATGATTCTCTAGAACTTGCTTTAAACCGTTTGAGACTATATTCATACATGTGATAACATGATTATGATAGAGGAATTAGGATTATATCCAAGGCCAAATAGCTATCCATTATTAATGTTCCAAGAGAACATCCCCACTAGTGAGCCAATTTGAGCCTACATTAAATATGCTATTTTATTGGTAACCACAACTTACACCTAGCCTAAATATACTTATATCCTTACCCTTGTTCTAAAGATGAATTATATATTTTGAGACATATTGCAAAAAACAAGAGATATTTTTAGTTGAAAATTTGGGTTGGAAACAAAAGATAAGTGTGGGGGAAGAAAAGAAAAGAAAAAAGTTAAGAGAAAAAAAAAGGGATCATTGTCAAATACATTCCCATATTGAAAAATAAAATCATCTCTTGAACTTCTAGTTAAAGTAAAGAAAAAGATGTTACAAAGTTGGTTAGAATGAAGCAAATGCTCAACATGAATATTTAGCCTATGTTATTATGTGCTTTATAAGAGTTTTGAGAAGTTTTATTTGTATGATCTTATTATGTCTTTAAATTCTATGAAGTCTTTGGAACCTTTGTAATATCTTATTTTTTATTCTTTAACCACATTACAACCTCTTGGCCCCATTACAACCTTGATTAAAGACCTCTTGATTTATGAAGTTGCATGATCTAAATAGTGGAGAATAGGTGGACAAGCAAGCATATGGTATAACTGTTTTCATGAGATTGATTGAGTGTAAACACTTTACCACTACTTTAAAGAGTGAAAATCATGAGAGTAAACTAGTGAGAAGTTGAGATTAAGTTTGAATATGCACTATTTTGATTGAAATATGTTATGTTAATATTGGCTTAACTCAAACTATTTACATTCAGACAAGATTTTTTGTGAATTTCTTTAAGCTATTGATTAGTTTATAAGACTTGTCCAATGATTATATCTAATTTATATTGGAAGGATTAGTTGTAATTATTATTATTTTTATTCTTTTTTAGTTTTTCTTATGTCTGCAATGTTTGTGGGTATCGTCCTAGTAAACCCTCACAAGACTAAACTCGTCCACTAGGGACACCTAGGGGTTTAAAGGCTTGTGTCACATGCTAAGTGCCACCATGATTTATTATGAAAGTGGATTAGATTAGATTTTCTTATTTTATTTTTATTTTGTTTTGCTCGAGGACTAGCAAAAAGCTAAGTGTGGTGGTATTTGATAAGCTCATAAAATATACATTTTATGCCTTTCTACTTTTAGTTTTTGTTATGTTTTCGATCTTTATCTTGTTTACTTATATTATGTTTTTGAATTTTAGGTAAAATAAGGAGAATGATGTCAAAAGATGTCAATAATGATTATCAAATCACAAGATGAAAGAAGACTTGGGAGTCAAAAATATCAATTTTTGGTTGAAAAGTAATCAGCAGATTTGACCTCTGGAGCTTGTTATAAGGAAAAAAATGATATTAGAATCTTTAATTGAAGAAACTTCCTTCATGATTTTTGAAGTTGACTTGATTATCTATCCAACGATATATTATGATCCCAAATCGGATAAGACATGTACATTCAAAATGGCGCTAGAAGATCTTTCTAAAGAACCGTGCGGCCAGAAAAACCCAAATCACAAATCTAAAAAAAAGGCCAAAACTTGATTTTTGCACCTCCAGGCTTACTTGTGCGGCAAAGACTTATTATCAGGGTTTTAAAGCTCTATAAATACATACCATCTTTTGAGCCATAAACTAGACATCTTTTGAGGAGACTCAAAGATCATCATTATTCTGTGATTTCAAAGTCCTAGACATGTTATGTAATTAATTTTCAGAATCTATCTATCATTGTTTTCTATCAAAGTTGTTTATGTTCTTCCATTAAAATTGTTCATGATGATGTTTTGATTTGTTTAGGTGGCCAACTAGATAAATCTTGATAATTGTCTAATGCTAGTTTAGGAGTCTTGATCCGTGTCATTGTCTTGATTTCCTATTCATAAATGGCAATTTGTGATTAATGATTATGGTCAAGTTTTCAATAATTGCAAAGTGGAACATAACCTAAGTTGAACAATCCGAGCTTATGTGTTTGTTGCTTAGATCAACCTATCTTTCTCATCATAAAGCTGCTATTAAATTGAACTTATAGAGCTTATTCTAGGTTGTTTGATAGTTAGAGGTTAAATAGAGAGCTTGTTCTTTTTAACGACAAACTTAGGAAATATTGGGGTAACAGAACTTGTTGTTATCTACGGTTGTTAACTTTGATAGCTAATTAATGTTGATAGATATGAAATTGATTCTTAATGATGTCTAGTGGTGGAGAATGAACCATTAACCATATTTTTCATATTTGATTCTTCTTAATTACTTATTTTCTCATTCTTATTGTTAACTTTAGTTTAAATCTGATCTCAAAATACTCTTTTCTTTTATTGTTCTTGAATATAAGTTTTAAACTATTAACTTATAAACTAAAACCCAATCCCTGAGGACTCGACCCTTGCTAATCACTATACTTTGCAATTAATTCTTTTTAAGTGCAAGGTTAAATAAGATACACTCTTTTGAGTGCATCAAATGGTTCGGAAAACTTTCCAAAATAATAAAATTTTCTATATTTTGCCACGCTTGTTGGGAATTATAGGAAAATTTTGAATTAATAAATTGCAGATCATTTTCAATAAAAAAATAAAATTATTTTTCTTTAAATTGGGAATTAACTTGAAATACCAAATTAAAAATTGAGTTTACCGAGACTTGAGATAACACACGATTAATAAGGTACAGTTTTATACGAGAGTTGTGGAGGTGTTAATCCTTCCCCACACGTAACCGAGTCCCGAACCCGCTTCTTTAATTTCTCTACTTTAAAACGCATACTTGAAATTGGTTTTAAAAAAATGTTTTATTTAATTTTAAAATGTTTTGTAAAACCGGTTTTAATAGGTGGCCGATCACACCTAGCCAAAAAAGATTGGTGGTGATTCCATGCCTTTTTCAAGGTTATTTTCAAAACCTTCGTTTTTCTATAGGAATTAAGTCGACTTTTCCCCGATTTTTTTAATGTCACGCTTAACGAATAATAAAGTCTTGTGATGAGACTTGTTATTTTTTAGCTTGTGACACAAGTATCAATCGGATTATTGGTGTCATAACGTGTTCCCATCGCGGGACCCGTCAAGATGACGTTAAAAAGTGGGGAAGAGGAAAAGAAAAGTTGTTCCTCGAAGTTAAAATAATAGGGTTTGAAAGCAGCTTCGAAAAAAAAAATGGAGTCGCCATCGATCTTTTTTAGCTAGGTTTGATTGGTCACCTATTAAAATCATTTTTTTTATAAAACATTTTTAAAAATAAATTTTGAAGTCTGCGTTTTGAACCAGAGAGAAACGAAAGCGGGTTCGGAAGTCGGTTACATCACGGGGAAGGATATGCACCTCCACAATGCCCGTATAAAACGGTACCTTATTAATTGTGTGTTATCGTGAGGTCTCGATGAACGTCAGTTTTATATTAGGTATTTAAACAGAATTCCCTAAAAAATAGTCATGTTATTTCAAGGACGATATGAAATTTATTATTACAAAAAATTTCTATATTCCCTAACAAACCGGAAAAATATAAAGTTTTTATTGTTTTGAAATTTTTCGTATCGTCTTCCTTTTTAGAAGGGTATTCCTTTGTTAATAATAATTGATGAAGAATCCCTGAAAACTCGGCATAGGATTCATTAATTATATTAACTCGGGGATATTCTCTTATTTATTTTTTAAAATATTAATTTTAAAATATTTGAATGATCATGAATATGCGAATTATTGCTAAGGCATAAATATAAAGTATGCATAATTATTATAGCATCGCAAGCATTTTATTATGACATGGCAAATAAATCATAACATGGTATATATTTATTATGACATGGCAAATAAATCATGACATGGCATATATTTTGTTATGGCATTTGTAGACACCTAATTTTGTCTGGGCCCCCTAAATCGGGCAGATTCTCCTTTTCATATTCCCGGAATGCTAAGAGACTTCCACCGTTCCATAGATGGGTCCCCAAGACGTTGTTTCGAAGGTCAGCACAAAAAGTCAACTCAAAAAAGCAACCCCAAAAAGTTAACCATTAAAAAAGTCAACTCTCAGTCAAAATCAAGATTCGAATTTGAATTGAACAATGGTGAAAGAATTTTGATAATCCGAGGTTTACAAGGAAAGATATAGAGTTCGAAAGATGGGTTGCAGAAATTCAGTGTAGGGGAAGACCTAATCCGGCAAATTTGGGGAAAACTACAGTGATGGCCCGATTAGGTGAAATTGAAGCCCCCAATTGATAAAGGATGAATAAAGAAAAATAGCCCAAGGCCCAGTTTGAAGTGGATCCCAAGGAAGAGACGGTTAGGGAAAAAACGGAAAAACAAGAAAATTTTGGAGTTTGAAAAGGGGAAAACAAAATTGGAGGGGAATTTGATCGTAAAAATTGGGCATTTTTGGACCAACTCAAATTCAATATATGAAAAATGAAGTAGAAAAAGAAAATCCAAAAATCGGACCTGTTTTGAGCAAAACCGAGGTTTCAGAGGTTAAAGGGCCATTTTGGAAATTCCAAAAGATAATTCTGGGAAAAATAACAAACGAGCTCGAAAAATTATGAAAACTTCCAAATCTGAGTTTCATAATTTTTGGAAGAGATTGGTGAAGAAAAATTTGGAACCGAAGCTCATTCGAAAAATGGCAAAGTTCGGGTGCACTAACCCAAAATTTCAAAAGATAATTCCGGGAAAAATAGCAAAGGAGCTCGAAAAATTACGAAAACTTTCAAATCTGAGTTTCATAATTTTTGGAAGAGATTGATGAAGAAAAATCCGGAATCAGAGCTCATTTGAAAAATTGCAAAGTTCAGGTGCACTAACCCAAAATTCCAAAAGATAATTCCGGGAAAAATAGCAAACGAGCTCGAAAAATTATGAAAACTTCCAGATCTGAGTTTTACAATTTTGGAAGAGATTGGTGAAGAAAAATGAAGAATCAAAACTCAAATGAAAAAAGCTAAAATTGGGAGGCACTAAACCGAAATTTGAGAAAAATCCGGGAAAATAGCAAATGAGCTCGGAAAAAATGTGAAAACCTCCAGAACCAAGTGTTATATATGATGGAATGAGTTGGAGAAGACAAATCTGACATTGGGGTCCATTTATAATTAAATTAATTTTGGGGGCTAAAAGGGTAATTTTACAGAAAAAACCGAAAAGGGCCAATTTGCAATTAAAAAAAATGAAAGATGAAGGAATTTCTGGGATATTCCAGGCCCTTGGCTAGTTAGCTCATGAATGAAGGGTGAGATTTGATTAAATTCATCCAATGGTCACTATCACATTACAAGATGTCATTTTTACTATCTTGAAATATCTTATCCATCCAATGGCCTAGGTGCTTTGTAGAAAGATGAGCACATACTTCAATGGCCAAGATCAAATTGCAAGATGACATTTTATTGTCATGAAAATATCCTCAACCAATGGCTTGGATTGTGGGAGAAAAGATGAGGACATATGATCCAAGGGTGAAGAAAAGAGAAAGCACACATACTCACCTATTAAGAGAGGGCCGGCCATTCTAAGCAAAATGGAGGGGAGTTCATTTTTTTTCTAAGGGCAGTAGCTAAAGGAGAGGAAAAAAAAAGAGAAAAAAAAGAAAGAAAAGTGAGTAGAAAAATTGAGAGCTCTTGATTTGAAAAGCTAAAGCTAGGTGATTATCTCTTTCTTTCTTCTTCTTTAATTTTTTCTTTGATATTGTGAGTCTTTTTATTCTCTTTTTACCATGTGATTTGTAAACTTTTGATGAATAATAAGGTTCTAAAAAATAAATCT
The DNA here is from genome assembly GCA_030761205.1 of Fremontodendron californicum. NCBI lineage: Eukaryota > Viridiplantae > Streptophyta > Magnoliopsida > Malvales > Malvaceae > Fremontodendron > Fremontodendron californicum. The sequence goes on from JAULJL010000040.1 coordinate 317,006, forward strand.
CAAATGTTTTCTATCCTTTGTTCTTCATGTTTTATCAAATAACCAAGTTTGTCAAATCTTTTTTACATGTTTCATGCTTGGCCGAATGGTGTATGATGATTTTGTGTTTGTTCTTGCTTGATACTTCTTTCTTGGTTGGTTGTGCTCATGTTCTTAACTCTTGATTGATTCATTTGTGGTAGGATAGATCCCCCTATTTGTTGCTTCATGTTCATGCATCCATCTCATCCTCACTTGATTTTTGACTTAAGCCAACCAACGGCTCAAAGCCAAGCTCTCATGAGCATGATTGTGGAAAAATGAAAGATTGTGCAAGTTGAATTTTTTTGATTTTCTGATTTTTCTCACCATGCATTCCTTGTCCAAATTTAAAGATTTTTTAACCACAGGTTGTAGACCCTTTAAGGAGCCTCTAGTATTTTTGTTTTGATTTTTGGATTTTTCTATCAAAGGTTTAAAAATGGATTTTGACGAAGCAGTTTTTTAACTCACTGTTTGATTTTAGTAGAATTCGGTCATAGTATCCATGCTCCGAAAATTAAGCTGATTTTTTCCCATAGAGGACAACATGTCCTAGGACTACCATAATTGTTTAAGATTTGTTTTCAAGAAAGAAATACTTTTCTGTTTTGGTTAAGATATTAAGAGGGGGCTCATTTAGGACATCAGGTACTGTTTAGGGTTATTTTCCAAGTCAATTCAACTATAAAATTTGATGTTATAAAAGTCGAGTCAAGGGTGGTCAACTTAAGTTTCAAAATTAGGAAAAATAGAGCATTTAAAGAGGGGGTTCGGCCAAGGCCAATTTTTCATCCCAAAGGTTCCATTTTTTAAAAAATTCGAGCCCAAAGTCTTTGATTTTGAAAATCCAATCTAAGTCTCTTCTTAAGGTAGTCGGATACCTTTTCAGGTATACGGATGTCCTTACTCTAAGGAAGAAATACATCTCCATGCATTGCATTTTTAAAATGTTTTTATTTAATTTGTCATAAAAACATATTTTTTCAGTTTATTAAACATTTGGCGAGAATTAGTTCCCGATCTTTGCCGGGTTTGCAGGGGAGGTTAGGAAATTATTCAACACATGTGTTTATGGGATCAAAATGTATGGTTTTCGTTTTACTCGAAACCATGTAAATATCATATGAAAGAATTATTTCGCAAGCTATGTCGGGTTTTCCGGGAAACACAGTAATATTTTTTGACATATGCCATTTATGTGATTCCTCACATGAAAAATTAATCCAATGATCATGTTCCAAGATATTAATATTTTTCATTTTAATTATGCATTTTTCATGTTCATGCATATTCCATTACATTCAACTTTTTCTATCTTAGTCATGCAAATCTTACATGTATGAACATTCCATGGTGATGTCATTTTGTGATTTAAATTTCATTTGGCTATCTTGGTTATGATGTGATAATGAATGTTTTATAATTATGTCATTTTGTGATTTCGCCATGTCAAGCATGTCATACCATTGATTATGCGATGTCATTGACTATGCCATATCATTCATTATGCCATCTCATTCACATGCCATGTCATCCATATTCCATATCATTCATTCACATGCCATGATATCTGTCGCAACCTAAAAAATTACAAGTCTCATCGCAAGACTTTATTATTAGGTAAGCATGACATTAAAAAAACTGAGGAAAAGTCGACTTAATTCCTCTAAAAAATGAAGGTTTTGAAAATGACCTTGAAAAAGACATGGAGTCGCCACCAATCTTTTGTAGCTAGGTGTGATCGGCCACCTATTAAAACCGGTTTTAAAAAATATATATTTTAAAAATTAATTAAAACATTTTTAAAACCAATTTCAAGTCTGCGTTTAAACCAGAGAAATCAAAGAAACAAGTTCGGGACTCGATTACGTATGGGGAAGGATTAGCACCCCCAAAACGCCCGTATAAAACGGTACCTTATTAATCGTGTGTTATCTCAAATCTCGGTGTAAAGTTGGTTTTAAATTTAGTATTTCAAGTTAATTCCCAATTTAAAGAAAAATAATTCCATTTTTTTTAATTAAAAATGATCCGGAATTTATAAATTCAAAATTTTCCTATATTCCCCAACAAACGTGGCAAAATATAGAAATTTTTATTAATTTGAAAAACTTTCCGAATCATTCTTGTTTTTTGAAAGAAAGATATTCCTTTATTAATGATAATTGATGATATTCCCTCCAGCAAACCCGGTAGAGAACTCATGAATTATTTTAACTTGGGAATATCTTTATTTTTTATTGAAAAATCATTATCCTTTTGAAAACATTTTAAAAGATATGAATATGTATATGCATGACATAAATAAAATGACATAGCAAAATCTAAATAATATAATGCATCCTAAATTATATAATATAATTTAAATGCCTTAGCATATTCTAAATGAAATGAAATGTCCTTAGTTATATGACATATTCTAAATGAAATGAAATGTCCTAAGTTATATGACATATTCTAAATGAAATGAAATGACCTAGGTGACATAATATATTCTATATGAAATAAAATAACCTAGGTAACATAATATATTCTATATGAAATGACATAATTTAAATGACATGGCAAATATGGATGATATGGCATATAATCTAAATGACATGGAATATAAAATAATACTATCATATGATATGCATGGAAATAAAAATGAAAATAATAATGCATGAACATAGCATATGCTAAATAATATACCAACAAAAAAATAATTAAATAAAAAGCATAGGATATCATGAAATATTCCAAGACATATAATAAACAATATAACATAACTCAAAATCATAGCAATATCATAGAAATTATCATAGCAAAAGTCACATATTATATAAAATGCATGAATATGAAAAATGCAATGCATGAAAATGTATTTTTTCCTATAATTAAGGAAATCTGTATATCTAAAAAGATATCCGGCTACCTTAGGAAAATATGTCAAATTAAATATTCTAAAACCAAAATACTTTGTGATTGTTTGAAAACAATTTTGAAAAGCTTGAATTAAAAATAAAAACTGGGCTATTTTTTTTTTTATAAAATGGCTCTAATTTCCTATGTTTAAAAATCCGGACTTGACTACCCTTAACCCGAGACTTAAAGAATCATTTTTAGAGTTTAAAAAGGCTTAGAAACTACCCTAAGTCAGTAGCTAACCTTCCTAATCAGCCCCCTCTAAGTAAGTTAACCAAAACAGAAAAATGATTTTTCTTTAAATTCAATTCTGACTCCATTGTCTAGTTTTAAGCCATGATTTTTATCATATTTTTAAAAATTAAAACAATTCTGGAAAAAATACTGGAGACTCAGGACATGTAAAATACACGTAAAAAAATCGGCTTAATTTTAGGATTAAAGATGAATGCCCAGAAAAATCGAGAAAGTATGAGTACTGGGTGAAAAAAAAAACTGCTTTGCCAAAATACATTTTTGCCTTTGATAAAATCATTTAAAAATCAAAGTAAAAATATTTAAGACTCACAAAATGACTCACAAACAGTAGCTAGGACTTTTTGAAAATTAGATAAAAATTGGCTAAGTAAAAAAAATCACAAAGGTAGAATAATCAATTTGACAAACTTTAATTTTCCACAAGTGTGCTCAAGAGAGCATGACTTTGAACCATTAATTGGCTCAAGTCATTATTCATGTGGCATGAACATGAAATGCATGAAAAAATTACAGCAAAAATAGTGCATGAAATACATGAGTTTAAACCTAAATGTCATGAAAAAATGCATGGCATCCATATAGTGACCTAGACCTAAATGAACTTGCATGGCATTTAATGCAACTTAGACCTAAAATGCATGAACATGCATGGCAAATAAACCAAACTTAATAACTAAAATATGCATGGCATTTTCACAAACACAAAGCATGCTTAAACCAAAAACTCAAAAAAATATCATGCAAATGCTAACCTATCAACTAACATGGCAAGAATGCACATACAATGCAAAAATTCAATGAGTGGCCGGATGGCCTATTTAACTAGCAAACATGGCATTTTCACAAACACTTGGTATACTTAAACTAAATATTCAATCAAATGTCATGCAAATGCAAAACCTACCAACTAACATGGCAAAAATGCAACACACAATGCAAAACACATGGAGTACCCGAATGGCCTCAAGCTCCAACAAGCATGGCATTTTCACAAACACTTGATATACTAACATGCTTAACTAAAATATAACACTCAAAACATGCAAACACAAAGTAGAAATACTAAAACCAAACAAGCATTTTCACAAACTCTTGATATACTAATATGCTCAACTAAAATATAACACTCAAATCATGCAAACTCCACACAAGCATTTTCACAAACACTTGATAAACTAAATCTAAAACACTAACAAATTTAAACATTATGAAAACAGAAAATTAAAAATGCAAAAACATGATATTTAAAACAAAAATGGCAACAAACAAAGCAACCAAATTAAAATATAACTCAAGTATATGAAGTAGAATAACACATAAAACATCAAGATCAAAGAAAATAACATAAACAACATGATAAAATAAACAAAACAGCAACTTAAATAAATAATATAGGCCATTCGGCCATGGTCAGAAATTGTAAAAAAAATTGTAAAAAATATATTTAAGAAAGAGATGAAAAAAGAACTTAAGAAGAACAATAAAAAAACATTTATTTAAAAAGGAAACTCACCAAATATTAATCAAAATAGAAAAAACAAGAATGGAAAATCAAGAAAGTGCAAGAGTTGGTGCTCAAGAGCAACCTCAAGAATCTATATTTCAAGCCTTATCTCTTCAAACTTTCCTTTCTTTTCTAAACTTTTTCTTTTTGCTTTCAACCAAAGAGAGAAAAACCAAGTAAAAACCAAGAGAAATCAGCAAAAATGAAGTCTGAAAAAATGAATTCTGCCCCCTATTAGAGCTGGCCGAATCCCCCATCTCTCATGCAAAGGTGTTGTCATTCTTTCCCAACTAATTTCCCATCAAATGGCTAATAATTCAAGGTGAAAAAATCATGAAATTATCACCCTTAGATTAGCATATCAGCAGTCCCAAATTAAAGCTGTTCAAGAATAATGTTGACACTCTCTCTTAACCTATGTGGCTTAATCACCATGGCTTGATCAAAGAGAATCTCTAACTAACTCTTAATTTTTGGCCATTTGATTGAAAAATCAGAAGCTTCCTCCTTCCTTTGGGCCTTGGAAGGCCAGAACTTCTCTTTTCCAGCCCAATTCTGATTTTTTGAAAGGCCCAAAGAAGCCCTTTTCAGTTGCTTGGGTGAAATGACCGTTTTGCCCCCCGTATGCAAATAAATATCAAACGGACTCCAAATTCAATTTTTCTTTTTTTAATACTTCCAAAATAATAAAAAATTGAGTTCTGGAATTTCTCAAAATTATCCGAGTCCGTTTGCTATTTATTTGGATTTTTTCTTCCAAAAATGCCCTTTTATGCCCCTACATTTTACCATTTTTAAAATGAGCTCCAAATCAGGATTTTTCTTCACCAATCTCTTCCAAATAATTTAAAAGTGTGATCTGGAAGTTTTCATAATTTTTGGAGCTCATTTGGTATTTTTTTTCGGGATTTATCTGCTTGAATTACTACATAGGAGCTCAGGATTTGGCCATTTTGCAAACGAACTCTGAATCATGATTTTCTTTCTCCAATCTCTTCCAAATAATTAAAAAATCATATTTGCAATATTTCAAAAATTTTGGAGTCCATTTTCTATTTTTCCGAGATTTATCTTCTTGAATTATTGCATAGGAGGCCCGGGATTTGGCCATTTTGCAAACGAACTCCGAATCAAGATTTTCTTTTTCCAATCTCTTCCAAATAATTTAAAAATGATATTTTCAAATTTTCAAAAGATTTGGAGCTCATTTGCTATTTTTTCGGGATTTTCTTTCTTGAATTACTACATAAGAGGCCCGGGATTTGGCCATTTTGGAAATGAACTCTGAATCAAGATTTTCTTTCACCAATCTCTTCCAAATGGTTTAAGAATGAGATTTAAAAATTTCCAGAATTTTTGGAGTCCATTTGCTATTTTTCCCAAATTTCCCAATTTTGCCCTTTTACCTCCGAAGCCTGGTTTTGCTCAAAACAAGTCTGATTTTCAGATTTTCTTCAAGCTGAGCCTTGGCTATCCTTTTTTAATCATTTCTCATCCATTGGGGGCTTTGGTCTTACCAATTTGGGCCATTTCTGTGATTTTTCCCGATTTCACCGACTAATAAACCCTAATTCTCGGTTTTCTCCTGGATTGACTTTTCTTTCGGTTTTTCTTGCAAGTGGCTTCTCCATTACCCATATTCAGTGCTTATATTTCATTTGGAACCTTCAATTTTGACCAATTTGATCGTTTAAGCACTTTTCCCCAAATTTCTCGGATTAGGGTTTCCTTTATACTGAATCTCCAAATCCCAACTTCCGAACTCCATATCTTTCAGTGTAAACCTCGGATTATCTAAATTCTTTCGCCATTTTTAAATTGAACTTAAAATCTTGATTTTGAAAGTGGGTTAACTTTTTTAGTAGTTGACTTTTTAAGGTTGACTTTTTCGAGGTTGACTTTTTAGGGGTTGACTTTTTTTGAGTTTGACTTTTTATGCTTGCCCTTTTAAACTAAGTCTCGGAGTACCACCTGCATGATGAAAAAAGTCTTTTTACATTCCGAAACCTCAATTTAGGAAGAAAACATACCTGTTTTAGTGGTCAGGACAAAATTATGTGTCTACAGCTGCCCCTCTTTGGCTATTACTGAGAATCAGGAATCAGGCAAAGATAAAAAAACACTAATTTTGTACGGTCAGTGAAATCACAGGTGAAGAAAAGGGAAAGAGGTTTCTTCTACATTTTTCTATCATTTTTCATTCATTTTTTTTTTCTTTTTTTTTTTCTTTTTTTTGAGAAAGCTGTATATTGTTAATTTGTCCTTAAATTGAATTCCCTGACTAATCAAGGCTCGACCCCTCTTAAGGAAACGGATTCGATTTTCAAAAGAAAAATTATGCCCGAAGATGTTAAAAATGGTGCCCGAAGGTCTTAAAAAAATTGGTGCCCGAAGGTCTTTAAAATGGTGCCTGGAGGTATTAAAAATGGTGCCCGGAGGTCTTTAAAATGGTGCCCGGAGGTCTTTAAAACTGGTGCCCGAAGGTCTTTAAAACTGGTGCCCGAAGGTCTTTAAAATTGGTGCCCGAAGGTCTTTAAAATTGGTGCCCGAAGGTCTTTAAAATTGGTGTCCGAAGGTCTATAAATTGGTGTCCGAAGGTCTTTAAAACTGGTGCCCGAAGGTCTTTAAAATTGGTGCCCGAAGGTCTTTGAAATTGGTGCCCAAAGGTCTTTAAAATTGGTGCTCGAAGGTCTTTAAAACTAGTGCCTGAAGGTCTTTAAAATTGGGATTTGAAAATACCTTGACGACGGTCTCAAGGCTCAACTCGTCTGATAAACAAAATGAATTCGATTTAAAACAAAAAGAAATACCTTGATGGCGGTCTCGGAGTCCGAATCTTTTGAGAAGCAAAACGAGTTCTCTTTGAGGAAGTCCAAGTTTCCTTGATTTTTGTACTGTTAGCTAAATGCAATGATGAGAATGTCATGCTTTGCAAATGCTTGTATGTTTCCTAAAAATAAATGCAATCAAATGATTGTGCCATGGTTTCTTTGAGGTTCACAGATTATATGACTTCAGGACAGAGTCTTCAATTGTTCATTGATGCCCCACTTAAAGAATTCTTCACTCAAGATATCTTGCCAAACAATCTCAGCTTCTGTCTCTCATTGAAGTTCACAAATTTTTTGACTTCGTGATGGAGTTTCTACCACGTTCACTGTTTTCATTTCTAGGTGAACTTCCTAAACCTTGCCCAGAATTTAAATCTATTCCTTAGTAATACTTTGAGATTTTTATTACTAATCATCATTCAATTTAATAACAACCATAATTCATCTCAAAAGTATATGAAAGAGAATATGAATCAAGCAAAAATTGTCATGAAATGGATAACAAGAATTTATTGCAAGAAATGTTTTTGAAATAATAAATATCAAAGATATAAGAAACAAATGTAAAGTTATAGGCTGTAGATGCCCCAGATGCGGAATATCTTGGACCCCTCATTTTTCAAACCATCTGAAATTTCTCTTGAACGAGCAATTCACTTGGGTAACCTCTTAGCTTCTGTAGTTACATCAGACTGCGTTGTTCCCCTTTTCTCTGATTGTCAAATACTTTCTCCCCCTTTACACGGAGCATTGATTCAAGCTTTGATCAGTACTTGAGCCGCCCTTTGTGGGTTTTCAACTCAAGTGTCCTCCATTCGGTATTAAGTCGCCCTTTTGGGTTTTCGGCTTAAACCTCTCCTTTTACATTTTTTTTTGTATTCTACCATGCATCTGAGAATTCTAAATGCTTCCATGGTAAAAATATAAATTCAAAAGATGGGATGAATTCTGAGAATAACCTTTCAAATTAAATATCCATGCTTGATCAAGATGGGCTTTTAAAGCATGTAATGTAGGCCAAGGTTTTGGTTTAGAAAGAAAGGATAAAATAGGCCCAAAGTGTGTTTAAGGGTGATTGGATCAAGGATCATTTCCTGAGGAGAACTCATTCTTGAAACATTTGTCCCTTTTTGGACTTTTTTTTTTGTTTTTTTTTTGTTGGCTTTCATTTGCCACATTTTCGATGGCTTTCTTTTTTCCATGATTTTTAATTATCTTTCCTCGCATTTGCCCTCCAATGTAGAGGGTGATCCTTGATCAAGGTTTAAAGAAAGAAATAATTCTTAAGGCTCAAAGGGGTGACTAAGGATAATTTCTTCTTAGTGAAAGGAATATGAAAGATGGCCATTCATCATATCAAGCATGACTATTCTCTTTGAAAAGCAATTCTCAGGGGAAATAGATATTTAGAATTTCTATTTTTACACTTGGAATCATTCGAATTTCCATGTGCACAGCATCACACCTTTTTTTTTTCAAGCATAATTCTTCTTCAGTTTATCAGCATTCACGAGATGTCTAAAATCATCTCTGTCCATCCGAATTAGAATCAATGCTCCTCCAGAAAAAGCTCTCTTTACCACATACGGTCCTTCCCAATTCGGAGCCCATTTTCCTCTCGGGTCCTTCACTATAGGGAGAATTTTTCTCAATACCAACTCCCCTCCTTGGAACTGTCTAGGACGAACCTTCTTGTTGTGGGCTCGAATCATCCTTTTCTGATAGAACTGCCCATGATAAATTGCTTTCAATCTTTTCTCCTCGATGAGATTCAACTGTTTATAACGAGCTCTAACCCATTCTGCTTCCTCTAAGCCAACTTCCATCAAAACCCGAAGTGAAGGGATCTCAACTTCAATAGGTAGCACTGCTTCCATCTCGTATACCAAAGAAAATGGTGTTGCCCCTGTAGATGTGCGGACCGAAGTACGATATGCATGAAGAGCAAACGGCAAGATCTCATGCCAATCTTTGTACACATTGGTAATCTTCTTGACAATCTTCTTGATGTCCTTGTTAGCTGCTTCTACTGCGCCATTCATCTTCGGACGGTAAGGTACCGAATTATGATGTGTGATCTTGAATTGAGTACACACTTCTCTCATCATCTTATTGTTCAAATTGAGAGCATTATCTGAAATAATTCTTGCTGGCAACCTGTAACGGCATATGATTTCTTTCTTGACGAATCTGCATACCACCAACTTTGTTACATTTGCATAGGACGCAGCTTTTACCCACTTTGTAAAATAATCTATGGCCACCAAGATGAAACGATGTCCATTTGAAGCTTTCAGGGTTATAGGCCCTATCATATCCATTCCTCACATTGAAAAGGGCCATGGTGCAGTCATGACATGTAATGGCGATGGCGACACATGAATCTTATCTACATAGATCTGGCATTTATGGCATTTTCGAGAATAACTAATACAATCTCCTTCCATCGTCAACCAATAGTACCCTACCCTCATAATCTGTTTAGCAAGCATGTGACCATTAGCATGGGTTCCACATATCCCTTCATGGACCTCTTCTATGATTCTTCGAGCTTCAGTAGACCTGACACATCTTAATAGGACTTGATCTTTCCCTTTCTTGTAGAGAATCTCGCTGTCTAGAATGAAACCCATTGCTAACCTTCTCAGAGTCCTCTTGTCATTCTCTATTGATTGTTCTGGATATTGTTGACTCTTGATGTACTGCAAGATGTCGTTATACCAAGGGAGACCATCTGCTTCTTCTTCGATACTCAAACAGTAGACAGGAGACTTATATATGCTCATCTTGATCGGCACAACTTCCGCCCCTTCATTCACTTTAAACATTGATGACAAAGTAGCCAGAGTATCCGCCATCCGATTTTCTTCTCGAGGAAAGTAATTGAAATTAACTTCTTCAAACTCCTCCAATAAACTCAGTATGAGTTCTCGGTATCGGATTAGCTTTGTATCTCGGGTTTCCCATTCTCCTCGTAGCTGGTAAATCACCAAGGCTGAGTCTCCGAAAACTTTCAATACTTTGATCTTTCTGTCCACTGCAGCACGAAGGCCCATAGTACATGCTTCATACTCTGCAGTATTGTTTGTATAATCAAAATCTAATCTAGCAGTGAAAGGATAACAATCTTCTTCTGGTGATATAAGAACTGCACCGATTCCATGCCCCATGGCATTAGATGCGCCATCAAAGTACATTTTCCATACTTTCTTCTTCAGGGGAACATCATCTGCTTGCGACACATACATCAAATCTTCATTCGAGAAATCAAAGTTTAACGGCTCATAATCTTCCACTGCCCGACTTGCTAAGAATTCAGCCACTGCACTGCCCTTGATAGCTTTTTGACTTACATATACAATGTCGTATTCTGACAATAAAACCTGCCATCTTGGCGTCCTCCCTAACAAAGAAGGTGCTTCGAACATGTACTTGACTGGATCCAGCTTGGCAATCAGCCACGTTGTGTGATACAACATATACTGTCTAAGTCTTCGAGCAGTCCAAGCTAAGGCACAAAACAACTTTTCTACCGACAAATATTTCAACAAATAATCTGTGAACATCTTGCTAAGGTAGTAAACTGCCTGTTCTTTCTTTCCAGTTTCATCAAGCTTCCCAAAAACACAACCCATGGATCTTTCAAATACTGATAAATACAGTATCATTGGTTTATCCGAAATAGGTGGCATTAATACTGGTGCGTTTGATAGATAATGCTTAACATTTTCAAAAGCAATCTGACACCCTTCATCCCATTCTCCTGGATCACGTTTTCGAAGTAACTTAAATATTGGATTACATTTGTCGGTTAACTGTGAAATAAACCAAGCAATGTAATTCAATCTCCCCAGAAAGCCTCTTACTTTCTTTTAAGTACGAGGTGGTGGCAGATTCTGAATAGCCTTCACTTTATCTGGGTCAATCTCAATTCCTCTTTTGCTGATGACAAAACCCAACAACTTCCCCGAGGTGACTCCAAAAGTGCATTTTTCCGGATTTAATTTGAGTCTAAACTTCCTTAATCGTTCAAAGAGCTTCTTAAGATTCGCAATATGCTCTTCTTCTCCTTGTAACTTTGCAATCATATCATCAACGTATACCTCAATTCCCTTATGCATTATATCATGAAACAAGGTTACCATGGCTCTTTGGTATGTTGCCCCAGCATTCTTCAATCCAAATGGCATTACTTTGTAGGAGAAGGTTCCCTATATTGTAACAAATGTGGTTTTCTCCATATCTTCCGGCGCCATCTTGATCTGATTGTATCCTGAGAATCCGTCCATGAAAGAAAATAAAGAACTCTTTGTTGTATTATCCACCAGAGTATCAATATGGGGCAAAGGGAAATTATCTTTAGGGCTGGCCTTATTCAAATCTCAGTAATCAACGCACATTCGCACCTTGCCGTCCTTCTTTGGTACCGGAACAATATTTGCCACCCATTCTGGATATTTTGCCACCTTTAAGAATCCAGCATCAAATTGCTTCTTTACCTCCTCCTTTATCTTTAACAGCATATCAGGCCTCATTCTTCTCAACTTTTGCTCAATTAGCTTGCATTCTGGCTTTAAAGGGAGCTTATGAACCACGATATCCGGATCCAACCCTGGCATGTCTTGGTAAGACCATGCAAATACATCCACATACTTCTAGAGCAAAGCTATAAATTCACCTTTTATTGATGATGACAATGAAGTTCCAATTTTGACCTCTTTTATCTCTTCACCATTTCCCAAATTTATCGTCTCCAATAACTCCTTATGAGGAAGTACTTGTTTCTCCTATTGTTCTATTTTCCTCAATAGATCTGGAGGTAGACCATAATCCTCAGTATCTTCATTAGCCTCAAAATCACCCGTGCAAATGGGTCTTTCAAAATCAATTTCAAAATTCCTGACAAGAAGGTCCTCATATTCCACATCCGTACACTTGTAAATAGGTGAAGAAGAAATAATATAGGAAAATATATAATGAAAACAAAATAAATAACAAAAATGAAAGAATATGGACACATCAATATGGATAAATGCATTGTGCTTGTTATTTATTGAATGAAAATGTTTAAAAAGCCCATTACAGAAAAAACTCTTAATATCTCTGGGTAAAGATAATTAAGATTGCTTTTTTAAAAGTATTACTTTGGAATAGACTTAAAAACTATGGGCAACTCAGTCGCACTCTAGTTGGTTAGTCTATATCCTGGTGGACAAGGTCGCACCATCTAGCTAGCATACTCTATTTCAATTCTGTCTTTCTCAGTCGTGCAGATCTCCACATCATACATCTGCTCATCCCTATTCACCTGGAACCTCTCGAAGGCTTGCTCTATCATTACGAGCACATCATCAGAATTCTTTTCTCTGAACAGAGAACCGGCTGAGCAAAAGCTGTGAAGGATAGGTGGGAATGTCATAGGCTCCCACTCAATATCCATACCCGTAAGACAGGCCATCCTATTTTGTCGGTTCCTTTCAACTTGTTTCCTTTTCTCATGGGCCTTCGGAAGATATCCTAGGCCAAACCGGTCTTTCTTTCCTTTTACTTCTATGGCTCGAGCCATCCCCTGAAGATATTTCCCGAGACCTTTTCCAGCCCTGCAGCCTTTTCCTACGGTGGTTCTTACCCCCAGCCTTGTGTTCTTGGACAGCCTCGGTTTCAGAATTTTTCGTCCTTCAATGACGAAAACACTCAACGGCCTCTTCATTGGGCTCCACATAAGGAGATTCAGTAGATGCGGAAGCTATTATGTCTTCCTCCCCTGATACTGTGATCAACCGGCCCTCCATCACAAATTTTAGATTTTGATGGAGTGACGAGGGTACAGCCCCAGCTGAATATATCCACAGCCTTCCCAACAAGCAGTTATAAGATGGATTAATATCCATGACCTGGAAGTTCACTGTATAAATGCACGGGCCTATCTCCAGAGGAACTTCAATGGTTCCCATAACCTCTCTCCTTGTTCCATCAAAAGCCCTGACCACCGTGCAACTTAGTATCATATAGGATATATCCATTGGCAATTTGGATAGGGTTGTTAAAGGCATCACATTTAGTGAAGAACCATTATCCAAAAGGACCCTCGATAATATGTGCTCCTTACAAGTGGTAGTTATATGGAGAGCTTTCGTTGATCCAATACCGTTGGGTGGTATCTCCTCATAACTAAAAAATATATAGCCATCTGCTGCGATGTTTCCCACCCAACCTATCCAGCTTTTCCACTGATATATTATTAGCCACGTATGCCTGATTTAATACTCTTAACATGGCATTTCTGTATGGTTCTAAATTCAAAAGCAAGGATAAGATTGAGATCCTAACTGATTGACGTTGCAGTTGTTCAACCATGCTATACTCATTATGCTTTATAAATTTGAAGAACTCACAGGCTTCCTTCTCACATACTGGTTCTTTCATTCTGTTAACCGTGGTTGATCCCCTCTCTGTTTCTTTTGGTAAATCTATCTCAATATGGATTGGCTCAACTACCTTCTTCCCTTTATCAGTCCCTCTGTCTTTCTCTGCTAACCCCTGTTCAACAGCCTCCGGAGCATAACATCTCCCGCTTCGGGTTAAATGCCCCACACCTGTAATATCCTGCTGACGTGAAGACCCAGGCATAACCATGCTACAATCATATTTCCATGGTGTAGCCTTGTTTTCCTTGTATGGAAAGGAAACAGGTAGATCAATGATTAATTTGGGCACATTTTCTTCAATGACTGGCATAACTTTTTCCTCCGGATCATCATAATAGATGACCAGGGGTCTTTCTATCCCATAGCCACCTGTATTTTCAATGATTTCTATTTCCCCCTCTATCTCCTTGTAGAATTGGGCTTCCCCACTATCCATCATCCTTTGGAGTTTATCCTGAAAGTCCCCGCAGTTCTGTATGTCATGGCCTCTACCCTTATGGAATGGGCACCAATTATGCACCCTTCTCGCAACCATTTTCAGACTATCTGTATCTTTCACCAATCCTGCCTTAACCATTTCAACCCATACTGTCAGCATCGGAGTCTTAACCTCCTCAATATCCCTTTTTAATCTTCTACCCTCTCCGGTCAATATTGCATTTACCTGATTCCCAGCGTGATTGGGCAATGGGTTTCCAGCTATGTTTGGCCCATTTTTTGATCCAAACTTCACAACCCCAGCATTAATCAGGCTTTGGACTTTCTTTTTGAAGGCCAGACAATCTTCAATTGAATGTCCTTGGATTCTCGCATGGTATGCACAGTTAGTGTTTGCATTGTACCATCTTGGATATGGAGGTGTCAAAGGTTTTAGGTATACGGGTGCAACAAGTTGACCCTGCAATAATTTTGGATATAGCTCACCGTAGGTAGTAGGAATCGGATCAAATTGGGCTTTTTGATCGTTCCTTGGTGAACGCTGGTCATTGCGCGCACGCCCTTGTGTGTTTGGAACAATATTTCTAGGAAAGGTGATTTAAGGGGATATGCCAGTTGGGAATGGTTGTTGGGGGATATTGGTGTAGGGGAACGAGTTTTGGGTAAGGTGGTTGACATTGAGGTAGTAAGGATTATACTCAGGGTATAGTGTGTAAGGTGTCGAAGGTGCATAAGGTATGGTAGGAGTATAGGGCCTTAGTGGTGTGTATG
The DNA here is from genome assembly GCA_030761205.1 of Fremontodendron californicum. Lineage (NCBI taxonomy): Eukaryota > Viridiplantae > Streptophyta > Magnoliopsida > Malvales > Malvaceae > Fremontodendron > Fremontodendron californicum. The sequence goes on from JAULJL010000040.1 coordinate 332,161, forward strand.
GTGTAGGAGGTGTATAAGGGTATTGGTTGAAGCTTACTGCATGGGTTTCCTCTTTCTTCTTTGTAGGAAAAGCTCTCTTTGGGGTAGCAGACTGACCCCTTTCCATCTTTCCATTCTTAATAGCTGACTCAATAATTTCCCCAGATATTACCATATCCGCAAAATCCTTGGTAGCACTTCCTACCAATCTGTCATAATAGGGTGCTTTCAATATGTTGATGAAAAGTATCGTGGTTTCTTTGTTGGTTAAAGGGGGTTGCACTTGTGTGGCCAGATCCCTCTACCTTTGCGAATACTCTTTGAAGGTCCCATTGGACCTCTTCTCCATATTCTGTAATGACAGCCTATCCGATACCATGTCGGAAATATGCTTATAATATTCCATAAAAGCCCTCGCCAAATCTGTTCATGAACGAATTTTGGTACGACTGAGTTGATTGTACCATCGGGTGGCTGACCCTGTTAAGTTGTCTTGGAAGCAATGAATAAGCAATTTCTCATTATCTTCATGCCCTGTCATCCTTCTACAGTACATGGTCAGATGAGCTGATGGGTTGGTGGTCCCATTATACTTTTCAAAATCTGGTACTTTGAACTTCGGTGGAATTACTAGATCATGTACCAAGCTCATCTCTTTGGCATCAAGACTGCCAAACAACTCTGCTCTTTCCACTGCTTTTAGCCTTTCTTCCAACAATTGATATTTCTTCTGAGATTCAGCAGTTTCGACCCTCTTCAGTTCAATCATTTTGGCCCTTTCCTTTTCTGCCATTTCTTTGAAGTCTGGAACCTCAACCTCAATTAGATCAACTCCGATGTTACCCCTTTTTGGACCAAAGTTCTGTGCTTCGGCCGCTGGCTGGATGTAGATGTAGGATGCTGCCCCAGTTGGGATTTCATTTCCCACAGGTTGGGATGTCTGGCCATTTCTCTGTACCACTTCTGGTCGATCCTCCTGATTCGCTGCCCCCATTCCAGTAACTGAATTCTCTCCGGGCCACTTCTGCTTCATCATAGTGCTCATCATCTCCATGAGCTTTGTCATATGTTCTCGTGTCTCCTCTTAAGACTTAGTCAACTGTTCTTGTAGTTCTTTCTGGATTCTTTCCATTCTCTCAATTCTGGCAAGCTAGTCGTTTTCCATGGCTTTTGTTCGAGATCGAGTATTGTAAGGGTGTTGGAAGTCTGGTTCTTTCTGAATGCGACCAATTGTACCTTTATTTTTTTAAAAACCATGGATTAGAAATTATTGACACATTTCTGATTTTTATTTTATAAAAAATGAATATATGAATGAATGAATGTTAGAATAAATCAGTGTTAATGAATGAATAACTAAGTAAATGACTAAGTGTATGAACCTATAATGAATAAATGAATGGACCAATAAATGACTAAGTGTATGAACAATTTATAAAGAATAAATGAATGAATGATTATGAACAAATAAAATATATAAAAGAAAGAACTAGTGAATAATGAATGCATTTAAAGTATTGGCCCCGGGATAATTCCAACCAAACGGTCTTTCATTGATTTCCTGGAACTAAATACATCAAAGAAAAGATCCCTGCTTTAGACAACATGATAACCTATCTCTCCTAAAAACTATTACAAAACACTGGTAACTCCCTCGGATTATGGACCTTCTTCACTGTCCTCTTTTGATTGCCTTGCTCTTCCATCTAATCCCTACTTGTTCACGACCCTTTGACGTGTCAGCAGAAGCATCGCTGTGTAAGTTTTCCCTAGCTTGTTTCTCCAGTTGATTTGCTCGGGCTTCCGCGTGTTTTGCTTTCTCCTTCCAGTAGTTATTCTCCTTCTTGAGGTTTTTGACCTCATGTTCCCACTCCCTAGAAGTCTTAAGAGTTCCCTCAAATATGAGCTCGAAACGGTACCTCTTGTTCTCCAAACGTAATTCCCGAAGATCGCCCTTAACGGTGTCCCTTTCTTTCTTGATCTGCTCTTTTTCTTTTTCTCGAGCTGATTCCCTATTTTTCATGTCCTCAAGCTCTTATTGTAGTCGGGCAACCTCCTTGCTCATCCGGGCCTTTTCTTTTTCAAATTCCGCTCTTGCGATTTCTAACTCTGATGGCATTTCCCTTGGTGGCGGATTATTGAATTGGACTTCTTCTCCATCAGATGTCAATAGTCTATCATTAACCCTTAATTCCCTCCATACTAGGTAATCAAGTGTGACGGTGTCGGCATATCTAGCCACTTTTATCCTGTGAGTTTTCTTTCATGCTTCAATCACTGCCCGTACTTTTTTGGAATATCTATCTTCCCCATAAATGAACTCTGATGATCCTAGGTTATGAGTCATGGGAGTGAATTGTCGAGACTCAACCTTTCTTTGCACCAACAAAGGCGCATAACTCACAGACCCCCAAATTTCGAGTAGTGGAACTCCCGGGTTGTCCCCACATTTGTACATAATCGGCATAGGAACCATCCATGGAGCTCTCCAAGTCACCATCTCCCCTTTTAGATTCCGGAACATGTTGACCCATTTCTCTTCATTCCCGTTTTTAGGCTAATCATTTTGAAGGAATTCCCTAATCGGAACTAAAGTTTTCATGTACGGTTTGAAGGAAACATATTCTGTCTTCCAAAAGTGACTTTGAATCCAAATATAAAGGAGTTGTACACACCTCTTGATCCTCCCTTGTCCTGCCCTTTTACAAAAATTCAAGGATCGGATAGTTTCGGCTATGATGGCCGGAGCTAGGTTGATCTTCTGTTCCAACTATTCAAAGAAATCAAACACGGCTATATCCACATGACCCAATATCTTCGGGAATATGATTAACCCATAGATGGCTCGAGCGAAGATGTCCCTGGCTTTTGCTTTGTCGGAACAACCCAATATCAACTGTCGGAGAGTTTCCCACGGAATGCACCCATTTTTCTGCTTTTTGTCCACATGACTCTCAACCCATGTTGTATCCATTCCTGTGATCCTAGCCACTTTCTTCTTCAAACCTGAAGGTTTCATTTCCTTCAAATATACCCGATCAGGATTAGGACATTCAATACGTAACAGTGTCGAATATTCTTCGATCAGTGGTGTCATATCCTCCTTGTTAAAAGTGAAACATCTATAAGCAGGATTCCAAAACTGTACCATAGCCTGAATCAACCCACTATTGACATAAATCGGAATTAAGAGTGCTATATCTCCATATTTCTAAGTGAAGGCTTCTTTCTCTGATACATTCCACTGATTCCAAATGTCGGCTAACCCTCGGAGATTATTCTATCTAGGATCCACTTTGACCCTTTCTGGCAATACTGACACATAATCTTTCTTGAGGCAATAACCATCCTCCCTCTGATCTTTTTTCGACCGTGCCCTGACTACTGCATGATCTTCTATCACTGAAATAACTTGACACTCCATGAAAGTCCTTTGGTTTGATAACTATCTCGAGGCCAATAAACTTCAAGTGTATGATGATGTCTATGATGCATGTCAAAGAAAAGAAAACATAAAGAAATAGATTAGTAAAGAAATGAATTCACAAATATAACATAAATAACAACATGCTTAAAAAAATGTCCCGAAAATTTAAACAGAGCTTCGGCATTACGACGCCTCTGGGACAAGACAATAATAAAAAAGAATACGAGCGATATGATGTTCGTTCATCATCACCCAATTTGTATCTAACATATAGAAAGATGGTAAAAGGTTGGAAATGTTCCTCCATGTGTTCTTAAACTTTGAGTAACTAACAGAAATCCGGCATGGCTTCGCCTAGGTTCACTGTCTTAAGGTGAACTGATTCTAAGGCCTCGAATTGTTCCTCACTATCGCCGGTGAAGGCTAGTAAGGCACCCCGATAAAAGCGGGTTCAATTCGTTAGAGTATATTTTCCTATGCCCGTACGGAGGATTAATCACGAAGGCATTAGGTACTTTATACTCCGGAAGTGTTTCACTAGCCCATACGGAGGATCAATCACGAAGGCGTAGTTACTTTACTCTCACTTAAAAGGACGGAACCCGGGTAGAGGATTCATGTTATGCAAATGCAAATACAGTGGGTGCGGAGGAACAAAACAAACCTGTCACCACTTATTCTACAACCTTTATTCTAAATACCCCACTAAAACCAAACAATGTAAAGCATCAGTCAAGCAAACATATAAATCTACGCAACAAAATAACCAGAGAACAAATAATAATATGAATGCACATGAAGATGGACATATTTAAAATATTTTATTATTTTCAAAATTCTCTTTATTATTTTAAAAATATGGGAATTAAAATTAAATACCAATTAAACCAACAAAACTGAGACTTTGATAACACACGACAAATTCTAGGCCTGACTCTCTAATAGTCTCCAGTGCAGTCGCCAAGCTGTCGCAACCTAAGAAATAACAAGTCTCATCGCAAGACTTTATTATTCATTAAGCGTGACATTAAAAAAACCGAGGAAAAGTCGACTTAATTCCTTTAAAAAATGAAGGTTTTGAAAATGACCTTGAAAAAGACATGGAGTTGCCACCAAACTTTTTTAGCTAGGTGTGATCGGCCACCTATTAAAACCTATTTTTAAAACAATATTATAAAAATTAATTAAAACATTTTTAAAACCAATTTCAAGTCTGCGTTTAAACCAGAGAAATCAAAGAAACGGGTTCGGGACTCGATTACATATGGGGAAGGATTAGCACCCCCAAAACGCCCGTATAAAACGGTACCTTATTAATCGTGTGTTATCTCAAATCTCGGTGTAAAGTTGGTTTTAAATTTAGTATTTCAAGTTAATTCCCAATCTAAAGAAAAATAATTTCATTTTTTAATTAAAAATGATCCGGAATTTATAAATTCAAAATTTTCCTATATTCCCCAACAAACGTGGCAAAATATAGAAATTTTTATTAATTTGAAAAACTTTCCGAATCATTCTCGTTTTTTGAAAGAAAGATATTCCTTTATTAATGATAATTGATGATATTCCCTCCAGCAAACCTGGTAGAGAACTCATGAATTATTTTAACTCGAGAATATCTTTATTTTTTATTGAAAAATCATTATCCTTTTGAAAACATTTTAAAAGATATGAATATGTATATGCATGACATAAATAAAATGACATTGCAAAATCTAAATAATATAATGCATCCTAAATGATATAATATAATTTAAATGCCTTAGCATATTCTATATGAAATGAAATGTCCTAAATTATATGACATATTCTAAATGAAATGAAATGTCCTAAGTTATATGACATATTCTAAATGAAATGAAATGACCTAGGTGACATAATATATTCTATATGAAATAAAATAACCTAGGTAACATAATATATTCTATATGAAATGACATAATTTAAATGACATGGCAAATATGGATGATATGGCATATAATCTAAATGACATGGAATATAAAATAATACTATCATATGATATGCATGGAAATAAAAATGAAAATAATAATGCATGAACATAGCATATGCTAAATAATATACCAACAAAAAAATTAATTAAATAAAAAGCATAGGATATCATGAAATATTCCAAGACATATAATAAACAATATAAAATAACTCAAAATCATAGCAATATCATAGAAATTATCATAGCAAAAGTCACATATTATATAAAATGCATGAATATGAAAAATGCAACGCATGAAAATGTATTTTTCCATTAATTAAGGAAATTCGTATATCTAAAAAGATATCCGGCTGCCTTAGGAAAATATGTCAAATTAAATATTCTAAAACCAAAATATTTTGTGATTGTTTGAAAACAATTTTGAAAAGCTTGAATTAAAAATAAAAACTGGGGTAATTTTTTTTATTTTTAAAATGGCTCTAATTTTCTAAGTTTAAGAATTCGGACTTGACTACCCTTAACCCGAGACTTAAAAAATCATTTTTAGAGTTTAAAAAGGCTTAGAAACTACCCTAAGTCAGTAGCTAACCTTCCTAATCAGCCCCCTCTAAGTAACTTAACCAAAACAGAAAAACGATTTTTCTTTAAATTCAATTCTGACTCCACTGTCCAAACTTAAGCCACAATTTTTTATCCTATTTTTAAAAATTCAAAGAATTCTGAAACAAATACTGGAGACTCAAGACATGTAAAAATAGACGGGAAAAAATCGGCTTAATTTTCTAATTAAAGATAAATTCCCAGAAAAATTTCCTAAATTTATTATAGTGACCTAGACTTAAATGAACTTGCATGGCATTTAATGCAACCTAGACCTAAAATGCGTGAACATGCATGGCAAATAAACCAAACTTAATAACTAAAATATGCATGGCATTTTCTCAAACACAAAGCATGCTTAAACCAAAAACTCAAACAAATATCATGCAAATGCTAACCTATCAAATAACATGGCAAGAATGCAAATACAATGCAAAAATTCAAGGAGTAGATGGCCTATGTAACTAGCAAACATGGCATTTTCACAAACACTTGGCATACTAACATGCAAAACTAAATCAAATGTCATGCAAATGCAAAGCCTACCAACTAACATGGCAAAAATGAAACACACATTGCAAAACACATGGAGTAGCCGAATGGCCTCAAGCTCCAACAAGCATGGCATTTTCACAAACACATGATATACTAACATGCTCAACTAAAATATAACACTCAAAACATGCAAACACAAAGTAGAAATACTAAAACCAAACAAGCATTTTCACAAACACTTGATATACTAACATGCTCAACTAAAATATAAAACTCAAATCATGCAAACTCCACACAAGCATTTTCACAAACACTTGATATACTAAATCTAAAACACCAACAAATTTAAACATTATGAAAACAGAAAATTAAAAATGCAAAAACATGATATTTAAAACATAAATGGCAACAAACAAAGCAACCAAATTAAAATATAACTCAAGTATATGAAGTAGAATAACACTTAAAACATCAAGATCAGAGAAAATAACATAAACAACATGATAAAATAAACAAAAAAGCAACTTAAATAAAGAATATAGGCCATTTGTCCATGGTGAGAAATTGTAAAAAAAAAAATTGTAAAAAATATATTTAAGAAAGAGATAAAGAAAGAACTTAAGAAGAAAAATAAAAATAAAAACATTTATTTAAAAAGGCATATTAATCAAAATAGAAAAAACAAGATTGGAAAATCAAGAAAGTGCAAGAGTTGGTGCTTAAGAGCAACCTCAATAAGCTATATTTCAAGCTTTATCTCTTCAAACTTTCCTTTCTTTTCTAAACTTTTTCTTTTTGCATTCAACCAAAGAGAGAAAAACCAAGTAAAAACCAAGAGAAATCAGCAAAAATGAAGTCTGAAAAAATGAATTCTGCCCCCCTATTAGAGCTGGCCGAAACCCCCATCTCTCATGCAAAGGTGTTGTCATTTTTTCCCAACTAATTTTCCATCAAATGACTAATAATTCAAGGTGAAAAAATCATGAAATTATCACCCTTAGATTAGCAAATCAGCTGTCCCAAATTACAGCTGTTCAAGAATAATGTTAACACTCTCTCTTAACCTATGTGGCTTAATCACCATGGCTTGATCAAAGAGAATCTCTAACTAACTCTTAATTTTTGGCCATTTGATTGAAAAATCAGAAGCTTCCTCCTTCCTTTGGGCCTTGGCAGGCCAGCACTTCTCTTTTCCAGCCCAAGTCTGATTTTTTGAAAGGCCTAAAGAAGCTCTTTTCAGTTGCTTGGGTGAAATGACCGTTTTGCCCCCCGGATGTAAATAAATATCAAACGAACTCCAAATTCAATTTTTATTTTTTAATACTTCAAAAATAATAAAACATTTAGTTCTGGAAGTTTTCAAAATTATCTGAGTCCGTTTGCTATTTATTTGGATTTTTTCTTCCAAAAATGCCCTTTTATGCCCCTACACTTTACCATTTTTAAAACGAGCTCCAAATCAGGATTTTTCCACACTAATCTCTTCCAAATAATTTAAAAGTGTGATCTGGAAGTTTTCATAATTTTTTGAGCTCATTTGGTATTTTTTTGGGATTTATCTACTTGAATTACTACATAGGAGCTCGGGATTTGGCCATTTTGCAAACGAACTCTGTATCAAGCTTTTCTTTTGCCAATCTCTTCCAAATAATTGAAAAATGAGATTTGCAAAATTTCAGAATTTTTGGAGTCCATTTGCTATTTTTTCGGGATTTATCTTCTTGAATTATTGCATAGGAGGCCCAGGATTTGGCCATTTTGCAAACGAACTCCGAATCAAGATTTTATTTCGCCAATCTCTTCAAAATAATTTAAAAATGAGATTTTGAAATTTTCAGAAGATTTGGAGCTCATTTGCTATTTTTCTAGGATTTTCCTTCTTGAATTACTATATGAGAGGCCCGAGATTTGACCATTTTGCAAACGAACTCCGAATCAAGATTTTCTTTCGCCAATATCTTCCAAATGATTTAAGAATAAGATTTGTAAATTTTCAAAAATTTTGGAGTCCATTTGCTATTTTTCCCAAATTTTCTAATTTTGCCCTTTTGCCTCCGAAGCTCGGTTTTGCTCAAAACAAGTCTGATTTTCAGATTTTCTTCAAGATGAGCCTTGGCTATCCCTTTTTAATCATTCCTCATCCATTGGGGGCTTTGGTCTTACCAAGTTGGGCCATTTCTGTGATTCTTCCCGATTTCACAGAAATCTACTAAAAAACCCTAATTCTCGGTTTTCTCCTGGATTGACTTTTCTTTCGGTTTTTCTTGCAAGTGGCTTCTCCATTACCCGTAGTCAGTGCTTATATTTCATTTGGAACATTTAATTTCGACCAATTTGATCGTTTAAGCACTTTTCCCCAAATTTCTCGGATTAGGGTTTTCTTTTTACTGAATCTCCAAATCCCAACTTTCGAACACCATATCTTTCAATGTAGACCTCGGATTATCAAAATGTTTTCTCCATTTATAAATTGAACTTAAAATCTTGATTTTGAAAATGGGTTGACTTTTTCGGGGTTGACTTTTTTAAGGGTTGACTTTTTTTTAGTTTGTCTTTTTATGCTCGCCCTCTTAAACTAAGTCTCTAAGTACCACCTACATGATGAAAAAAGTCTTTTTACATTTCGAAACCTTAATTTAGGAAGAAAACATACCTGTTTTAGTGGTCCGGACAAAATTAGGTGTCTACAATATCCACATGCCATGTCATTCATATTGCCATGTCATCCATATTGCCATGTCATTTATATGCCATGTCATTCATATTGCCATGTCATTCACATGCCATGTCATTCATATTGCCATGTCATCCATATGCCATGTCATTCACATGCCATGTCATTCACATGCCATGTCATTCATATTGCCTTGTCATTCATATGCCATGTCATCCATTGACATGTCATGCCATCTAGATTATGCCATGTCATCCACTTATATGTCGTGTACTTCATATTGCCATGTCATTCATATTGCCATGTCATTCATTCACATGCCATGTAATCTAGATTATGCCATGTCATCCATTCGCATGTCATGTCATCTATATCATGCCATGTCATTCATATTGATATGTCATTCATTCACATGGCATGTCATCTAGATATCCCATGTCATCCATTCGCGTGTCATGTCATCTAGGTCATGCCATGTCATTCATGTTCCATGTCATCCATTCACATGCCATGTCATCCATTCATGTGCCATGTCATTCATATGCAATGTCATCCATTCACATGTCATGCCATCTTGATTAGGCTATTTCCTTTTCATGCCATGTCATTCATATGCCGTGTCATTTTGTTTGCCATGTCGATTTCCTTCACATGACATTCATTCTTATGCCATGTCATTTATATGCCATGTCATACGTTTGCCACATCATTTACATGCCACGACATTCATCCGCATGCTATGTCATTTTTGTGCAATGTCATCCATTTCATTCACGTGTCATATCATTCATTATGCCGTGTCATTAATATGCCAGGTCATCCATATGCCTTATGCCATGTCATTCATATGCCAGGTCATCCATATCCATGTCATTCACATGCCTTGTCATCCATATTGTCATTTCATTCACATGCCATGTCATCCTTATGCCATGTCATTCATACGCCATGTCATTCATATGCCATGTCATCCATAGGCCATGTCATTCATATGTCATGTCATTCATATGCCATTTCATTTACATGACATTCATTCTTATGCCATGTCATTCATAGGCCATGTCATTCTACATGCTATGTCGATTTCATTCACATGCCATGTCATCATATTGCCATGTCATCCTTATGCCATGTCATTCATATGCCATGTCATTCATATGCCATGTCATTCACATGCCATGTCATTCATTCACATGATATTCATTCTTATGCCATGTTATTCATATGTCATGTCATTCTGCATGCTATGTCAATTTCATTCACATGCCATGTCATTCATGCATATGCCACGTCATTCATTATGCCATGTCATTCATACGCCATATAATTCATTCTCGTGCCATGTCGTCTTGTCTTGTCATGCCATGTCATTTTGTTTGCCATGTCGATTTCATTCACATGACATGCATTCTTATGCCAAATCATTCATAGGCCATGTCATTTTGCATGCTATGTCGATTTCATTCACATTCCATGCCATGTCATTCATGCACATGCCACATCATTCACATGCCACGTCATTCGTTATGCCATGTCATTCACATGCCATATCATTCATTTACATGCCATGTCATTATTTCTTTTTGCCATGCTATAAAAAATGCTTACCATGTCGTGCTAAATACTCATGTTTATTTAATTTCTATATTAGTGACATTTTTGCATATTCATGGTTATTTTCAATGATTTTTTAAATACATTGAAAACAAATGATATTTGTTTAAATCAAGATTATTCCCTAGCTAAAATAATTCATGAGTTCTCTACTGGGTCTGCCGAAGAGGATATCATCAATTATCATTAACAAAGGAATATCTTTTTTTTTTCAAAAAACGAGGATGATTCGGAGAATTTCAAAATCAAGGAAAAATTTCATATTTTGCTGAGTTTGTCAAAAAATATGGAAAATTTTATATTAATAAATTATGGATATTTTCAAATAAAAATATGATTTTTTAGGGAATTATTTTCAAATGCCAAATTCAAAACCGACTGTTTACCGAGACTCAAGATAACACACAACTAGTAAGGTACCGTTTTATACAGGCATCGCAGGGGTTCTAGTCCTTCCCCGTTCGTAACCAACTCTCGAACCCGCACTTTTTTTCTCTAGTTCAAACTGCAGACTACAAAATTGGTTTTAAAAATATTTTAGCAAATTTTAAAATGTTTTATAAAAACCAATTTTAATAGGTGGCTGATCACACCTAGCCAAAAAAGATTGGTGGTGACTCCATTTATTGTTCGAGGTCGTTTTTCGTACCCTCGACCCTTTGTTTCAAGAGGAATTAAGTAGTCTTTTCCTCTGTCTATTTTTTCCCCTCACTCGAGCGGCTTCTGCCTCACCCCGGGAGGATCACGTGTCGACAGCTTGGCGACTCCACTGGGGGCTTTAGAGAGTCAGGCTTAGAGTTAGTCGCGTGTTATCGAAAGTCTCGGTTTGGTCGGTTTTAATTGGTATTTAATTATAATTCCTATTTTTTTTGTAATATAAAGAGAATTTTGAAAATAACAAAATTTTTCTTTTCATCTTCATGAGCATTCATATTATTATTGTGCTATGTTTATTCAAGTATTGTGCATTATCATTATTCTTTGATTGATTAATGCTTTCTTTTATTTAGTTCAGTTTTTTTTTTTTTTATTTATTATAATGCATTGTTGATGGTGTTTTTAAATAAGGATTGTAGAATAGGTGGTGAAAGGTTTGTTTGTTCCTCTTCACACACTACACGTGCATTTGTATAACATGAGCCCTTTACCCGGGTTTCATCCTTTAGGTGGAAGTAAAGTACCTACGCTTTCTTGAGGTGATAACCTCTGTATAAGCATGGGAAATACACTCTAACAAATTGAACCCGCTTTTATCGAGGTGCCTTACTAGCCTTCACCGACGACAGTAGGGTGCAATTTGGAGCCTTTTTAGAACCTAATGCAACCTGATATAGTGAACTTACGTCAAGCCATGCTGATTTTTTGTTAGAGGTACCGAAGCTAGGAACACATGGAGGAGTGCTTCAAATCTTTTGCCATTTAATTTTACATTTTGAATAAGCATTGTAGATCGGGCAATGATGTACGTGCATCGCCCGTAACAAATGTGATAATACGCCCCAAAGGCATCATGATGCCTACATAAGTTGATATTGCTGGGGCAAATGTCCGCTAACTTCTTTTACTTTCATATTGATGATTTTACTCTCTTATTCCTTTTTCATGTGTCATTTTTAATAATACCAAAATCTAGTGTTTTTGGGTTATTTTGAAAATTTTTCTTTTTATACCTGTACCTTTTAGGTATTTCTATAAAAGAAAAAAGGAGTTTTTATCCCATGAAAAAAATTTCTTTGAAAAAGAAAAAAATGAAAAAATGAAAAACTGAGAGGTGAGTAATGAAAAAGTTTTGATGTAGCGGAGTAGTTTTGTGAAAATAATAAAAATCTTCTCTTAATATTAGACTTTTGAGAAAATATGAAAAATGTCAAAAGATTAGTTGTCAAGAAAAATTCAACAAAAATAGAAAGAAGAAAAATCAGAGAAAATAAAAAGTGATATTAGGATATTCTTTTCCTTAATCTTTTCATTTGCATTTTTGCATAACATGCATATTATTTAAGCAGTTGTAAATATGAAAATTCATCTTCTTAAGCATATTCGCATCTTGTACATTTCATTAATCATCATTCCATTCGTGCATGCATGAATAGAGCATGTACACTCATTTTTTACCTCATTTTGATAATAATCTCATTTGTTAATTGCATGAGAAGAGGTTTAAGATATGAGGAATGAATTGGAGGAACGAGTGCATACTTTGGAGCGCAATCAAGAGGAATTTGGACATGAAATCCTGGAGGTGAAAGGATAACTCACCAAATTGATAAAGATGTTTGAGGATCTTGGTAAGAGTAAGGGGGACTTTCTCAAGGCTCCTCATCGCCCGCAGATCAACCAAAACCTCCTGGTCCAGATCATACAATCCCTGCTGGATCTTGTACTTGTCAGTGCCATAAAGGACTGAACCTCGATAAAATGGTGGAACTGGTCAAATTGGGAAGCCAGATGCCAAAGACAGAAACCTCAGATCCTGTACCACACATGCAAACTGTCCCAGATCCGAATCAGTATCCTCCATTTACTAGTACCCCTTCATCCGCTAGGATGACTAACATGAGGTCTCCAGGTTTCACTCTATCACCACAAGTTGACTGCAATTCATACTTTTTCCCTCATCAGCCGTCTCATCAAGCATCCGGGATATGAACTTCAAATTGTGTGCAACCTCTAGGGATCCCGTATCCAAATCCCTACCCTTACCATACTGTTCAGCCACCTCTCTATGCGAACACTCCAGTTCGATCCTTCGTTCCACCATCAAGTGCTCCGACCCCTAGGCCGTATGTGACCAAGAAATAGCCCAAGAATAAGACTCAAAAGCATTTTGATCCTATTCCAATCAGCTAGCAAGAGCTTCTCCCTATATTGATCTGAGATCACCTGGTTGTTTGTGTGCTGTTGAAACCACTACTACCACCGTACCCCAAGTGGTATAACCCAAGTGCAATATGTAATTACCACTACGGAATTGCTGGGTATAGCATCGAAGACTATGAGGCCTTCAAGAGGAAATTGCAGTCTCTCATAGATATCAAGTGGTTCGATCCAACGACACTGGTTGAGAGAGGACTGGGAAATGACAATTAGGATTGGGAGGTTTTTGGTGATGTTGTAGTAGGAGATGATCTTTAATGATGTTGTAGGATTTCGTCTTTTCAGTAGACGGCTCTTATAGCCTTAGGATGTTAGAAAAAATAAAGTGCTTGTAAAGACAGTTCTAACCACTGCTTAGATTTTGTAAACTTGGTTTATATCTTGTGAACATTGACATGGGAATGAATTGATTATGCTTCAGATTTATGAGATGATTGATGATTAAGTTCCTCCGATTCTTATTCCCTCTGTGGTATCTTCCCCTTTGCATTTGCATCCGATCAATTATTTGCCATACCACGTATTTCATACATCCATATATTGGCATTAAGTTCATTTGTAAATAGCAATGGCTCTATCAACGCCAATGATAGAGAAGTCAATTTTATCATCTCTAGAGGCAAATAAAAGGGGTTTGAGGAAAACCCCTTAAATAAAGAGCCATGATAGAGTTCATGTCTAAAGATAGGTTTAGTTTCCTTATTGCCAGAAAAGTAGAATGGGAAAGGATCATACTACCCAATTGGAAAAAGTGGAACAACTGCAGAATGAAACAGCTGAACAGGTCTCGCATGGGATTCAAATGACCCAAGGTATTGGAAGACTGAGAGAAACTATGGGAGAACACTTTACACAAAAAAGTAGTCAACCTCATAAGCATGGCAATCTGGGTAAGAAGGCTCAAGGCCAGATTTTTGATCAAGTTCATTCACGGCAAGTTCTGAGCCAAAAAGCAGAGACATAATAAGAGTACGACCGATTGGAGGAAAGGATTCGAGCCATTGAAGGTGGAGATAAAGTTAGTGTAAGGGAGTTTCTTTTGATCCCTGATGTGGTCATCCCCCCAAAATTCAAGGTTCCGAAATTTGAAAAGTATGATGGACTTAAGTGCCCTAAAACACACTTGTCTGCGTATTGTAGTAAGATGGCGGTGCACGCGCATGATGAGAAGCTGCTTATCCATGTTTTTCAAGATAGCCTGACAAAGGGAGCATCTAGGTGGTATTATCAGTTGAAAAAATGACAAGTGCATACATGGAGAGACTTAGCTCGGGCATTCCTAAAAGAATACGAGCACATGATGGAAATAGTTCCAAATTGATTGACATTCCAGAGTATGAAAAATAGGCCCAACAAGAGCTACAAAGAATATGCTTATAGATGGAAAGAGGTAGCCTCGCAAGTCTAACCACCTCTTACTAATAGAGAAATGAATGCATTGTTTGTGGATACCCTCCCACATCCATACTATAACAAGTTGATTTGCAACGTTTTTTCAGAGTTTGCGAACATATTGTTTGTAGTGGGTAGGATTGAGGATAGGATAAAAAAAGGGAAAATTGTCGATAGTAATGTTGAAATTCCTCTCGGGAAGAAAGATAATGTTGCCAAGGGGCATGTTCAAGTCGTAAATATCGAAGGAAAAAGCAAAAGAGGGTTCAGTGCAATACAAGATGATCTTTTTTATGGTTATTTTTATCCCCGACCCTATGTAAACCATTGGCCTCAACGCGGTCATCATCATGCTCCAATACCCTTCATACCACCCCGAGGGTTCATCATGTCAAATGATTCGAGGGTTGACTCAATCTATTCTCAAAGCAGTAAGAAAAAAAAAGGTGAAGGTGTACCATTCAATTCCAATGACCTACAAAGAACTTCTTCCATTATTGTCGAAAGCCATATGATCTCCGTCGTACCTGCAAAACCCAGAAAGTCTCCTTACCCAAAATGGTATGATCCTAATGCAACATGTGAGTATCATGGCGGGGTTAAAGGGCATGCCACGGAGGACTGCACTGCATTCAAGGACAAAGTTCAAGCCGTAATTGATACAAACCCGATAACGTTAAAAGAGCTTATGAATGCTTATCAAAGACGAAGGGGCTAAATGTCATTTGTTCTCAGGGTAACATACCAATTAGGGGCAATCCTTAACCTTGTTTTAAATGTTGTACATGTTTCCAATTTGTTTGAAATGAACCTTAAATTGCAAGTATCATACATCTTATCTTATTCAAAGTTTTGGATTATTCTTGAACTTTGTTTTTATGATTTTCGGAAGAAAGAAAAACAACAACAACAACAAAAAAGTTGAAAATGAAAATTCATACAGATAATTTTTCGTTTTGAAAATAAAAAAGTAAGTTCTTTGAAAAGTGAAATGAGACTTGAAAGAATTGGTGATCATCATGAGGGATGGACTAAATCCTAGGAAGCACCTTATCTCTACATGTACCTAGATCATAGACCAGTTGAATAAAGACCATTCAAATGCCCCACAGAATAATCTTTATCGAAGCCGCGAGTAATGAAAATTTTGGAAAATTTCTTTTGTGGATTTCCTGAAAGTCAAGCAAACATGACAATCTTCCCAAAAGATCTAGATTTGGTAGTTTGATATGTGTTAAAGTTATGCCATACTACCAATCATAGCAAAAACTCAATTATTCAAAACCTCCTGAATCCCTTTGAAAAATTCCAAATGCCAAGTCCCCAGGCTTTTTCCAAAACTCTTAAATTATGAGCGTCTGAACCAAATAATGAACCAGAACACCTTTCTTTTCTCTCCCCATGTGTTGGAAACACTTTAAAGAAATTGAAACCCAAATGATCTTACTTAGCGAAAGGCTTCAAAAATAAAACATGAGATGTTCCTTCATAGTAAGATTCCCACAAACCAAAATACCTTCACTTGAACGGCAAATCAAAATGAGGCATCATTTATGGCGGAAGATGAATTACGCATGAATTTTTGGGGCATGTAGTAAAAAAAAAAAGAAAGAAAAAAAAAGAAAAAATTGTGATATCATGTGCATGACAATTCGAATGATTCCAAATGCGAAATGAAATTCTGATTATCTATTCCCCCTGGGGATTGCTTTTCAATGAGAATATTTGTGCTTGATATGAGAAATGGCCATCTTTCATATCCCTTCACAAAAAGAAAATATCCATGGTCAACCCTTTTGAGCCGAAAGAATTCTTTCTTCTTTGAACCCTGATCAAGGATCACCCTCTACACTGGGGGGCAAATGCGAGGAAAGATCTTCTCAAAGATCACGAAGAAATGAGTCCTAACTCGAAGAAAGATAAAAAGCAAATTGAGCTCCCAAATAAGTACGGGTTCACTCTGTCGAAATGAAGAGACAAAAAGAGGAAAAAGGAAAATGCAGAAAAGATGGTGAAATGAAAGCCAAGAACAAAAAAAAAAACACACACACACAAATGTGTGAGAAAGTATGGCAAAATGAAAGCCAAGAATAAAGGAGAAAAGAAGCAAAAAGTCAAAAGAATGAAATAAAAGTAAAAAAAGGGACAAATGTTTCAAAGGAAATCCTCATCAAGAAATGATCCTTGGTCTGATTGCACTCAAACACATATTTTGGGTCTACTTATCATTTCTTTCTGAATCTCGAACCATGGCCTACATTACATACTTTAAAAGTCCATTTTGATCAAGCATGGATATTCGATTTGAAGAGTTTTTCCTCAGATTTTATCCCATCTCATTGAATTATCATTTCATTATAGAAGAATTTAGAATTCTCAGACGCATGGTGGAACAATAAAAAAGGAAGAAAAAGAGAAACAATGAAGCTCTAGGGTAAAAACCCAAAAACAGGCAGTCTAGAGCAGAACAAGAAGAAATTCTGATGCCCCACATGGTATTGTCGAAGCCATCAGTTTGTGGAATTCAATGAGTATCAAGGAACTCCTAGACATGCCAAAAGGACAGCCTTTTCTTTGGAGTTGATTTTGAAAGCTAAACCTTTTCCCTTCCAAATTGACCTTCCAACATTGAACCTATCATGGCTAAGGTTAACACTTATCAAATTTCCATATTTAAGGATTGGAGGATTGTTGAGATTTAATTGTACTTTAAAACTTTTACGAAAAAATATATTGTTTCAAGGAATTCATGTTTTGAGAAAACTTACTCACGAGCTGTGACAAAAGGATACTCCCTTCTCTTCTTTGTCAAATCAAAAAGTTTCCCTAGATAAATCCAAACCTTATTGCATCAGCCCATTGACCTCGTTGCATTAAACCGTTCAAATCACCCGAAAAAGTGAGGTTGATTTCTCATCTCGCTTAGAAATGTCTCTAATGGTGATCACCAATTTCTAAAAGACTTCAATTTCACATGTGTTTGGAAGAAATGAAATTGACATAACTTTGGAAGAACAAACTAAAATTGAGATGTGGATATGCTCTAGCAAAAAGTTCATATTGTTCAGAGGCATGAAATTTTGAGTTTATATGTGAATGAAGTCTGACTCTGTGTTTTGGTTTATATCAGGAAAATCGAAAAGAAAGAATTTACTGGGGCAAGGACAAATTAGGAGTACAAAACCATGCAATTTCTTTCAACAAGATGATTTGGAAAATGCGGATGTGAGGCAAAGATCATTCCCTCCAATTGGACAAAATTGAAAGGAATAAGGAAAACTTAGCAAGAGACGAGGAAAAAGGGAGATGATCAACTCTCTTAACATTTTCCTAATGTGAAATGATGTCATGCACCTCCACAAGCATTCATGCATCATGTATTGAACATTTTGCATCTGCATCTTCATAGGTTGCATTAGCTTTGTATCAATACAATTGATCATTGCATTCGCCAAGCATTGAAAAGACATAATGGAAAAGAAGATATGTTTCCTAGAGAGGGAAGGGTCCTCTTTAGATTTAGAAAAAATTTTGTTGAAAAAGAGAAGCAAAGGCTTGTCTGAAAAGAAAAGATGTGAGTCTTGAGAATTTCTTGGAGACGTTGAAATCAAGAAAGTGTTGAAGAATTTCAAAATGTTGAAAATTTTCAAAAAATGAAAATGTTTTTTTATAGAGATTAAAGTTGTGAAGCCTCGAAAGAGGAATTTCTCAAAAGATTCATTTAAGCCCGATGCAGTTGGCACAAAAAGAAGTAAGCCCAGTAAAGTTGGCATTTAGGTGTGATTAGGCCCACTATAGCTGGCGCAAAAGGAAGTAAGCCTAGTGAAGTTGACATCTTAGATTCGTTTAAGCCCAATGTAGCTGGCACAAAAAGAAGTAAGCCCAGTAAAGTTGGCATTTTAGGTGTGGTTAAGCCCAATATAGCTGGCGTAAAAGGAAGTAAGCCAGTGAAGTTGGCATCTTAGATTCGTTTAAGCCCAATGTAGCTGGCATAAAAAGAAGTAAGCCCAGTAAAGTTGGCATTTTATGTGTGGTTAAGCCCAATATAGCTGGCGCAAAAGGAAGTAAGCCCAGTGAAGTTGGCATCTTAGATTCGTTTAAGCCTAATATAGTTGGCACAAAAAGAAGTAAGCATAGTAAAGTTGGAATTTTAAGTGTGGTTAAGCCCAATATAGCTAGCAAAAAAAGGAGATAAGCCTAGTGAAGTTGGCACGTTAGATGAGATTAAGCCCAATATAAACTGGCAGCTATGGTTTAAGCCTAGTAAAGTTGGCACGTTTAGATGTGATTAAGCCCGATGAAGCTGGCACAAAAAGGAGATAAGCCTAGTGAAATTGGCATATTAGATGATATAAGCCAGTAAAGTTGGTAAAAGATAAGATGAACCTTGCATTTGCATCATTTAGAAGCATTTTGCAAACTGCGAATCTTTGCATTTGCATTATTCAGAAGCATTTGCATAATGTCGATCTTTGCATCTGCATCATTCCATGAAGTAGTTGTGTCAATATTGATCTTTGCATTTGCATCATTTAGAAGCACTTTCATAATGTCAATCTTTGCATCTCCATTTGCACCATGAAGCATTTGTATCTTATTCAATATCTGTATATGTACCAAGAAACATTTGCACCAATCCAAGACATTTGTATTTGCAATATGAAGCATGTGCATCTTGTTTAATCTCTGCACCTGCATCATGAAGCATTTGCATTAATTAAGGACATTCATAGCTGCATCAAAAAGTATTTGTATCTTCTCAAAACCTTCAGGTTAATTTTCAACCTAATTCTCAAAAAATCATGGATAAGACCTCCGGGCACCATTTTCAAAGATAAACCATATTTTTAAGACCTCCAGGCACTATTTTCAAGATCATGGATAAGACCTCCGGGCACTATTTTCAAAGAAAAGACATATTTTTAAGACCTCAGGGCATAATTTTCAAGATCATGGATAAGACCTATGGGCACCATTTTTAAAGACCTGCAGGCACAATTCTAAAAAACCATGGATAAGACCTCCGAGCACCATGTTCAAAGAAAAGACATCCTTTTAAGACCTCCAGGCACAAATTTCAACATCATGGATAAGTCCTCCGGGCATAATTCTCAAAAACCATGGATAAGACCTTCGGACATCATTTTTAAAGAAAAGACATCTTTTTAAAACCTCCAGGCATAGTTTTCAAGATCATGGATAAAACCTTCAGGCACAATTCTTCAAAATCATGGATAAGACCTCTGGGCACCGTTTTCCAAAACCTCCGGGCATCTCTTCAAAACCTCTCGGTATCACCTTTCAAAATATCTTTTTCGAGACCTTCGGGTGTTTGCTTTTCTCGCAAATCGAACTCGTTTCCTTAAGACGGGTCGAGCCTTGATAAGTCAGGGAACTTAATTTAAGGACAAATTCTTTTTGAAAAATATGATTTCATCCCAAAATTATATACATGTCATGTAAAAAGATTTTCTAAAAACTCTGTTGGGTCTGCCGGGGAGTTCGATATCCTGACACATGTCATTTATATAATTTCACACCAAGTTAAGATAACGTCTGATAACTCGTATAATTATATAGTTTTTAGTTATGTTTTATTATTGTTTTGTGTCAAATATGAGTTATTATTGTTTAGTCTAATTGTGTTTATGATCTTTTATATTTTTATGTATTTTGGTGTTTTTCACAAGTTTCTTTGAGTGATTTTAGATTACTAGAATTAAGGGCAAATCCAGTTCAGTTCCAGTTCCGACACCTTTTGCCATATCAGCTATATCTGGAGTTTCACTGAAGCAATAAGGCTGAAATTTGTAGCCGTGCACAGCTAAGAGGCATATCTATCTTTTTCATGTTTTACACTTCTTGAAACGGAGTCGTTTTCCCTAGCGAAATCGACCATCAAGTTGGCTGATGTGCAATGACGTCTGTGCTGACCTGTTTTCGTATTTTGCCCATATCTGCTTATCCACATCAGCAAATGAGCTGATTCCAATGTCTATGGATCCGTAACTGATACGGGAACCTTTGTCTAGAAGACCATATGATCAGATCAGGCCTCTAATATTGACGAAATCGACCATGAAGTTGGCTGATGTGCAATGACGTCTGTGCTGACCTGTTTTCGTATTTTGCCCATATCTTCTTATCCACATCAGCAAATGAGCTGATTCCAACGGCTATGGATCAGTAACTGATAGGGTAGCATTTCTCTAGAAGACCATGTGATCAGATAAGGCCTGCAAAATTGACAAAACCGACCATCAAGTTGGCTGATCAAAATCGTCATGTATGACGAAAATTGTTAGAAAATGCACCCACCTATTATACCTACCTTTGAAATTTGTAAAGCTTGTCTCTTGTCATTTAGCCCTCCAAAATGTGTATAAATAGAGGGCCTTGGATGATTGTAAGGGATCATATTGTACATAGGTAGGATATTAGCCATTTTAATAAAATTCTCTAAGTTTTCTTCTTCTTTCTTTTCTCTAGTTTTCTTTCTTTTCTCTAGTTTTCTTTTTCTTTAGAGAGAGCAAGAGGTTGGATAATTAATATTCTTCCTCTTCTTCTTTCTTTCTTTTATTTTCTTCTTAGATTTTCTTTAATTTTATGTTTATGTTTATAATGCCTATGCTAGGCTAAACTTCTATTTGGTTAAGGGTGATTTCAAAGCCCTAGACATGTTTTGTGATTGATTTTCAGATTCTATCTATCATTAATTTTCTATCAAAGTTGCTTATGTTCTTCTACAAGAATTGTTCATGATGTTGTCTTGATTTATTTAGGTGTACAACTAGATAGATCTTGATAATTATCTATTGCTAGTTTAGGAGTCTTGATCCGTGTAATTGTCTTGATTTCCTATTCATAAGTGGCAATTTGTGATTAATGATTATGGTCAAGTTTTCAATAATTGCAAAGTGGAACATAACCTAAGTTGAACAATCCGAGCTTATGTGTTTGTTGCTTAGATCAACCTATCTTTCTCATGATAAAGCTGCCATTAAATTGAATTTAGAGAGCTTATTCTAGGTTGTTTAATGGTTAGAGATTAAATAGAGAGCTTGTTCTATTTAACGACAAACTAAGGAAAGATTGGGGTAACAGAGCTTGTTGTTATCTACGGTTGTTAACTTTGATAGTTGGTTGATATTGATAGATCTGAAATTGATTCTTAATGATGTCTAGTGGTGGAGAATGAAACCTTAACCATATTTTTCATATTTGATTCTTCTTACTTATTTGTTTTCTTAATTTTAGTTTGCTTATTTTTTATATTTATTTTTATTGGCTGGTTATACCGCCTAATTTGTATATTAACTTTGTTTTATTTTTATTGGCTGGTTATACCGCCTAATTTAGTATATATATTTTTATTGGCTGGTTATACCGCCTAATTTAGTATATATATTTTTATTGGCTGGTTATAGCGCCTTGCATCTTTTTCTTATTATTTACTTTAGCTTAAATCTGGCTTCAAAAACCCCTTTTCTTTTATTGTTCTTGAATTTAAGTTTTAAACTATTAACTTATAAACTAAAACCCAATCCCTGAGGACTTGACCCTTGCTAACTACTATACTTACAATTTATCTTTTTAGTGCAAGGTTAAATAAGATACACTCTTTTGGGTGCATCAAATTTTTGGCGCTGTTGCCGGGGATTGTTTTCTTTAGTTTATTTGTTACTTGGTTTATTCTTATTTTCAGTTCTAATTAGTTCTATTTTCTTGTACATACAAGTTTTTCTTATCAAATTTTGAAAAAAAAAAAAAAAAAAAAAACGATGGAATTGAGCAATCTAACACTTGAAGAGTTGGTGGCATACATGAACATGGAAAATCAACAAGCCAATCTCACCTACCCAGTTCAACAATTGGCCATGGGAGGATGTCAAGGCCATCAAGTGTTCCAAGACCAACAGTATGATCATTACTCAAACACTTACCATGAGGGATGGTGAGATCATACTAATTATGGCTACTCAGAAAATTACCAAGAAGTAGATCCTTATGCCAATTACACTCATCCATCTAGCTTCAATCAATCATGGTCTCAAGAACCAGATCTTCTTCAACCACCACATATGACTCAAAACTCAGGTACTTCTTTAGAAGATCTTGTCGATTCTCTTGTTACTAATACTTTGCAATTTCAACAGGAAACAAGGGCAAGTATCCAGAGTTTGGAAAGGCAAATGAGCCTATTGGCTAGTAGTATGGTGGTATGGGTAGCACAAAGATCTGAAGAATTCTCTGCCCAAACGATGATTAACCCAAAGGAGAATGCTACTATTGTGACCTTGAAGAATGATGAACAAGATGAGGATGAGACAAAATTAGAGATGGATTCTATTCTTGAGGATAATGAAGCCACAAATCCAAATAAGAGTATTTCAGCACCTGAGGTAACGTTTAAGATTCCAATTTTTACTAATGTTTCTTCTCCACCTTTTCCTAGTAGATTTGCAAAGTTCAAGGAGGAAGAACATGAACAAAACATGCTGGAAACCTTAAACAGTTTGTTTGTGGATGCCATTCAAAAAGTACCAACATATGCTCCATTTCTCGATGAGATATGCACCACAAAGGATGATGGAATAATACTTGTAATGGAGAATGCATCCAGTTTTGTGCAAAGAAAGCTTCCTATCAAACGTTCAAATTTGGGAAGTTTCATGTATGAGCCTGACAAGCCTAAAAAGCCAAGAAGGGGTGTTGGTTAGATTCAAAACACTAACTCAAGTGTTAATTGGGAAGGCAGCCCAATTAAAGATGAAATTGCCAACCTTCCATATTCAGATTTGCTTTCTCTTTCTTTTCCTTTTTCTTTTATTATTTTTATTGTTTTTATTTTTATTTCTTATGTTTCTTTGTTAATTGTGTTTACTGTTTTTAAGTTCATTTAGGCTGCATAAGTTTCTTTTGTTTAATAGTTCTTTTCTCTTACATATAATTCTTGCATTGGGGGATAATAGCATTACATTAATGACAATGTAAGAATTATGTGTGGGGGGAAGAATTTAGGATTTTATTTAGAGTGTTTTGTTTTTTTAGTCTTTTTATGTTGTTTTTCTTTCTGATCCTTGTTTTGAAAAACACTAGATGTAAATATAATTTTTTTTAACCCCGGTTAAATGGCGGATAACGGTACTCCGTGATTATTTAAATCGGTTCCATCAGCTACCCACAAAACTGATATTGTATATAAATTTCTCTTCCAATTTCTCTTTCAATTTTTTTCAGGATGGATGATATTCTCACAAGATTGCAGAAACGATTTCCTCCTTTTCCTCGAAATATTTTACTGAAGCTTTACCAAGTTCGACTTGAAAGATTAAGAATGCTTATGCACAAAGGGATTCCTGACGACATACGTTGGATAATTGAAGCCAAGGTACGTGAAGATGAATATCTTCCTGTTTTGCATTTACCAGGTACAGGTAGAAGCACTTTTGCAAAGAAGCGACGAGCAAAGCGCATGAGTTCAAATTGCCACAAATGTGCACGATGGACGTGTAACGGTAAATGTCGTTCTATTGGGATTCCGTCCTCTAATCGAGATGATAAAATTGAATTCATTAAGGAAGGTCTGAGTAAGGGAGACTTGAGACATACCTTGTCAGTTTGATTTCTTCTTTTCAAAAAAAAAAAAAAAAAGAGTTTGTTGTGTTTTAAGCAATTTAGAAGTATTCATTCTGAACAAGGTCTGAGTAAGGGAGACTTGAGACATACCTTGTCAGTTTGATTTTAATCTTTTTACGTTTACTTGTTAATTTTTGTTTAGTATTTTAGGATTATTTAGGTTGCATGAGTTTGTTTTGTTTTGAGTCTAGTTATTCCTATTCTTATGTTATTAGTTCTTTTCTCTTACACATGATTCTTTCATTTGGGTTAATAGACTTACATTGAGGACAATGTAAGAATTAAGTGTGGGGGGAATGATTTAGGATTTCTTTTATTTTTGTCTACTATTTTTTTTATGAGTCTTTATTATTATTATTATTTTTTAGTGTGTTTTAGTTCCTTTTTAATACAATGATGAGATATGAATTGCATAAGTCTAAAACATATTTATTAGTGAGAAGATTTTCATGAGAATTGAGCTTGATGTCAACCTTTTTATGAGCCAATGTTAATATGATATGTTGATTGAGAAAGAAGCATGTTTAGACTTAATCTGACTTGTATAATCATTCTTGTGAGTTTTTGAGCCTAAAATGATTGATGCATTATACAAATCAATCTAATTTCTTTCTTGAGTGCTCTTATGATTACATGATTCTCTAGAACTTGCTTTAAACCGTTTGAGACTATATTGATGCATGTGACAACACGAATATGATAGAGGCATTAGGATTTTTAGCGAGGGCCAAACAACCATCCCTTATTGATGTTCCAAGAGAACACACCCTTAGTGAACCAATTTGAGCCTACATTGAATAAGCTATCTCTTTGGTAACCATAACTTGTCCCTAACCTAAATATACTTATATCTTTACCTTTGCTCCAAAGATGAATTAGCATGATTTGAGACAAGTTGCAAAGACAAGGGATATTTTTTGGTTAGAAACAAGAAATAAGTGTGGGGGGAAAAGAAAAGAAAAGTCAAGAGAAAAAGAAATGGAATACTGGCAAATACATTCCTATATAAAAAAAATGAATCATCTCTTGAATTTGTGGAAAAAGAAAAAGATGTTACAAAGTTGTTTAGAATGAAGAAAAGGCCCAACATGAATATCCGGCCTAGGTGACTATCTACTTGTAAAGAGTTTTGAGAAGTTTCTTTGTATAATCTTTTTATGTCTCTAAACTTTATGAACTCTTTGGAACCTTTGTGATATCTTTATCCTTTTGTTCTTCAACCACATTACAAACCCCTTGGCCCCATTACAACCTTGATTAAAGACCTCTTGATTTATGAAGTTGCATGATCTTTTAGTGGAGAATAGGTGGACAAGCAAGCATATGGTAGAAGTGTTTTCATGAGATTGATTGAGTGTAAACACTTTACCACTACTTTAAAGAGTGAAAATCAAGAGAGTATCCCATGTGAGAAGTTGAGATTAAATTTGAACATGCACTATTTTGATTGAGATATGTTATGCTAATATTGGCTTAACTCAAACAATTTACATTCAAGCATGATTTTTTGTGAAATTTTTTATGCTATTGATTAGTTTATAAGACTTGTTCAAATATTGTCTCTAATTTGTATTGAAAGGATTAGGAGTAAATATTTTTAGTATATGTAGTTTATTTATATGAAGTTTATTTATATTTTAATTTTTCAATGTTTGTGGGTATCGTTCTAGTAAACCCTCACGAGACTAAACTCGTCCACTAGGGACACCTAGGGGTTTAAAGGCTTGTGTCACATGCTAAGTGCCACCGTGATTTCCTACGAAAGTGGATTAGATTAGATTTTCTTATTTTATTTTTATTGAGTCGTTGCTAGGGACTAGCAACAATCTAAGTGTGGGGGTGTGATAACTCGTATAACTATATAGTTTTTAGTTATGTTTTATTATTGTTTTGTGTCAAATATGAGTTATTATTGTTTAGTCTAATTGTGTTTATGATCTTTTATATTTTTATGTATTTTGGTGTTTTTCACAAGTTTCTTTGAGTGATTTCAGATTACTAGAATTAAGGGCAAATCCAGTTCAGTTCCAGTTCCGACACCTTTTTCCATATCAGCTATATCTGGAGTTTCACTGAAGCAATAAGGCTGAAATTTGTAGCCGTGCACAGCTAAGAGGCATATCTATCTTTTTCATGTTTTACACTTCTTGAAACGGAGTCGTTTTCCCTAGCGAAATCGACCATCAAGTTGGCTGATGTGCAATGACGTCTGTGCTGACCTGTTTTCGTATTTTGCCCATATCTGCTTATCCACATCAGCAAATGAGCTGATTCCAATGTCTATGGATCCGTAACTGATACGGGAACCTTTGTCTAGAAGACCATATGATCAGATCAGGCCTCTAATATTGACGAAATCGACCATGAAGTTGGCTGATGTGCAATGACGTCTGTGCTGACCTGTTTTCGTATTTTGCCCATATCTTCTTATCCACATCAGCAAATGAGCTGATTCCAACGGCTATGGATCAGTAACTGATAGGGTAGCATTTCTCTAGAAGACCATGTGATCAGATAAGGCCTGCAAAATTGACAAAACCGACCATCAAGTTGGCTGATCAAAATCGTCATGTATGACGAAAATTGTTAGAAAATGCACCCACCTATTATACCTACCTTTGAAATTTGTAAAGCTTGTCTCTTGTCATTTAGCCCTCCAAAATGTGTATAAATAGAGGGCCTTGGATGATTGTAAGGGATCATATTGTACATAGGTAGGATATTAGCCATTTTAATAAAATTCTCTAAGTTTTCTTCTTCTTTCTTTTCTCTAGTTTTCTTTCTTTTCTCTAGTTTTCTTTTTCTTTAGAGAGAGCAAGAGGTTGGATAATTAATATTCTTCCTCTTCTTCTTTCTTTCTTTTATTTTCTTCTTAGATTTTCTTTAATTTTATGTTTATGTTTATAATGCCTATGCTAGGCTAAACTTCTATTTGGTTAAGGGTGATTTCAAAGCCCTAGACATGTTTTGTGATTGATTTTCAGATTCTATCTATCATTAATTTTCTATCAAAGTTGCTTATGTTCTTCTACAAGAATTGTTCATGATGTTGTCTTGATTTATTTAGGTGTACAACTAGATAGATCTTGATAATTATCTATTGCTAGTTTAGGAGTCTTGATCCGTGTAATTGTCTTGATTTCCTATTCATAAGTGGCAATTTGTGATTAATGATTATGGTCAAGTTTTCAATAATTGCAAAGTGGAACATAACCTAAGTTGAACAATCCGAGCTTATGTGTTTGTTGCTTAGATCAACCTATCTTTCTCATGATAAAGCTGCCATTAAATTGAATTTAGAGAGCTTATTCTAGGTTGTTTAATGGTTAGAGATTAAATAGAGAGCTTGTTCTATTTAACGACAAACTAAGGAAAGATTGGGGTAACAGAGCTTGTTGTTATCTACGGTTGTTAACTTTGATAGTTGGTTGATATTGATAGATCTGAAATTGATTCTTAATGATGTCTAGTGGTGGAGAATGAAACCTTAACCATATTTTTCATATTTGATTCTTCTTACTTATTTGTTTTCTTAATTTTAGTTTGCTTATTTTTTATATTTATTTTTATTGGCTGGTTATACCGCCTAATTTGTATATTAACTTTGTTTTATTTTTATTGGCTGGTTATACCGCCTAATTTAGTATATATATTTTTATTGGCTGGTTATACCGCCTAATTTAGTATATATATTTTTATTGGCTGGTTATAGCGCCTTGCATCTTTTTCTTATTATTTACTTTAGCTTAAATCTGGCTTCAAAAACCCCTTTTCTTTTATTGTTCTTGAATTTAAGTTTTAAACTATTAACTTATAAACTAAAACCCAATCCCTGAGGACTTGACCCTTGCTAACTACTATACTTACAATTTATCTTTTTAGTGCAAGGTTAAATAAGATACACTCTTTTGGGTGCATCAACGTCCCGAGACTTTCGCAGAGGTATTTTCTTCTCTTGCAAATCAAGACCACACCAAGATGGGATAAGGCACCGGGACTACTGCCGAGGTATTTTCTTCTCTTGCAAATCAAGACCACACCAAGATGGGATAAAGCCCCGAGACTTCCGTCGAGGTATTTTCTTTTCTTGCAAATCAAAGTTGCACCAAGATGAGGTAAGGCCCCGGGACTTCCGTCGAGGTATTTCCTTCTCTTGCAAATCGAACTCGTTTTCTTAAGACGGGTCGAGCCTTGATTAGTTAGGGAACTCAATTTAAGGACAAATTTATTTACAAAAAAAAAAAAAAATCAAAAAAATCAAAATTCCCCTTCTTATCTTGCACATATGATTTCACTGACCGAACAAAATTATTGTCTAGTTTATCTTTGCCTGATTCCTGATTCTCATAAATAGTCAAAGAGGAACAGCTATAGACCCCTGATTTTGTTCGGGCCCCCTAAATCGAGCAGATTCTCCTTTCCAACTTCTCAGAATGCAAAGGGACTTCCACTTTTCCATAGATGGGTCCCCAAGACGTTGTTTCGAAGGTCAGAACAAAAAGTCAACTTAGAAAAAGTCAACCCTAAAAAACTCAAGATTCGAAATTGAGTTGAACAATGGCGAAGATAATCCGAGGTCTACAACGAAAGATATAGAGTTCGGAAGATGGGTTGCAGAAATTCAATATAGGGGAAGACCTAATCCGGCAAATTTGGGGAAAACTGCAGAGATGGCCCGATTTTGTAAAATTGAAGCCCCCAGTTGATAAAGGGTGAATAAAGAAAAATATCCCAAGGCCCAGTTTGAAGTGGATCCCAAGGAAGAGCTGGTTAGAGCAAAAACGAAAAAACGAGATAATTCCCGAGTTCGAAAAAGGGAAAACAAAATTGGAGGGGAATTTGATCGTAAAAATTGGGTGTTTTAGGACCAACTCAAATTCAATATATGACAAAGGAAGTAGAAAAAGAAAATCCAAAAATCAGACCCGTTTTGAGCAAAACCGAGGTTTCGGAGGTTGAAGGGCCATCTTGGAAATTCTGAAAGATAATTCTGGGAAAAATAGCAAACGAGCTCAGAAAATTATGAAAACTTCCAGATCTGAGTTTAATAATTTTTGGAAGATATTGGTGAAAAAAATCCAGAATCGAAGCTCATTTGAAAAATGGCAAAGTTCGGGTGTACTAACCCGAAATTCAAAAAGATAATTCCGAGAAAATAGCAAACGAGCTCGAAAAATTATGAAAACTTTCAGCTCTGAGTTTCATAATTTTTGGAAGAGATTGGTGAAGAAAAATCTGGAATCGAAGCTTATTTGAAAAATGGCAAAGTTCGAGTGCACTAGCCCGAAATTCCAAAAGATAATTCTAGAAAAAATAGCAAACGGGCTCGAAAAATTATGAAAACTTCCAGATCTGAGTTTTATAATTTTTGGAAGAGATTGGTGAAGAAAAATCCGAAATCGGAGCTCAAATGAAAAAGGCTAAATTTGGGAGGCACTAAACCAATATTTTAGAGAAAAATCCGAGAAAAATAGCAAATGAGCTCGAAAAAATATGAAAACCTCCAGAATCAAGTTTTATATTGGATGGGATGAGTTGGAAAATAAAAATCCAAAATTGGGGTCCATTTGCAATTAAATTAAGTTCAGGAGCTAAAAAGGTAATTTTATTGAAGAAACCGAAAAGGGCCAATTTGCAATTAAAAAACATATGAAAGATGAAGGAATTTCTGGGACATTCCAGGCCCTTGGCTGGTCAGCTCATGAATGAAGGATTAGATTTGATTAAATTCATCCAATGGTCACTATCACATTACAAGATGTCATTTTTACTATCTCGAAAACATCATGTCCATCCAATGGCCTAGGTACTTTGTAGAAAGATGAGTACATCCTTTAATGGGCAAGATCAAATTGCAAGATGACATATTTATTGTCATGAAAATATCCTCATCCAATCAATGGCTTGGATTGTGGGAGAAAATATGAGGACATATGATCCAAGGGTGAAAAAAACAGAAAGCACACACACTCACCTATTAGGAGAGGGCTGGCCACTCTAAGCAAAAGAAGGGAGAGTTCATTTTTTTACTAAGGGCAGTAGCTAAAGGAGAGAAAAAAAATAAGAAAAAAAAGTGAGGAGAAAAATTGAGAGCTCTTGATTTGGAAAGCTAAAGGTAGGTGATTATCTCTTCCTTTCTTTTTCTTTAATTTTTTCTTTGATATTGTGAGTCTTTTTATTCTCTTTTTACCATGTGATTTGTAAACTTTTGATGAATAAAAAGGTTTTAAAAAATAAATTTTGAATGTTTTCTATCCTTTCTTCTTCATGTTTTATCAAATAACCAAGTTTGTCAAAACAATTTACATGTTTCATGCTTGGGCGAATAGTGTATGATGATTTTGTGTTTGTTCTTGCTTGATACTTCTTACTTGATTGGTTGCGTTCATGTTCTTAACTCTTGATTGATTCATTTGTGGTAGGATATATCCCACTATTTCTTGCTTCATGTTCATGTATTGATTTTTTACTTAAGCCAACCAATGGCTTAAAGCCAAGCTCTCATGAGCATGCTTGTGGAAAAATGAAAGGTTGTGCAAGTTGGATTTTTTGATTTTTCTCACCATGCATTCCTTGTCCAAATTTAAAGATTTTTAACCACAAGTTTTAGACCCTTTAAGAAGCCTCTAGTAATTTTGTTTTGTTTTTTGGATTTTTGGATTTTTGGATTTTTCTAGCAAAGGTTTAAAAAATGATTTTGACAAAGCAGTTTTTTAACTCATTATTTTGATTTTGGTAAAATTAGGTCATAGTATCGATGCTCCAAAAATTAAGCTGATTTTTTTCAATAGAGGTCAACATGTCCTAGGTCTACCATAATTTCTCAGATTTATTTCGAAATTTTTTAAGGGGCAAAAAAATGGTTTTTCAAAATTGCCAGTGTGGGTCATATTTGTTTTCAAGAAAGAAATAATTTTCTGTTTTTGTTAAGACATTAAGAGGGGGCTAATTTGAGACATTAGGTACTGTCTAGGGTTATTTTCTAAGTCATTTCAACTATAAGATTTGATGTTATAAAAGTCGGGTCAATGGTGGTCAACCTAGGTTTCAAAATTAGGAAAAATAGAGCTTTTAAATAGGGGGTTCGGCCAAGGCCAATTTTTCATCCCAAAGGTTCCATTTTTTTTTTAATCCGAGCTCAAAGTCTTTGATTTTGAAAATCCGATCAAAGTCTCTTCCTAAGGTAGTCGGACACCTTGTTAGGTATACGGATTTCCTTACTCTAAGGAAGAAATACATCTTCATGCATTGCATTTTAAAAATGTTTTTAGTTAATTTGTCATAAAAACGTTGTTGCAACTTAAAAAATAACAAGTCTCATCGCGGGACTTTATTATTCGTTAAGCGTGACATTGGAAAAACAGAGAAAAAGATGACTTAATTCCTCTTGAAATAAAATGAGAGTTTAAAAATGACCTCGAAAATGACATGGAGTCGCTACTAATCTTTTTTTGGCTAGGTGTGACGGCTACCTATTAAAATTGGTTTCTTAAAATATTTTAAAATTAATTAAAATATTTTTAAAACCAATTTCAAGTCAACATTTTTAAACCAGAGAAAATAAAAAAAAACGGGTTCGAGACTCAGTTACGTGCGAGGAAGGATTAGCACCCCCACAACGCCCGTATAAAACAGTACCTTATTAATCGTGTGTTATCTCAAATCTCGATTAAAAGTCGATTTTAGATTTGGTATTTTAAATTAATTCCCAATTTAAAGAAAAATAATTCCATTTTTACTTGAAAATGATTCAAAATTTATTAATTCAAAATTTTCCTATATTCCCCAACAAAATCGGCAAAATATAGAAATTTTTATTTATTTGGAAAACTCTCCGAATCATTCTCGTTTTTTAAAAGAAAGATATTTCTTTATTAATGATAATTGATGATATTTGATGGAAACTCAATTAAGAGTTGTAAACCCAAGTGCAGGTTATGTTCAAGTAATAAATTCTCGGGTGTCCGAGGTCGAACCACAGGGAAGCGTATTAGTAAGTATAAGTTTATAAATATATAAGAAAAAGAAAGTAAACAAGATATTAGGGAATCAACAACAAAACAAAATAAACAAGATGTTAGAGAACAAAATAAATAAAATAACATAAAAGAAATCAAACAAAATATAAAAAACAATAAGAAAGGATGTTGAGGTTAGAGAATCCACTCTTGGTGTTATGCTAAGATTAATCTTGTTTTATTACACAATTGAAATCCACACATAAGGGAGGTTCCAATCGGAAGGTTTAGCAATTCAGTCCAAATTGTCCAACGTCCATAGCATATGATATTATGTTCATTTGGTGTCCTCAAAACTCATAAAAAGAGTCCAAGCATTCCTTATGCCAAGGTATATGTCTACAACAAATCAAGGTTATGAAACCAAGCATTTACTGTGCCATTTTCATTGTCAATAATGAATCAAGATCTCTACTTTGCAAGTATGATTTTAGACCAAAAGAAAATATTATCTATACTAGTGTTTATAAATGATGATTCATTTTAGCTCATGTTTAAGAGACTAACCTTAGCATTTACCAAGAGCTTCACCTCATCACCTCAACAATATGATTAGAAACACATACTAGATATGAATAAAATGAAAAGAAATGTAAGAAGAAAAAGAAAACTAGAGAAAGGAAAGAAAAAGAAAACTTAGAGAATTTTATTACAATGGCTATCCTACCAATGTATCCATGTATCCCAATACTCATCCAAGGCCCTCTATTTATACACATTTTGGAGGGCTAAATGACAAGAGACAAGCTTTACAAATTTCAAAGGTAGGTATAATAGGTGGGTGCATTTTTCTAACAATTTTCGTCATATTGTATGACAATTCTGATCAGCCAGCTTGATGGTCGATTTTGTCAATGTTGGAAGCTCGATCTGATAAAATGGTCTTCTAGAAAAATATACCCCTATCAGTTACGGATCCATAGCCGTTGGAATCAGATCATTTGCGCACGTGGATCGGAAGATATGGTCAAAATACCAAAACGGTGCAGAACAGACGTCATTGCACATCAGCCAACTTGATGGTCGATTTCGCTAGGGAAAACGACTCCGTTTCAAGAAGTGTAAAACATGAAAAAGATAGATATGCCTCTTAGCTTTGCAGGGATACAAAGTTCAGCCTTATTGCTTCAGTGAAACTCGAGATATAGCTGATATGGCAAAAGGTGTCGGAACTGGAACTGATCTGGATTTGCCCTTAATTCTAGTAATCTGAAATCACTCAAAGAAACTTGTGAAAAACACCAAATTACATAAAAATATAAAAGATCATAAACACAATTAGACTAAACAATAATAACTCGTATTTGACACAAAACAATAATAAAACATAACTAAAAACTATATAATTATACGAGTTATCACACCCCCATACTTAGATTGTTGCTAGTCCCTAGCAACGACTCAATAAAATAAGAAAATCTAATCTAATCCATTTTCGTAGGAAATCACGGTGGCACTTAGCATGTGACACAAGCCTTTAAACCCCTAGGTGTCCCTAGTGGACGAGTTTAGTCTCGTGAGGGTTTACTAGGACGATACCCACAAACATTGAAGACATAAGAAAAACTAAAAATAATAATTATAACTAATCCTTCCAATATAAATTAGAGATAATCATTGGACAAGTCTTAAAAACTAATCAATAGCTTAAAGAAATTCACAAAAGATCTTGCTTGAATGTAAATAGTTTGAGTTAAGCCAATAATAACATAACATATTTCAATCAAAATAGTGTATATTCAAACTTAATCTCAACTTCTCACATGGGATACTCTCTTGATTTTCACTCTTTAAAGTAGTGGTAAAGTGTTTACACTCAATCAATCTCATGAAAACACTTCTACCATATGCTTGCTTGTCCACCTATTCTCCACTATTTAGATCATAAAACTTCATAAATCAAGAGGTCTTTATTCAAGGTTGTAATGGGGCCAAAGGGTTATAATGTGGTTAAAGAACAAAAGGATAAAGATATCACAAAGGTTCCAAAGAGTTCATAGATTTTAGAGACATAATAAGATCATACAAATAAAACTTCTCAAAACTCTTATAAAGCACATAATAACATAGGCTAAATATTCATGTTGAGCCTTTGCATCATTCTAACCAACTTTGTAACATCTTTTTCTAGAAGTTCAAGAGAAGATTTTTTTTTTTTTTTTTTTTTTTTTTTTTAATATGGGAATGTATTTGACAATGATCCCTTTCTTTTTCTCTTGACTTTTTCTTTTCTTTTCTTCCCCCACACTTATCTTTTGTTTCTAACCCAAATTTTCAAATAAAAATATCCCTTGTTTTTTTGCAATATGTCTCAAAATATAAAATTCATCTTTAGAACAAGGGTAAGGATATAAGCATATTTAGGCTAGGTGTAAGTTGTGGTTACCAATAAAACATCATATTTAATGTAGGCTTAAATTGGCTCACTAGTGGGGATGTTCTCGTAGAACATTAATAATGGATGGCTGTTTGGCTCTGGTTATAATCCTAATGCCTCTATCATATTCATGTTGTCACATGTATCAATATAGTCTCAAACGGTTTAAAGCAAGTTCTAGAGAATCATGTAATCATAAGAGCACTCAAGAAAGAAATTAGATTGATTTGTATAATGCATCAATCATTATAGGCTCAAAAACTCACAAAGATGATTATACAAGTCAGATTAAGTCTAAACATGCTTCTTTCTCAATCAACATATCATATTAACATTGGCTCATAAAAAGGTTGACATCAAGCTCAATTCTCATGAAAATCTTCTCACTAATAAATCTGTTTTAGACTTATGCAATTCATATCTCATCATTGTATTGAAAGTAACTAAAAAAAAACACACTAAGTCTAAACATGTTTTTTTTTTTTTGTTTTTTTTGTTTTTTTGTTTTTTTGTTTTTTTGTTTTTTTTTTTTGTTTTTTGTTTTTTTTTTGTTTTTTTGAAGAAGAAGATTAAATCAAACTGACAAGGTATGTCTCAAGTCTCCCTTACTCAGACCTTGTTCAGAATGAATACTTCTAAATGTCTTAAAACACAAAAATTTTTTTTTTTTTTTTTTTTTAGCAAAATATGTCCCTTACCCCCTACTAAAATATGACATTGTCCCCAATGTCAAATTTTAAAGGTAGAATTTAGGAGATATTACCTGCAGAGGTTGCTAACCACTTATTATAACTGAGACACAACAAGCAAAATGTTAGATAATGTCACAAAGACAAAGTGCAATCCACTCCTTGCTCGTCCATATCTCTTTTTCTTTTTCCGAGCGTTTGCGAAACAACCGTAGCAGATAAACACTCATAAGCTTGTAGCTTTTTGAGTAAATCTTCAATGGTTGTAGCAGAAATTATGGTTCTCCTTGCCTCTGAAAACATGAATCCATTATCCACAGCATTATCTAAATATGAAAGTAAATTACTAAAATAACCATTAATATTAAGCAAACCAATGGGTTTCTTATTTGTGACCAAAGATGACCAAGAAGCCACGCAAGCTATTTCTTCCAATGTACCCAGACCTCCTGGTAAAGCAATGAATGCATCGGCAGAATGGTACATGATTGTTATCCGTTCAGGGATACTCCAGACTTGTATTTCCTTACCCACGGTAGGTCCACAAAAATCTGTGAATAGTTTTGGCACGATTCCTAGAACTGGACTTCCTCCGGCGTGTGCTGCTGTAGCGACTGCTCCCATTAAACCCGTACTACCGCCTCCATAAATCAAGTGGATCTTTTGTTGGGCAAGTATTACTCCAACTCTTATGGCTTCATCAGCGAATATGTTATTTTTCCCTGGATAAGCACCTCCAAAGACACAAATTTTTTTAATGCGCTGGGACGAAGTGCTTTCCATTTTTTTTTTCTTTTTCGAGTGCCTGAAAGAGAGTGAGTACATGGTGTAATATATAGAGGACTGAGTAGTGAATCAGACAAGAGTAATAATGTCGCCGAAAGTGTATTTGACCTGTCAGAAGAAAATGTTAACCTAACAAAAGATTTTTGCGTGATTTCAGGAAGAAAATCAAAAAGAGAAGAAAAATCAACCGTAAAAGTCAAAAGTAATAATGTCGCCGAAAGTGTATTTGGCATCTTCCTCTGGTTTTACGTCCAGAAACGGCTTAAACGTCTTCTATGAGTCGAGGATATGCTTCCCATCCAGTTTTCTTACAAGCTGGCAAACAGGGTCTTTTATCATCAGATTCCCAAGATGTTGCCATTCCCTTTGGAATTGCGGCCATAAATCAAGAATTTCTCTTTGTACGTCTCCACTAGGATGCGTCTCAAGAGAAAGTTGGATATTACCCAAATTCTCCTTACTCAGTCCATCCTTAATGAATTCAATTTTATCATCTCGATTAGAGGACGGAATCCCAATAGAACGACATTTACCGTTACACGTCCATCGTGCACACTTGTGGCAATTTGAACTCATGCGCTTTGCTCGTCGCTTCTTTGCATAAGTGCTTCTACCTGTACCTGGTAAATGCAAAACAGGAAGATATTCATCTTCACGTACCTTGGCTTCAATTATCCAACGTATGTCTTCAGGAATCCTTTTGTTCATAAGCATTCTTAATCTTTCTAATCGAACTTGGTAAAGCTTCAGTAAAATATTCCGAGGAAAAGGAGGAAATCGTTTCTGCAATCTTTTGAGAATATCATCCATCCTGAAAAAAAAATGAAATAAAATAAAATGAAAGAGAAATTTATATACAATATCAGTTTTGTGGGTAGCTGATGGAACCGACTTAAATAATCACGGAGTACCGTTATCCGCCATTTAACCGGGAAAAAAATGAATTTTTTTTTTTTTTTTTTTTTTTTTTGAAGATTAGTAAAAGTTATATTTACATCTAGTTATTTTCAAAACAAGGATCAGAAAGAAAAACAACCTCTTCTTGAGTAACATGATTTTCCAAAAAGAGTTTGAGTCTTTGTCCATTTACCTTGAATACGTTACCATTTTGAGGATTCTCAATGTCAACTGCTCCATAATGATACACATGCTTAACCACAAATGGGCCAGTCCATCTTGATCTCAACTTACCAGGAAATATGTGAAGTCTAGAATTATAAAGTAGAACTTTTTGCCCAACATTAAATGTTTTTCTTGAAATTAACTTGTCATGAAAGGTTTTAGTTCTTTCTTTATGAATTTTAGAATTCTCATATGCATCATTTCTGAGTTCCTCAAGTTCATTTATTTGTAATTTTCGTAAATTAGAAGCGTCATCAAGGTTTGAGTTGAACATTTTAATGGCCCAATATGCTTTATGCTCAAGTTCCACAGGTAAATGACAAGGTTTTCCATAAACTAGCCTATAAGGAGACATGCCCAATGCTGTTTTAAAAGCTGTTCGATAGGCCCATAATGCATCGTTAAGTCTAAGAGACCAATCTTTGCGATTTGGATTAACTGTTTTTTTCAAAATTTGTTTAATCTCCCTATTTGCTAATTCTACCTGTCCATTTGTCTGCGGGTGATAAGGGGTTGCAACTTTGTGTGTAATGGCATATTTCTTCATTAATGTTTCAAAAACCTTGTTGCAAAAATGTGTTCCCCCATCGCTTATGATAGATCGAGGAATTCCAAATCGACTCAAAATATTTTCTTTTAAAAATTTAATCACTGTTTTGTGATCATTATTTCGACATGGAATTGCCTCTATCCACTTTGAAACATAATCTATTGCAACTAAAATGTATAAGAAACCAAAAGATGGTGGAAATGGTCCCATGAAATCAATACCCCAACAGTCAAAAATTTCAATTACAAGAATTGGGTTCAAAGGCATCATGTTTCTTTTCGAAATGGAACCTAATTTTTGACAACTTTCACATGACTTGCAAAAATTATGTGCATCTTTGAACAAAGTTGGCCAGTAAAATCCACACTGTAAAATTTTTGCAGCAGTTTTCTTTGATGAAAAATGACCACCACATGCCTCGGAATGACAAAACTTAATTACACTACTTACCTCATTGTCGGGAATGCATCTTCGAAAAATCTGATCAGGACAATATTTGAACAAGTAAGGGTCATCCCAATAGAACTTCTTTACCTCATTCAGAAACTTCCTTTTATCTTGGGTGCTCCATTGAGAAGGAATTTTTCCTGTAGCAAGAAAATTAGCAATGTCAGCAAACCAAGGTGTCGTGGAGACAATTAGAAGTTGTTCATCAGGAAAAGTATCATTTATTGGTGAGGTTCCAAAAGATTCATCACAAACAAGTCTTGATAAATGATCAGCCACCACATTTTCTACTCCTTTTTTATCTCGAATGGTGATGTCAAATTCTTGCAGCAAAAGGATCCACCTCAGCAACCTAGGTTTTGCATCCTTCTTAGAGAGAAGATATTTTAAAGCTGCATGATCACTAAAGACAACAATTGATGATCCAACAAGGTAAGATCTGAATTTATCCAATGCAAAAACAACTGCAAGTAATTCCTTTTCTGTAGTGGAATAATTCATTTGGGCTCTATTTAAAGTTTTACTTGCATAGTAAATTACATGTGGTTTATTATCTTTCCTTTGTCCTAACACAGCACCAACAGCATAGTCACTAGCATCACACATTATTTCAAATGGTAAAGACCAATCAGGAGATCTCATAATAGGAGCAGTAGTGAGCATATTTTTGAGTTTTTCAAAAGCATCTTCACAATCTTTAGTCCATTCAAATGCAGTGTCTTTCATTAAAAGATTACATAGAGGTTTAGATATCGTGCTAAAATCTTTTATGAATCTTCTATAAAAACCTGCATGTCCCAAGAATGACCTAATGTCCTTTACTGTCTTTGGTGTGGGTAGATTAGCAATCAATTCAAGTTTTGACTTGTCTACCTCAATCCCTTTTGCAGAAACAATGTGACCTAGTACAATACCTTTAGTGACCATGAAATGACATTTTTCCCAATTAAGAACAAGATTTTTTTCTTCACACCTAATCAATACATTTTTCAAATTGGCTAAGCAATCATCAAATGAATCACCAGAAACAGAAAAATCATCCATGAAAATCTCAAGATTACGTTCAATCATGTCACTAAAAATGCTAAGCATGCATCTTTGAAATGTGGCAGGGGCGTTACATAATCCAAATGGCATTCTACGATATGCAAAAGTACCAAAAGGACATGTAAAAGTGGTTTTCTCTTGGTCCTCAAGTGCAATGGCAATTTGATTATACCCAGAATATCCATCTAGAAAACAATAAAACTCATGCCCTGCAACTCTTTCTAAGATTTGATCCATGAAAGGCAAAGGGAAATGATCTTTCCTCGTCACTGAGTTAAGTTTCCTATAGTCAATGCACATGCGCCAACCAGTAACAGTCCTAGCTGGAATTAATTCATTGTTTTCATTTTTAACTACAGTAACTCCAGATTTCTTAGGTACGACTTGAGTAGGACTTACCCATTTGCTATCAGAGATAGGATAAATGATTCCATTATCTAGAAGTTTAATGACTTCATTTCTCACTACTTCTTTCATATTAGGATTAAGCCTTCGTTGCATTTGTCTAGAGGGTTTAGCATTTTCCTCTAAATAAATATTATGTGTGCAGATTAATGGGCTTATTCCCTTTATGTCAGCTAAGGTCCATCCTAATGCATTTTTGTGCATCTTCAAAAGTTGTAACAACTTACCTTCTTGTAGTTCATCAAGATGTGAAGAAATTATGACTGGAAAAGTTTCACTCTCACCCAAAAAGGAATATTTTAGCTCGGATGGCAATGGTTTTAACTCCAGCTTGGGTGGTTCAATAGTTGATGGTACAGTGACATTTGTAAGTGATGGAAGTTCCTCAAACTTTTGTTTCCAACAATGCTTATCCTGAAAAGATTTTAACAAAGAATCAGTGTGTGAAATTTCTGAAGCATTATCAAACTCATATTCAATTAAATAAGCTTCTAAAGGATCATGGAATGTGGTAGTGGTGAGATGTTCATGAACAAGTTCTTCAATGAAATCCACTTCATGTACTTCTGAATTATCACCAGGTTGCTTGCAAATGTTGAACACATTTAATTCTAAAGTCATATTTCCAAAAGAAATGTTCAACATACCATTCCTGCAATTTATCAGAGCATTAGAAGTTGCAAGAAATGGACGGCCTAATATAACAGGAATTTGAACATTTGGATTTGAAACAGGATGTGTGTCCAAAACAATAAAATCAACAGGGAAGTAAAAATTATCAATTTGAACCAAAACATCTTCAACTATCCCTCGAGGAATTTTTACAGAACGATCAGCTAGTTGAAGTGTAACAGGTGTTTCCTTGAGTTCACCTAAACCTAACTGTTGATAAACAGAAAAAGGCAAAAGATTAACACTAGCACCAAGATCAAGCAATGCACGTTCTATTCTAGTGTTTCCAATGATGCATGAGATTGTTGGACATCCAGGATCTTTGAATTTTGGTGGAGTAAGGTGCTGAATGATTGAGCTCACACTTTCCTTCAAAAATGCTTTCTTTTGTACATTATGTTTCCTTTTAACTGTGCACATGTCCTTCAAAAATTTAGCATAAGATGGAACTTGTTTGATTGCATCCAATAAAGGAATGTTAATCTTAACTTGTTTGAAAAGTTCATAAATTTCTGCATTTTGATTCAAATTCTTTATTGTTTGCAACCTTTGAGGAAAAGGAGCAGGATGCATACCTTTTTCTTTGTCCAAATTTTCAAGAAGTTCAGACTTACCATCATCCTTACCATTACTTTTCGGAGGGGAAGGAGGATCTTGGTCTTTTGATGGAATGTTTTTGTCAATTGCCTTTCCACTTCGAAGAGTTGTGATAGAACTGGCATTTTCCTGTTGAGTTTCATTGGAGCAAGAAACAAGACATTGAGTAGAAGGGTTAGGCTGAGGTTGAGCAGGAAACTTACCTTTTTCTTGAGTGCGTAATGAAGCTGTCAATGTGGACAAGGTGTTTTTGATCTCATTGATGTCCTGTGAAGTTTGGTTATTCACATTTGCTTGTGTTTGCATGAATGCTTGCAATGTCTCTTCCAAGGTTTGTACACGTGAAGGTTGATAGGAAAAAGTGTTGCCCGGCTTTTGAGATTGTGGTACCTGAACATGATTATTATTCCGCCAACTGAAGTTGGGATGATTTCTCCATTCAGGGTTATACGTTTCAGAGTAAGAAGAAGCAAAAGGCTTTTTAAATGTGTTTATGGAATTTACTTGATCATGCAACGCTTCTTTAAGAATGGGAATGTTTGGACATTCAGAAGTGGGGTGTCCCATGATTTCACAAATTCCACAACTGTCTTCATTTTTAACCGTTTTGACTTCTTTTACTTCTCTAAGTTCCATGGCTTCAATCTTTCTAGCCAAATTAGCTACTTTAGCTTTT
The DNA here is from genome assembly GCA_030761205.1 of Fremontodendron californicum. Taxonomy (NCBI): domain Eukaryota; kingdom Viridiplantae; phylum Streptophyta; class Magnoliopsida; order Malvales; family Malvaceae; genus Fremontodendron; species Fremontodendron californicum. The sequence goes on from JAULJL010000040.1 coordinate 374,195, forward strand.
ATCTCATCTTCTTGACTAAAATGATATTTACCTCTGTTAGAAACAGGATTAGATCTATTGGAACTTTCAGAGGAATTATCTGTGTGCCAGGCTTGAGAGTTATCTGCCAAATGGTCTAGGTAGTCAAAGGCTTCTTCAGGTTCTTTTTCTAGAAACTCACCGTTACACATTGTTTCAACAAATTGTTTAGTTTCGGGAGTTAAACTTTCATAAAAGAAACTAATAAGACGCCATTTTTCAAAACCATGATGTGGACAAGAACTTAACAAATCTTTAAAACGCTCCCAGCACTGAAAAAATGCTTCATTTTGATTTTGATTGAAATTTTGAATATGTCTTTTCAAAGCAGTAGTTTTATGTGCTGGGAAAAATTTCTTTAGAAACTTAGTTTGTAATTCTTGCCATGTGCCAATTGACCTTGGTTTTAAATTATGAAGCCAAATTTTTGCTTTATCTTTTAAAGAAAAAGGAAATAATTTTAGCTTGACAATTTCATTTGTACATTGTTGGTCATTAAAGGTGACACATACATCTTCGAAGTCTTTTAGAAACGAGTAAGCACTTTCCGATTCTAACCCATGGAAATTTGGAAGCAAAGCTATCATACCTGGTTTAAAACGAAAGTTGTTTGCATTGAGAGGAAAAATAAAACAAGAGGGTGATGAGCTTCGAGTTGGTTGCAAGTAGTCACGCATGGTGCGTACTTGTCTGTTCTCATCTTCCGCATGAACACTTTCATTGTCAGCCATGGTAGGAGTTGTATTAGAAAGATTACCTGAAAAAGTTTCACAATAAAATCTAACTAAACGACGAGATCTAAAATCACGTCGCCAAACAAGCATAAAACAAAGTTAATAAACAGATTAGGCGGTATAACCAGCCAACAAACATAAAACAAAATTAATTTACAATATAAATATAAATATATAAAAAATTAGGCGGTATAACCAGCCAATAAAAATAAATATAGGCGGTATAACCAGCCAATAAAAATAAATATACTTATAAACTTATATACTTAGTATTGCTTCCCCGGCAACGGCGCCAAAAACTTGATGGTGACTCAATTAAGAGTTGTAAACCCAAGTGCAGGTTATGTTCAAGTAATAAATTCTCGGGTGTCCGAGGTCGAACCACAGGGAAGCGTATTAGTAAGTATAAGTTTATAAATATATAAGAAAAAGAAAGTAAACAAGATATTAGGGAATCAACAACAAAACAAAATAAACAAGATGTTAGAGAACAAAATAAATAAAATAACATAAAAGAAATCAAACAAAATATAAAAAAACAATAAGAAAGGATGTTGAGGTTAGAGAATCCACTCTTGGTGTTATGCTAAGATTAATCTTGTTTTATTACACAATTGAAATCCACACATAAGGGAGGTTCCAATCGGAAGGTTTAGCAATTCAGTCCAAATTGTCCAACGTCCATAGCATATGATATTATGTTCATTTGGTGTCCTCAAAACTCATAAAAAGAGTCCAAGCATTCCTTATGCCAAGGTATATGTCTACAACAAATCAAGGTTATGAAACCAAGCATTTACTGTGCCATTTTCATTGTCAATAATGAATCAAGATCTCTACTTTGCAAGTATGATTTTAGACCAAAAGAAAATATTATCTATACTAGTGTTTATAAATGATGATTCATTTTAGCTCATGTTTAAGAGACTAACCTTAGCATTTACCAAGAGCTTCACCTCATCACCTCAACAATATGATTAGAAACACATACTAGATATGAATAAAATGAAAAGAAATGTAAGAAGAAAAAGAAAACTAGAGAAAGGAAAGAAAAAGAAAACTTAGAGAATTTTATTACAATGGCTATCCTACCAATGTATCCATGTATCCCAATACTCATCCAAGGCCCTCTATTTATACACATTTTGGAGGGCTAAATGACAAGAGACAAGCTTTACAAATTTCAAAGGTAGGTATAATAGGTGGGTGCATTTTTCTAACAATTTTCGTCATATTGTATGACAATTCTGATCAGCCAGCTTGATGGTCGATTTTGTCAATGTTGGAAGCTCGATCTGATAAAATGGTCTTCTAGAAAAATATACCCCTATCAGTTACGGATCCATAGCCGTTGGAATCAGATCATTTGCGCACGTGGATCGGAAGATATGGTCAAAATACCAAAACGGTGCAGAACAGACGTCATTGCACATCAGCCAACTTGATGGTCGATTTCGCTAGGGAAAACGACTCCGTTTCAAGAAGTGTAAAACATGAAAAAGATAGATATGCCTCTTAGCTTTGCAGGGATACAAAGTTCAGCCTTATTGCTTCAGTGAAACTCGAGATATAGCTGATATGGCAAAAGGTGTCGGAACTGGAACTGATCTGGATTTGCCCTTAATTCTAGTAATCTGAAATCACTCAAAGAAACTTGTGAAAAACACCAAATTACATAAAAATATAAAAGATCATAAACACAATTAGACTAAACAATAATAACTCGTATTTGACACAAAACAATAATAAAACATAACTAAAAACTATATAATTATACGAGTTATCAATATTCTCTCCAGTAAACCCGGTAAAGAACTCATCAATTATTTTAACTCGGGAATATCTTTATTTTATTGAAAAATCATTATCTTATTTTAAAAACATTTTAAAAAAATGAATATGAACATGTGTGACATAATAAATATGATATAGCAAAGTCTAGATAATATAATGCAACCTAAATGATATGATATAATTTAAATGGCATAACATATTCTAAATGGAATGATATAACCTAAGTAACATAATATATTCTAAATGAAATGAATATAACCTAAGTGACATGATATATTCTAAATGAAATGAATAACCTAAGTAACATAATATGTTCTAAATAAAATGAATATAACCTAAGTAACATAATATATTCTAAATCAAATGAAATGAATATGAAACATAAAATAATATTATCATGAAATATGCATGAAAATAAAATAATAATTGATGAACATAGTAAATGCTACATGATGTGACAAAAATAAATGATTAAATAAAAAGCATAGAGTAACATAGAATATTCACAACCATATAACAAACAATATAACACCATAAAATATAAATCAAAATAATAACATTATCATAGAAATATTCATAGCAAAAATTACATATCATATAATATGCATGAACATGGAAAATGCAATGCATGAAAGTGTATTTTTTTTTTTTGAAATAAGAAAATCCGTATACCTAAAAATATATCCGACTACCTTAGAAAAATACATCAAATTAAATTTTCTAAAACCAAAAATACTTTGTGATTGGTTGAAAACAATTTTGAAAATTCTTGGATGAAAATGGCACATGGCCGAATTCCCCTTTTGAAAATGGCTCTATTTTCCTAAGTTCGAAAACCCGGACTTGACCACCCTTGACCCAAGCTCCATAAAATCATTTTTAAAGTTTAAAATGGCTTAGAAACAAGCCTAGGACAGTAGCTAAGGTTCCTAATCAACCCCCTCTAAATGCCTTAGCCAAAATAGAAAATTAGTTTTTATTTGAACTCAAATCTAACTTTACTGTCCAGTTTTAAAGCGTGATTTTTTAACCTATTTTAAAAAATTCTAAAAAATATAAAACAAATATAGGAGACTCAGAACATGTAAAAAGCTATGGGAAAAAATTGGCTTAGTTTTTGACTAAGGATAACTTCCCAAACAAATCGTGAAAGTCAAAACACTAGGTGAAAAACTGTTTTGCCAAAACACATTTTTATGCCTTTGATAAAATCATTCAAAAATCAACACAAAAATATTGGAGACTCTTCTAAGGACCTAGAAACAGTAGCTAAAATTTATAAAAAATTGGACAAGATTTGCCTAAGTAAAAAAAAAAAATCACAAAGGTAGAAAAATCAACTTGACAACTCCTTAATTTTCTACAGGTATGCTTATGTGAGCTTGACTTTGAGCCATTGATTGGCCTAAGTCAAAAATCAAGTGGCATGGTATGAGATGCATGAACAAACAGCAAGTTTAATGTATGAAATGTATGATCTAAGGCCTAAATGACATAGAAAATGCCTAGCATGAACTTGCATGGCAATAAGTGCATCCTAGACCTAAACATGCATGAAATGCATGGCAATATCAACATGATCTAAGACCTAATGGATATGAAATGCATGGCAACACCAATATGATCTAATACCTAATGGATATGAAAATGCATGGCAATACCAATATGGTCTAAGTCCTAATAGATATGAAAATGCATGGCATAAAGAATATGACCTAGACCTAACATGAACTTGCATGGCAATAAATGCAACCTAGGCCTAAATATGCATGAAATGCATGACACTGCAAATCAGACCTAGATATAAAAAATGCATGGAAATAACACAAACACATAGCATACTAAATCAAAATACACAAAATCATGGCATGGAAATGCAAGCCTATCAACTAGCAAGATAAAAATGCACATAAAAAGCACAAAATGAAGGGGTAGCCTAATGGACCTATGGCCTAAATGGTGAAATTCTAGCATTCTCATTAACACAAACACATGGTATACTAAATACAAGACTTAAGAGAAAACATGTTAGACTAAGCAAATATAATGCAAATGCATGAACATAGCTAGACATTTTCACAATCACATGACAACCTAAATATGCAAAGTTTAAATGGAAGCATGTTAAATTAGTAAACATGATAAAAATGCAAACATGCACAATGAAATCATCATGGCCGAATGGTAGTAAACATGAATATGGCATGGCATTATCACAAACACATGGCATGGTTTAGAACTAAACTACCACAATCAAGCTAACCTACCACAATCAAAATAATCTAACACAAGTAAGCTAACCTACCACAACAAATCACATGAACAAAATCAAACACAAAATCATCTAACAAAAAATGCATCATTTGGCCATGATGGAAAAATGGAGGAAAACTTGCTTTCTTGATTTCTTTAAAAAAACAAAGTAGAAGCTCCTTAGAACTTATTTTAAAAACAAGTTTATTTCATAAAAGAGAATAAAATGACAATCAAAATAGAAAAATCATGTCAACAAAGTATGAGAAAACCATGAAAGAACATAGCTACCTTGCTTTAGCTTTCCAAATCAAGAAGTAGCAAGCCAAAACCTTTCTTTTCCTTCTCCTTTTTTCTCCTCTTTTTTTTTTCTTTCTTTTTTCTCTCCTTTTTCCCTTAGCTACTGCCTCTATTCAGCCCCCAAAGCCTTTGAAAAAATCTGAATCCCCTCCTCCAAAATACATTGGCCGAATAGTAGTATGAATAGTCTAGAATGTTGTAATTTTTTTAACCAATTTTGATCCAATGGCTCTCAATCCAAGATGCTTTCTATGTAAAATTTCCACCCTTATATTAAATCAGCCCATAACTAATATGATGTCATGAAGATGATGTCATAAATATGATTTCATAAATATGACATCATCCCTCTCCATGCATTGGTCCATGTGTTACAATTTTAAAGGCTGGATCAAAAAAATAACTACCTTCCTATCCACTCTTGGCCCTTGGATACAATGGTTAAGAAAAATCACTCTCCAACATGGGCTTGGCTGATTGACCTATTAAAATCTAGCTCAATCTTTATTGCAAGAAAAGCTCTCTTCAGTTTCTTCGGTAAAATGACATTTTTGGCCACCAAACCTAGTTAAATAGAAAACGGACTCCAAATCCAAATTTTCTTTTGTCAAAAATTCCTAAATAATAAAAAATTGGATTCTGGAAGTTTTCATAATTTTTCGAGCCCATTTGCTATTTTTTCTGAATTTTTCTTCCAAAATTGCCTCTTAGTGCACCCGAACTTTTACCATTTTTCAAATGAGCTCCGAATCCATATTTTTCTTCACCAATATCTTCCAAATGATTTCAAAGTGAGATCTCGAAGTTTTCATAATTTTTGGAGCTCATTTGCTATTTTTTCGGGATTTATCTGCTTGAATTTCAACTTAGTGGGCTCGAAATTTGCCATTATGCAAACGAACTTCGAATCTGGATTTTTCTTCGCCAATCTCTTCTAAATGATTTAAGATCAAGATTTGGAACTTTTGGTAATTTTTGGAGGTCATTTGCTATTTTTTTGAATTTTCCGAGGTTGTCCTTTTACCTCTGAAGCCTGGTTTTACTCAAAATAAGTCCGATTTTCAAATTTTCTTTTTCTGTGCCTTTGTCATATATTGAATTGGAGTTGGTCCCAAAACGCCCAATTTTTGTGATCAACTTCCCCTCCGTTTTGATTTTTCCTTTTTTTAGTATCAGGAACTTCCTCGTTTTTCCGTTTTTCCTCCAATCGGCTCTTTTCTCGGAATTACTTCAAACTGAGCCTTGGGTTATACTTGTTTACTCAGTCCTCATCAATTAGGGGATTTAGTTTTACTGAATCGGGCAATTTCTGTAATTTTTCCAATTTCACCAAAATCCACCAAAAACCCTAATTCTCGATTTTCTTCCAAATTGACTTTTCCTTCAATTTTGCCTCTAAATGGCATCTTCATTACCCATAGTAATTGCTTATCTTTCATATAGAACCTCCAATTTCGACCGATTTGATCGTTTAAGCATTTTTCCCCAAATTTTTTGAACTAGGGTTTTCTTTCTACTGAATCTCCGTAACCCATCTTCCGAACTCCATATCTTTCTTTGTAGACCTCGGATTATCAAAATTCTTTCACCATTGTTCAATTGAACTTTGAATCTTGATTTTGAATATGGGTTGACTTTTTTAGTAGTTGACTTTTTGGAGTTGACTTTTTGGAGGTTGACTTTTTATGCTTGCTTTCTTAAACCAAGTCTCGGAGTACCAGCTGCAGGATCAGAAAAGACTTTTTACATTCTAAAACATCATTTTAGGAAGAAAAATACCAGATTTAGTGGTCCGGACAAAATTAGGTGTCTACAAACGTATTTTTCGGTTTATTAAACATTTGGCGAGAATTAGTTCTCGATCTTTCCCGGGTTTGCCGAGGAGGTTAGGAAATTATTCAACACACGTGTTTATGAAATCGAAACGTATGGTTTTCATTTTACTTGGAACCATGTAAATATCATATGAAAGAATTATTTCCCAAGCTTTGCCAGGTTAGTCGGGAAGCACGGTAATATTTTTTGACATATTCCATTTATGTGATTCCTCACATGAAAAATTAATCCCATGATCATGCATGTTCCATGATATTAACATTTTTCATTTTAATTATGCATTTTCCATGTTCATGCATATTCCATGACATTCAACTTTTGCTATCTTAGTCATGCAAATCTTACATGTATGAACATTCCATAATGATGTCATTTTATGATTTAAATTTTATGTGGCTATCTTGGTTATGATGTGATTATGAATATTTTATAATTATGTCATTTTGTAATTTTGCCATGTCAAGCATGCCATACTATTCATTATGCCATGTCATTTATTATGCCATGTCATCCATATGCCATGTCATTCATTCACATGCCATGTCATCCACATGCCATGTCATTCATATTGTCATGTCATTCATATTGCCATGTCATCCATATTGCCATGTCATTCACATGCCATGTCATTCATATTGCCATGTCATCCATATGCCATGTCATCCACATGCCATGTCATCTATATTGCCATGTCATTCATATGCCATGTCATCCATTCACATTCCTTGCCATCTAGATTATGCCATGTCATCCACTTATATGTTGTGTCATTCATATTGCCATGTTATCCATATACCATGTCATTCACATGCCATGTCATCCATATTGCCATGTCATTCATTCACATGCCATGTCATCTAGATTATGCCATGTCATCCATTCGCATGTCATGTCATCTAGGTCATGCCATGTCATCCATTCATGTGCCATGTCATTCATATGCAATGTCATCCATTCACATGTCATGCCATCTAGATTAGGCCATTTCATTCACATGCCATGTCATTTTCTTTGCCATGTCGATTTCATTCACATGACATTCATTCTTATGCCATGTCATTCATTTGCCACATCATTTACATGCCACGACATTCATCCGCATGCTGTCATTTTCATGCCATGTCATCTATTTCATTCACGTGTCATATCATTCATTATGCCATGTCATTCATATGCCAAGTCATCCATATGCCTTATGCCATGTCATTCACATGCCATGTCATCCATATTGTCATTTCATTCACATGCCATGTCACCCTTATGCCATGTCATTCATATGCCATGTCATCCATATGCCATGTCATTCATATGCCATTTCATTCACATGATATTCATTCTTATGTCATGTCATTCATAGGCATGTCATTTTGCATGCTATGTCGATTTAATTCACATGCCATATCATTCATATGCCATTTCATTCACATGACATTCATTCTTATGTCATGTCATTCATAGGCCATGTCATTTCGCATGCTATGTCGATTTCATTCACATGCCATATCATTCATGCATATGCCATGTCATCATAATGCCATTTCATTCATACGTCATGTCATTCACATGCGATTTCATTCATATGCCATGTCATTCATTCAAATGACATTCATTCTTATGCCATATCATTCTGCATGCTATGTCGATTTCATTCACACGCGATGTCATTCATGCACATGCCACGTCATTCATTATGCCATGTCTTTCATACGCCATATCATTCATTCTCGTGCCATGTCATTCGTGTCATGTCATCTTGTCATGCCATATCATTTTTTTTCCATGTCGATTTCATTGACATGACATTCATTCTTATGCCATGTCAGTCAAAGGCCATGTCATTTTGCATGCTATGTCGATTTCATTCACATGCCATGTCATTCATGCACATGCCACGTCATTCATACACATGCCACGTCCTTCATTATGCCATGTCATTCACATGCCGTATCATTTATTTACATGCCATGTCATGATAAATACGCATGTTTATTTAATTTCAATATTAATGACATTTTTGCATATTCATGGTTATTTTCAATGATTTTTCAAATACATGGAAAACAAATTATAATTTTTTAAATCAAGATTATTCCCGAGCTAAAATAATTCATGAGTTCTCTGCTGGGTCTGCCAGAGAGGATATCATCAATTACCATTAACAACGGAATATGTTTTTTCAAAAAACGAGGATGCTTCAGTGAATTTTAAAATCAAGGAAAAATTGCATATTTTGTTGAGTTTGTCAGAAAATATGAAAAAACTTATATTAATAAATTCTGGATCATTTTCAAATAAAATTATGATTTTTTAGGGAATTATTTTCAAATGCCAAATTCAAAACCGACTATTTACCGAGACTCGAGATAACACACGGCTAATAAGGTACCATTTTATACAGGCGTCGCAGGGGTGCTAATCCTTCCCCGCGCGTAACCGACTCCCTAACCCGCACTTGTTTTCTCTGGTTCAAAGCGCGGACTATAAAAATTTGTTTTTAAAATGTTTTAATTAATTTGAAAATGTTTTATAAAAATCGGTTTTAATAGGTGGCCGATCACACCTAGCCAAAAAAGATTGGTGGTGACTCCATTTCTTTTTCGAGGTCATTTTTCGTACCCTCGACCATTTATTTCAAGAGGAATTAAGTCGTCTTTTCCTCTGCCTATTTTTTCCCCTCACTCGAGCGGGTTCTCCCTCACCCTGGGAGGATCACGTGTCGTTAGCATTAATTATCAAATGACATCATCATAGAATATACATATCAATCAAAATATCATGATCAAGATAGCAACATGGATATCAATTCTAAAATGATATCATCATGGAATTTGCTTGAACATGGAATGTTATGATTAAGATAGCAATGTAGACATCAATCATAGAATAATCTCATCTTAGAATTTGCATGATCATAGAATATGCACACATCATTATTTTAAAAAAAAAATCATGGATTTTCTTTGTAAAATTATATCAACGTCACATGTCGAAAAAAATGTTACCGTACTCCCTAGCAAACCCGGCAAAGCTTGAAAAATGATTCTTTCATGTGACATTTCTATAATTCCAAGTAAAACAAAAGTCGTTCTTTATGATTTCATAAACACGTGCGTTGAATAATTTCTTGACCTCCCCGGCAACCCGACGGAGATTAAGAAATAATTTTCGCCAAATGCTTACGAGACCAAAAAACACATATTATGTTAAATAAATAAAAACATTTTTAAAATATGAAATGCATGAAAACGAAATGTGTTTCTCCTGAAGAGAGGATATTCGAGCACCTAAAAAGATGGCCAACTACCTTTGAAAGAAACTTAAGTTGGATTTCTTTAATTGAAAGTGATGTGAACCTGTGGGGTTAAACCCTTTGAACCCACTAACAAATTGAAATACCCTAACCCCAAGAAAGCCAAGTTTCAGGAAATGGAAATTAAACCCTTAGAAATCTTGTTTCTAAGAACCTAGATAAGCTAAGCTAGCTAGACCTCAAGAACATTTGTTTCAAGAACCTAAATTTGATAGGTTGAACGCCACAAAGAAAGAATTCTTTGATAAGTTCCTAAATTCTGTCAAGAACTAAAAAGAGTAAAAACTCACTTGAATAAAATTCAACTCATATATATTAATTCATATCATATAGACAGCTAGAACATTGTTTATATAGCCTCCCTAATAACCCTAATTCAACTAGCCCTAGAACTCCTAGTACAAATACAACTCCTTGGCAGCTAAGGCTTACTAACCTAACTAGAATGGAATTCAGCCAGACCTAAGCTTACATAATTAAAAGAAAACTTAACTATGGGCTGAACATGCTCAAGCCCAATCCTAATAAATTTAAATGATGTCCAATAGTTTAATGAAGGTAGTCCCCACAAGCTTATTGGACATGTTACATAAATTACATAAGTTAGGCCCAAATGCCTAAGTAATTACAAGACTTAAAATAAGCCCAAATAAGCCCTCTTAATGTGTCACCTTGTGTTCTTGAATCACATGAACCAAACTTGGATGCAAGCCCATCTTGCATGTTGAAGCCTTTTTTGAATAACTTGCAACATGGCACAAGTGAATTCCACCCATTCTTGCCATCTTTCCTAGATCTTCTTAGATCTTGGCCCATATAGAAATTGCCATGCGATTGGGCCATCTTGGATTCTATCACTTGAGCCAATCATTTTTGCTTGTTGTAAAATAATTTTTTCAACTCATTTCTAGCATGGTTTTGGTTAGGATCAACCAATGATCCATAGCCAAAACCTATTTTTCAAACTAGTTGAAAAAAACAATGTTTTGCAAGTTGGATGTGCTGATTTTGGGCAATATTTTCACTATGCATTTTTTGTCAAAATAAAAAACTATTTCTACCTCCTTTAGTTCGTCATTATCTAAACCTAAACTTATTTTCCATAATTTTTTGAATTTTTTATAAGGATAAAAAAAATAACTTTGTAAAACTGGTTTTTTGGAGTCAAAACAAGCTTTAAAGCTGACAAAGGTCTCATTTTTTTCACCAAGAGGCAAAGGCTGGCCAAAACTTGTGGCTGCTGTTTTGAGATGATTTCCATGTTATTTCAAAGGTAAAAATTGGTTTTAATAAAATCGGGTCATGGGTAAGTAATCCGAGCTTTCAAAACCGAGCAAACTAGTTTTTATTACTTAGGCACTATTCGGTCATTTGGTCTTTTCCTTCAAAAATTACATCATTTTCCAACTCGTTTTAGCTTTCAAAATGTTGCATTCGAGGCTTGTTAAAAGAGATTCTAATGTCAAGCAATGGCATTTGGATGCCTCTTAAATTCTAGCAAAATCCGTGCCCGACATCTTTCTGATAGAATCCAAGATGACCCAATCCCATGGCAATTTCTATATGGGCCAAGATCCAAGAAGATCTAGGAAACATGGCAAGAATGGGTGGAATTCACTTAGGCCATGTTGCAAGTTATTCAAGAAAGGCTTCAACATGCAAGATGGGCTTGCATCCTGTTGGGATTCGGCTCATGCTCAAACAGAGATAATGTATAATTTAATCAGTTTAAAATATACAACGCAGTATAATAAAATAAAACAAAGAGAAACCGAATCCCTCCAAGGATCTGTCTATGAATTCAAAACGATCAGGCTGTCAAGAACAGATAACAATCAAAATCTCTACCTCTATTTTGAAGATTGCCGAATCCTCAAGACAGATTCTTGATGTTCTTGTCTTGTACACAAAGCTCACTTGTTGAAAACCAAAGTCGTCCAATTGTCCGACCTTTAACAGTAATCCACACAGGTGATCTGAAAACCTTCGCAAGGTTGAGATTATGTTTTGCCAAGACGATGCTAGTAGTCTAGGTTATGAAAAACCTTCCTCCTCTACCTTAGTTAGCCTAAAGAAAATGAAAGAATCGTATTCTCTCTTTTCTCTAGCTATTCGGCCGAATCTCACTTGTTAGTGTGAGAGGCGCCGGTTTTGGTCATCCATAGGGGGGAGGCGGCAACAATATAAGCATATATATAAATAGGTTTAGTGTATGCCAACTATTGGACTAACTGTTAGTGTATGCCAACTATTGGACTAACTGCACTAAGCCTTTATACATATTATTAAATATTCACAATAAGCCCACAACACTTAATGAATATTTAATCTAGCCCAATCTCATTTTAATTTCATTAATCACCTTTTGTGTATGACCCATTAGGCCCTGAACATGTTGGCAATAAATATAATTAATTCAACTAAGAATTTTCTATTTATATTTATAGATCATGAGCGGCATCTAGCAATGCATCATGACCACCCAAATGCCAAGAGAGTCATCAAGCTTTGACTAGCCTTTCGTGTACAATATGTCTGTGTAATTCGATCCCTTCATCAAATATCCCGGGATAGGAAAAAACATGGTTCAGTGTCTACTCTTAACCCATTTTATATTAAATCTGCAGCTTTAATATTATCTCCTTAAGTACTGCATTGGCCAAGGACTTCAATAAGTTAATATAATCCAGATACATGTGAGATATGTTCCCTCATATCATTTGGGGTGATGAATCCTCTCTGGACCACTCATTCATCTTCGTATGCTTCATGTCATACCCAATAACACCCTACCATAAGCATCCTCGTGATTGGGACCCGTTCGTGATGAAATCTAAGAATGACAGTTCACATACAAGATGAACTGGTGTCACAAGTCAAAGGATTACTTACACTATTAACACATGAGAGAATTTTCCATAGACACTTGAGTGAAATACCAATGGAACTCTCATAGCAGGTCATGTTCAGTGAACTTGTTCAACTAACAAGCACCCATATGTTATCCCCAAGTATCTCTATACTTTCAACCTATGAGACCAGTTGCATGCATCAAGTGCATGAAGGCTTAATATATGCCAGTCTTTGAGCATTGTCAATGCCCTGTCTTTACAATACAATGACCAGGAACAATTTTAGAAACACGGCATTGATGCATACGGATCCTTATAATTGTAACTCCTTACAATTCCTTTGTAATGCCTTTGTGTTTCATGGGCTTTATCTTCACAAGTCATTTATAACAATTATAACAATACTTATGGATAAAGAAATATCTCTATAGACACCTAATTTTGTCCGGACCACTAAATCAGGTATTTTTCTTCCTAAAATAATGTTTTAGAATGCAAAAAGTCTTTTCTCATCCTGCAGGTTGTACTCCGAGACTTAGTTTAAGGGGGCAAGCTTGAAAAAACAATTTGAAAAAAAGTCAACCTCAAAAAGTCAACTACTAAAAAAGTCAACCCACTTTCAAAATCAAGATTCAAAGTTCAATTGTACAATGGTGAAAGAATTTTGATAATCCGAGGTCTACAACGAAAGATATGGAGTACGGAAGATGGGTTACGGAGATTCAGTAGAAAGGAAACCCTAGTTCAAAAAATTTATGAAAAATTGCTTAAACGATCAAATTGGTCGAAATTGGAGGTTTCGAATGGAAGATAAGTAATGACTACGGGTAATGGAGAGGTCATTTGGAGGCAAAATTGAAGGAAAAGTCAATTTGGAAGAAAATCGAGAATTAGGATTTTTGGTGGATTTAGTGAAATTAGGGAAAATTACAGAAATGGCCTGATTCGATAAAACTAAAGCTCCTAATTCATGAGGAGTGAGTAAACAAGGATAGCCCAAGGCTCAATTTGAAGTAATTCTGATAAAAGAGCCGATTGGAGGAAAAACGAAAAAACGAAGAAATTCCCAATACTAAATAAAGGAAAAATCAAAACGGAGGGGAATTTGATCGTAAAAATTGGGCATTTTTGGACCAAATCCAATTCAATATATGACAAAGGCACAAAAAAAATCTAGAAATCGGATTTGTTTTGAGTAAAACCGGGCTTTGGAGGTAAAAGAACAAACTTGGAAAATTCAAGAAAAATAGCAAATGAGCTCCAAAAATTCTCAAAACTTCCAAATCTCAATCTTAAATCATTTGGAAGAGATTGGCGAAGAAAAATTCGGATTTGGAGTTCATTTGCAAAATGGCAAATTTTGGGCCCACTAAGCTAAAAATTCCAGAAGATAAATCCCGAAAAAATAGCAAATGAGCTCAAAATTTTTTGAAAATCTCCAGATCTTAGTTTTAAATTATTTGGAAGATATTAGAGAAAGAATATCCAGAATCGAAGCTCGTTTGCAAAATCTCAAATTCTGGGCCCACTAAGTTGAAATTCAAGAAGATAAATCCCGAAAAAATAGCAAATGAGCTCTGAAAATTTTGAAAATCTCCAGATCTCACTTTTAAATTATTTGGAAGAGATTTCTGTAGAAAAATCTGGATTTGGAGCTCGTTTGCAAAATGGCAAAAGTTCGGGTACAGTAAAGGCAATTTCGGAAGATAAATCCCGAAAAAATAGCAAATGGGCTCGGAAAATTTTGAAAACTTTCAGAATTCAATTTTTTATTATTTAGGAAGTATTAAAAAAAATAAATTTTAGATTTGGAGTCTGTTTGCTATTTAATTAGATTCGGGGGCCAAAAACGTCATTTTATTGAAGAAACCAAAGAGGGCTTTTCTTGCAATTAAAAAAATAGGGATTGGGCTGGAATTTAAAAGGACAATCAGCCAAGCCCATGTTGCAGAGTGATTTTGCTGAGCCATTGCATCCAAGGTCCAATAGTGGATAGGAAGGTAGTTATTTTTTTATCAAGCCTTTGAAATTGTGACATATGGACCAATGCATGGAGAGGGATGATGTCATATTTATGACATCATATTAGTTAGGGGTTGATTACTTAATCTAAGGGTGGGAATTTTTCATAAAAAGCATCTTCAATTAAGGGTCTTTGGATGCAAAATTGGTTAGAAAAATGACAACATCCTTCTAAAGGTTTCTACACTATTTGGCCAAAGGGTAGAAGGGGGAATTTCAGATTTTTCAGAAGGTTTTTGTGGCTGAATAGAGGCAGTAGCTAAGGAAAAAAGGAGAGAAAAAAGAATGAAAAAAGATAGGAGAAAAAAGAGAAGGACAAAGAAAGGTTTTGGCTTGCTACTTCTTGATTTGGAAAGCTAGAGCAAGGTAGCTATGTTTTTTCATGGTTTTCTCATACTTTGTTGACATGATTTTGCTATTTTGATTGTCATTTTATTTTCTTTTATGAAATAATTTTTTTTTAAATAAGTTTTGAGCTTCAACTTTGTTTTTTTAAAGAAATCAAGAAAGCAAGTTTTCCTATATTTTTCCCATCATGGCCGAATGATGTATTTTTTTTAAGATGATTTTGTGTTCAATTTTGTTCATGTGATTTGTTGTGGTAGGTTAGCTTACTTGTGTTAGATTAGCTTGATTGTGGTAGGTTAGCTTCATTGGGATAGTTTAGTTCTAGACCATGCCATGTGTTTGTGTTAATGCCTTGCTACATTTCTTCATATAGGATTAGTGACTATTCGGCCTCTACATATGTTCCTTGCCTTGTGTATGCATTTTCAATTTGTTTAGGTACCATGCTTTGCATTACTATGCCATGAGATTGTGTATTGGTTGTTGTTTGTTCATGCATTAGTATTAGGTTTATTTGGTCATCATATGTTCATGATACTTTCATACATTCTCATGACATTTTAGGTCTAAGCCATCTTTGTATTGGCATGCATATTCCCATGCATATTAGGTCTTAGATCATATTGGTATTGCCATGTATTGCTATGCTATTTAGGTCTTAGGTCACATTGGTATTGCCATGCATTTTCATGTTCATTAAGTCTAGTTCACATTTGCATTATCATGCATTTCATGCATATTAGGTCTAGGTTGCATTTATTGCCATGCAAGCTCATGCTAGGCATTAGGTCATTTTTAATTGCCATGCATTTCCTATGTCATTTAGGCTTTATATCATGCATTTCATACATCAAACTTACTGTTTTTTCATGCATCTCATATCATACCACTTGATTTTTGACTTAAGCCAATCAATGGCTTAAGGTCAAGCTCACATGAGCATACTTGTGGAAAATTGAGAAGTTGTCAAGTTGATTTTTCTACCTTTGTGATTTTTTTTACTTAGGAAATTCTTGTCCAATTTTTTAGAAATCTTAGCTACTATTTATAGGTCCTTAGAAGAGTCTCCAATATTTTTACTTTGATTTTTGAATGATTTTATCAAAGGCTTAAAAATGATTTTTAGCAAAACAGTTTTTCACCCAGTGTTCTGAGTTTCGTGATTTTTCTGGTGGGTTATCCTTAGTCTAAAAATTAAGCCAATTTTTTCCCTAGAGTTAGACATGTTATGAGTCTCATATTTTTTTTCACATTTTTTAGAATTTTTTAAAATAGGTTAAATAATCTCGTTTAAAAACTGGACAGTAGAGTCAGATTTGAATTTGAGGAAAAATTAATTTTCTGTTTTGTCTAAGGCAGTAAGGGAGGGCTGATTAGGAACCTTAGCTACCTTCCTAGGGGGTTTATAAGACATTTTAATTCTGAAAAATGATTTTATAAAGCTCGGGTCAAGGGTGGTCAAGTCCGGATTTTCAAAGATAGGAAATAGAGCCTTTTTCAAATGAGGTTTCGGCCATGTGCCATTTTTATCCAAGAATTTTCAAATTTGTTTTCAACCAATCACAAAGTATTTTTTTTTTATTTTAGAAATTTTAATTTGATGTCTTTTCCTAAGGTAATCGGATATCTTTTTAGGTATACGAATTTCCTTATTTAAAGGAAAAAATACACTTTCATGCATTGCATTTTTCATGTTCATGCATACTATATAATATATGATTTTTGCCATGATAATTTCTTGGGTAATGTTATTATTTTGATGTATGTTTTATGGTGTTATATTGTTTGTTATGTGGTTGTGAATATTCTATGTTACTCTATGCTTTTTATTTAATCATTTACTTTTGTCACATCATTTAGCATTTACTATGTTCACGCGTTATTATTTTTATTTTCATGCATATTCCATGATAATATTATTTTATGTTTCATATTCATTTCATGTCATATAAATTATATTAGGATATTTTATTTCGTTTAGAATAGGTTATGTTACTTAGGTTATATTCATTTCATTTAAAGTATATTATGTTACTTAGGTTATATTCATTTCATTTAGAATATATTATATTACTTAGGTTATATTTATTTCATTTAGAATATATTATGTCACTTAGGTCATATTCATTTCATATGGAATATGTTATGTCACTTAGATTATATTATATCATTTATATTTTGCTATGTCATCTTTATTATGTCACACATGTTCATATTCATTTTTTTTAAATGTTTTAAAATAAGATTATGATTTTCAATAAAATAAAGATATTCCCGAGTTAAAATAATTCATGAGTTCTCTACCAGGTTTGCTGGAGAGGATATCATCAATTATCATTAATAAAGGAATATCTTTCTTTCAAAAAAACGAGAATGATTCATAGAGTTTTCCAAATAAATAAAAATTTCTATATTTTGCCGATTTTGTCAGGGAATATAGAAAAATTTTGAATTAATCAATTCCGAATCATTTTCAAATAAAAATGGAATTATTTTTCTTTAAATTGGGAATTAATTTGAAATGAAAAATTTAAAATCGGCTTTTTACCGAGACTTGAGATAACACACGATTAATAAGGTACCGTTTTATACGGGTGTTGTGGGGGTACTAATTCTTCCCCGCACGTAATCGAGTCCCGAACCTACTTCTTTGATTTTCTTTGGTTTAAAACGCAGACTTGAAATTGGTTTTGAAAATGTTTTAATTAATTTGAAAATGTTTTACAAAATCGGTTTTAATAGGTGGTCGATCACACCTAGCCAGAAAATATTGGTGGCGACTCCATGTCTTTTTCGAGGTTGTTTTCAAACCTTCATTTTATTTTAAGAGGAATTAAGTCGTCCTTTCCTCTGTTTTCCAATGTCACGCTTAACGAATATAAAGTCTTGCGATGAGGCTTGTTATTTTTTAGGTTGCGACAACCTCAATTATAATTAATAAACTATAATGTGCAATACATGAATATATAAACAGTGTCTTACAAGCCCAACTAGATTGGCTTGTAGGGCTTACACCAACAATCTTCCACTAGCACTAAAGCCAATCGCCATGTACTTAAGCCCATGTCCTTCCATGTGACAATTATGTTTCTGCTGGGACAGAAATCCTCAGTGGGTAACCGTTTTCATATTAATGTCACCTCTTTTAATGATTACACTAATCAGGTGAAACTGCCATAATATATGTATGGATCTATGATGAGACCTTGGTTCCTTAGCTTGCACTATGGCTCCATTGTTATCACAGTAAAGGGTACAGGATCAACAATGCTCGGAACCAACCAAGTTCTTTAATGAACTTCTTGATCCAAACAACCTCCTTTGTTGCCTCAAACGAAGAGATATACTCGGCTTTGGTTGTTGAATCTACTATCATCCTAATCAGATTAGAAGTCAGCATCTGTATAACCCCTAACTTGGAGTTCAGTCCCTCCATAGACCAAGAAAATATCCTTAATGCTTCTCAAGTACTTAAGGATATTCTTCACAGCAGTCCAGTGATTATCACCAAGATTGCCCTTTTGTATCTACTCATGATAGTCAGAGCGTATGACACATCTGGTCTAATGCACAACATAGCATATAGAATCCTATCAACCCGTGTCCTTTCATCTAATGTTTTAGGACACATCTCTTTCGAGAGAGGTATGCCATGTAACATAGGCAAGTTTCCTCTTTTGGAGGTATCCATGCTAAACCTTTTAGCACCTTGTCTATGTAAGTGGATCGGGAGAATCCAAGTAGCCTTTTCGATCTATGTCTATAGATCATAATTCCCAGAATAAATGCTGCTTCTCCCAAATCCATTATGGGTAATTGTTTGGATAGCCAGACCTTAATCGTCTGCAACATAGGTACAGCATTTCCTATAAGCAATATGTCATCGACATGTAGCATTAGGAAAAAAACCGCCAGTCCGTTTACCTTCTTATAAACACATGGATCATCAGGATTCTAGATAAAACCATATCCTTTGATCGTTTCATCAATTCTGATGTTCCAGCTTCCAGATACTTGCGTTAATCAATATGCAACGCATCACATTTCAGTAGAAAACCATATTTCATTGAATCATGTCTATCCTCACTAGACATTCGGAGCACTTGTGTTTCTTGAGCATCAGTCCGAGCATCCAATGCTTCGATCGATGGCTCAGGTTCTGAGCGAATGTTAGGTTGTGGTTCTTGAACTTCTTCAAGTTCTACTTTACTCCTACTGAATTCTTCTAGCAGAAACTCTTTCTCTATAAAAGCAGCGTGTTTTGACACAAACACCTTTTGATCAGTAGGACTATAAAAGTAATATCCAACAGTCTCTTTAGGATATCCCACAAACTTACATTTTTTTGATCTAGCTCCCAGCTTATCAGAACGTACTTGCTTCACATAAGCAGTACATCCCCAAATCTTTAGATAAGAAAAGTATGGCTTCATGCCATTCCATAACTCATATGGTACCTTATCTACCGACTTGCTTGGAACCCTATTTAGAAGGTAAGATGCAATTTCTAAGGCATATCCCCGAAAGGATATCGAAAGGTCAGCCTTAGACATCGTGGATCGAACCATGTCCAAAAAGGTTCGATTTCTTCTCTCGGACACTCCGTTATGCAGAGGAGTTCCTGGTGGAGTCCATTGCGACAGAATTCCATTTTTCGTCAAATGATCCAAGATATAATGGGTTAAATATTCTCCTCCTCGATCCGATCTAAGAGCTAGAATATTTTTCCTAGTCTATTTCTCTACTTCAGCTCTAAATTCTTTGAACTTTTCAAAAGCTTCAGACTTGTATCTCATCAGATACACATAACCATATCTAGAATGATCATCGATAAAGGTTAAGAAGCATGAGTAATTACCTCTAGCAACTGTGTTTAGTGCCCACATACATCTGAATGTATTAATCCCAATAAAACACCAGCTCTCTCACCTTTTCCAGTAAAGGGAGTCTTGATCATCTTACCAAGGAGACAACATTCACAAGTCCCATATGATTCATAATCAAAGGGTTCCAAATAACCATGTTTATGTAATTTGGAAATCCTTGTCTCATTGATATGACCAAGTCTACAGTGCCAGATGTAAGTCTTACTTGGATAATCCTTTCTTGCTTTCTTGACATTTATATTGAACACCGGCATCTCCGGATTTAAAACATATAATCCATTATGTAATGTTGCCAATCCATAGTGAATGCTTTTAAGAATGATGGAGCAACTATTGCCCTTCATTATTATCTCAAAACCATCATTAACAATGAGGTATGAAACAGAAATGATGTTTCTAGACAATACTGGAACAAAGTAACAATCTTTCAGTTTCGATTTCATGCCAGACGGCAAAGATAAAGTACATCTTCCAACAGCCAATGCTGCAACTTTTGCACCATTCCCTACTCTTAGAACTACTTCATCTTTGCTCAACCTTCAACTTCCTTTCAACATCCTTATGTCATTACATAGATGTGAATCGCATCCTGAATCAATTATCCAAGAATTGGATTTAACAGTAGAAAGATTTAGTTCAATCACAAACACAGTCAACCCAGAAACTTCTATAAGTTCTTCTTGACTTGTCAAGTGAACAACCTTCCTTTCATTGAGAACGCTTCTCAATCATTTGTACCAATCCAAACAATTTGGACTAATGGCATTCATAATGCAGCGCAGTGCAGTTAAAGTATTAACCATTTTGAACAACCTAATATAGAAAAAGTATATATCAGTTATATTCATGCATTTATACCAATTCAGGATAAGGTATTAAATCTCTTATGGGTTCTCCCACTAATATTTTGATATAATAGCCCTCACTATTATTCAGAAATCTCATCAAGGTATTTCTAGTAGGCTGGGAACCTTTCAACATGTTGCAACCTTGAGTGCCTCAACAAATTACAACAAGCCTAGTTGGGTAGATAACATAGCTTATCAATTGCATCTCTATGCAAATCCCAGATCAATTAGGTGACAACTCTTTGTCTAAGCACATCATATGTACTTCGCCTAACTATGCCTCTAACACCATGCGGTCAAGTTTTATGCATCCGGACAACATGGCATTAGTTGAGTAAGACCCAACTTCATAACTCAAACATATTCGTACAGTAGTTTTACTCTGAGTGACTCAATAAGCCTCCTACAGGAAGAACTCTGTTTATCTTGTTATGATGATGGAAGGCAACTTTATCATGCGAAACATGTGACTCAATATTATAAAGAGGGATTTCCTTGTTCTTTATAAGTCTCATCATATCAAACATTCATAGCATTTATAATATCGCATAAAATAAATCTATAACATCTTTCTACTTGGAAGATTATTGACTTTTCTAATCTAATTTCCTTGAGCCATCAAAGGAAATTAGTTGGTCTAATTCCTAGGTGATTACATACATAGTCCTCAAAGCTTGCTTGTAATCTCCTTATCTTTATGGTGCCATTGATCTCCATCTTCAAGTTACAAAAACTATTCCTAGCTAATCCTAATTTTACACTTTGATGTAACTAATTACATTTGTTATAAAGAAACCTCAAGTTACATTTGAGGGGAATTATGTGAGGAAAGAATTTTTAGAACTCCAAAAAACAGAGATAAGGCAGAGCACGCAATCCCGATTTAATTTAATAAAAACCATAAAACTAAATTCAACCATCCCCAATCATATTGGGTCTAAGTCCATAATCATCTCATACATTCACAAACAATTTATGAACATATAAATCATGTTTTAATCTCTAGTTACCATCATTGATTATATTGATCCATAATTTAATTCAAAGAAAATAATAAACATTTATTCTAATCTCATTAGAATAAATCCTAATCCAGTTAGGATTATTTTCTTTAATTAAATTATTATCCAATTAAATAATTTAATTAAATATTCATGTAAATTCTTATTTTGGTGATTTAATTAATTTAACAATATTATCTTGATTACTAATTTTTAGTGTTGTATCTCAACTAGGATACTACAACATTAGTAACTTAATATTGCTAAAATTCATAAGCTGTGAGAATCTGATAGAAGCGAAAAACCCTAGCAAGGGAAGTGCAGGCCATGGATATTATGAGTAGTCGCCACCCCCTCACCTTCCTAAGGCTGTCTATCCGCTTTTCACAGCTTCCAACTTTTCAATGCTAAATCAGTTTTATGATTTTTCAGGCTTGCCAAGAACAATTCTAAGCAATTTTAAATCCTAAAAATCATTAAAACATGCATTAAAAATCAGCCAAGAAAAATCTACAAGTTTTTCTCACTAAAATCACCAAATTTGCGCAAAGCAAGCAAAATAGTTCTCAATTGCTGCCAAACTTTCGCCAATTGCATTAATCAGTTTAAAACAATTTTAAACAAATTAATCAACAAGAATTCACCATGATTAACTGCTGCCTTCATCGAAACACTACAAGTGCAAATTCTCACAATTTCGTTTAGTGACAATCAGATCAAAATAACTCAAAGAACAAAATAATTTTGTTAAAGGTAACAATCAAAGCATAGATTGTATAGGAATAAAAGCGAGGCTCTGATACCACTGTTCGGATTCGGCTCATTCTCAAACAGAGATAATGTATAATTTAATCAGTTTAAAATATACAACGCAGTGCACTAAAATAAAATAAAGAGAAACCAAATCCCTTCAAGGATCTGCCTATGAATTCAAAACGATCAGGCTGTCAAGAACAGATAACAATCAAAATCTAACACCTCTACTTTGAAGATTGCAGAATCCTCAAGACAGATTCTTGATGTTCTTGTTCTTGTATACAAAGCTCACTTGTCGAAAACCAAAGCCGTCCAATTGTCCGACCTCAAACAGTAATCCACACAGGTGATCTGAAAACCTTTGCAAGGTTGACATTATGTTTTGCCAAGACGATACTAGTAGTCTAGGTTATGAAAAACCTTCCTCCTCTACCTTAGTTAGTCTAAAGAAAACGAAAGAATTGTATTCTCTCTTCTCTCTAACTATTCGGTCGAATCTCACTTATTAGTATGAGAGGAGTCGATTTAGGTTATCATTGGAGGGAGGCGGCAATAACACAAGCATATATATAAGTAGGTTTAGTGTATGCCAACTATTGGACTAACTGCACTAAAGCCCTTATATATATTATTAAATATCCACAATAAGCCTACAACACTTAATGAATATTTAATCTGACCCAATCTCATTTTAATTTCTTTAATCACCTTTTGTGTGTGACCTATTAGGCCCTTAACATGTTGGCAATAAATATAATTAATTCAATTAAGAATTTCCTATTTATATTTATAGATCATGAGCAGCATCTAGCAATGCATCATGACCATCCAAATGCCAAGAGAGTCATCAAGCTTCGACTAGCCTTTCGTATACAATATGTCTGTGTAATTCGATCCCTTCATCAAATATCCCGGGTTAGGAAAGAGCATGGTTCAGTGTTTACTCTTAACCTATTCCATATTAAATTTGCAGCTTTAATATTAACTCCTTAAGTATTGCCTTGGCCAAGGACTTCAATAAGTTAATATAAGCCAGATACATGTGAGATATGTCCCCTCATATCACTTGGGGTGATGAATCCTCTCTGGACCACTCATTCATCTTCATATGCTTCATGTCGTACCCAATAACACCCTACCATAATGTCACACTCCAAATTCAGGGCACATGACCTGCCAGAGACAAGGTATGCCCCTGCCTCCGAAGCTTGAGTATACTCATTAAACCATATCAAACAAAATTTTGGCATAATCTCGCCCTACATGGGGTTTTGCTGCTCAATCATCAACAACATAAACATCACCATATTGTACTAGGCCTCTAAGACCGTTATACGTCATACATCACTTAATTACATCCGTTTACAAAATATACAGTACATATTCATCATACACAAAATGCAGAGGACCCATGATACCCTAGTTACTGTAAAATTGTATCCCACCATCGCCACTGCTTATCACGTCCTAGTCAATCCGCTAACCACAAGTATATATGAGCAGCTAGCTATCCGGAATCTGGGAAAAGCTGGGTCTATCAGAATCTGAAAAAGAATGAAAATAAACGAAGTGAGTCGAAAGACTTAGTGAACAAAAGGTAACTAGGAAGAGTACTTGGAAGTTTCATGCTCCCTTTCTTAACTATTAAAGCATAAACATGATATATCATCTATGACTAATTAATCGAAAAATAATATTTAAAAATTGTTCCGGAACTTATAAAAATTATTTGTCCCATACAAAGTCTTCTATGCTGAGTGTTGAACATAAATAGGCCATTGGCCAGCCGAAATCAGCAGCCAAAAATATTTAGCAATTGATTTTACGAGTATACTTCTACAATTATCATTTAAGAATTTCTCATGTCTATATCATCAAATCATCCCGGACTTATACCAGTCCATAATATTTGTCATCCTGGACTATCTTGTCCATATCATCCCGGACTCATCCTGTCCGTACAACAATAGCATCCCGGACATCACCTTGTTCGTATAATAATAACATCCTGGACATCACCCTATCCATATAATAATAACATTCCAGACATCACCCTGTCTGTATAATAATAACATCCGGGACATCACCATATCCGTATAATAATAGCATCAAGACATCATCTTGTCCTTATAATATCAACATGATATATTAATTCTCTTATATCATTGAGTAATATATATATATATATATATATATACTATGCTAGGAAACAATCTCTACACTAACATATTTCTACAATATCTAACTATCCTTAAATACTCAACCATCCTATATAATATCATTCATCAACCAATTTCACAAATTAATAACCATAGCACCTCAAACACAATTCCATACTATTGTTTCTTTAATCCGACAAGTACAACCATAATTCGTACCTTGCCCAACATCTCAATTAAGCATATCCGAACATTTCAAATAGCTCACATTCATTATTATTCAACTCCACAACACTTACCTCATGTAACCATATTAACATCACACTTACGCCTTTGACCCACGTAAAGTTCAAAACTTACCATTTTCGTATCCGGGCAATCTTTTGTGTATCAATATCATATCAATCAACAATGCATATAAAATGACAACTATCTCCTAGATTAACCTATATACTCACAATGTTAGTCTAAGTGTTAAAGCGACACTTTCATGGCTTTGTCGCGACCCTGGGCCAATTCTGCAATATAAGTACCTATAGCATCATCAGAATATTCTGTGAATATTTCTCAACTATAGGATATTCAAATTTTAACATGCTGCCTTGCTTTAACTTGCTCTACTAAGGCGGATCTAACCTTTACTGTGCAATAAGTGCACCAGTCCCGATAAAACTCAAGGTAACACCTCTTCCCAAACAATCCTGAATAGCCTTAGCCAATGGTCTCTTTTCTAGGGACAAGTGAGCCATGCTTCCCATAGACTTACGGCTCAAAGCGTCAGCAACCACGTTGGCTTTACCCGGATGATAAAGGATAGTGCAGTTATAATCCTTGAGTAGCTCTAACCACCACCTCTGTCTTAAATTTAACTCTTGTTGATCAAAAATATATTTCAAACTCTTGTGGTCATTGTATACCTCACATGACTGGCCATATTGTTAATGTCGCCATATCTTTAATGCAAAGATAATGGTTGCTAACTCCAAATCATGTGTCAGATAATTCTGCTCATGCTTCTTCAGCTGCCTCGAGGCATATGCGATAACCTTGCTACCCTGCATTAACATACATCCCAATCCAACCCTGATGCATCAAAATATACAGCATATCCACCGGATCTCGTCGGTAATGTCAAAACTAGAGCAGTAGTCAAACGCTCATTGAGCTCTGGAAAGCTCCTCTCACATTCGTCTAACCACTCAAACTTGACATTCTTCTGGGTAAGTCTAGCCAATGGAGCTGCCAATCTTGAAAAATTCTCAACAAATCTCCTGTAATACCCTGCCAGCCCCAAGAAACTTTGAATCTCAGTAACGGTGGTAGGTCTTTTCCAGTCATGCACTGCCTCCACCTTTTTAAGGTCCACACTAATACCTTCCTTGGAGACAATATGTCCAAGGAATCCTACACTACTCAACCAGAACTCGCACTTTGAAAATTTAGCATATAACTGGTGTGTTCTCAAGGTCTCAAGCACCACCCTAAGATGCTAGCTATGATCATCCTCAGTCCAAGAATACACCAAGATATCATCAATAAACACTATCACAAAGTGATCTAAATAAGGTTTAAACACCCTGTTTATCGAATCCATAAAAATTGCAGGGGCGTTAGTCAGTCCAAAAGACATTACAAGAAACTCATAGTGCCCATAACGCGTACAAAAAGCAGTCTTAGGCACATCTTCCCTCCGAATACGGAGTTGATGATAACCTGATCGAAGATCAATCTTGGAAAAACAACTAGCTCCCTGCAAGTGATCAAACAAATCATCATTCCTCGACAGCGGGTACTTAGTTTTAATAGTCATCTTATTAAGTTGCCTATAGTCAATACATAGCCTTAGGGATCCATCCTTCTTCTTAACAAACAATACCGAAGCACCCTAGGGTGACGTACTCAGGCTTATGAATCCCTTGTCCAATAAATCCTGAAGTTGTACCTTCAATTCCCTCAGCTCAAGGGGAGCCATACGGTATGGGGAAATTGGAATAGGCTGGGTTCCTGGTAACACATCAATACATAACTCAATCTCTCGCTCAGGAGGAAGTCCGGGTAACTCCTCTGGAAATACATCTGGAAACTCAGATACTACTGGTATCTTATCCAAATTTGAAACCTTACCTTCAATATCACACATATAGGCTAAATAGCCCTGACATCCACTGTTTAACAACTTCTCAACTTTTAAGACATATACCATTCTTGCTGTATTCATACTCCTATCTCCCTGATATTTTAAAACTGATTTCCTTGGTATTTGGAAGATAATAACCTTCTCAAGGCAATCTAACACCGCATAGTTGGCAGCTAGCCAATCCATGCCCAGTATCACATCAAATTCTAGTATATCTAGTATCACTAGATCAGCTATGAACACCTCCCCGCCAATCTCTATATCACACCCTTTCAAAACTCGACTAACTACATAGTCTACCCCGACAGGTGTTGAAACTAGCAAAGGTTCATTTAACTCACTAACATCTCTGAGCAAAATATCCGCAAATTGCAGGCAAATAAATGAATGGGTAGCACCCGAATAAAATAAAGCATGTGCAGGCTGTAAACAAACCATAATACTACCCATCACAACTGCATTGGATGCCTGGGCATCCCTAGGTGTCAGTGCAAAAACTCGAGCTTGTCTCCTGCCGCCTGAAGTCTGTCCTCTACCGACAGATTATTGTCCCTGGCCCTGAGTGCCTCTACCAGCCTGCTGTACGACTGATCCTGCTGACTGCCCTTGTGCAGCTGTAGCTGGGAATGGAGCTGCTACTGATGGAAGTGAGCTAAA
The DNA here is from genome assembly GCA_030761205.1 of Fremontodendron californicum. Taxonomy (NCBI): domain Eukaryota; kingdom Viridiplantae; phylum Streptophyta; class Magnoliopsida; order Malvales; family Malvaceae; genus Fremontodendron; species Fremontodendron californicum. The sequence goes on from JAULJL010000040.1 coordinate 402,106, forward strand.
ACCCAATAGGCAGTTTTTTCTCATGTGCCTCGATTTACCGCATTTAAAACATAAATCTGATCTCCAACATATGCCTCTATGTCGGCGTCCACAAATCTGACATAATGGGGTAGAAGCTCCCCAGTAGTAGTAGCAGCTGATGTACTTTGAGGGCGACCACCAGGTCTATGCTGACTGTTTTGACCCCGTCTCTCTGTACACTACTAGTAGATGTCTCTCCTCTAGACACGACACCACCAACCGATCCCGATGACCCTACCGTTCTAGAACCCTGTCCACCAAATCTGGGCCTTTTTCGTGGGTCGCTATCACTCTGCCTATCTCGAGCTGGCTGCTCGAATCTCAGAGCAGAATTTAGTACCTCAGCATATGTAGATGTCTCTGTCAACTGAACTGACCTAAACAAATACTCCCAAAAACCATCCACAAACCTCTTAGCTCTATCATACTCGGAGGATACCAACTGTGGCACGTATACAGAAAGATCAGAAAATCGAATATCATAATCAGTCACAGTCTTAGTCTCTATTTGCTTGAGCTACTCGAATTCGCGAGCCCTAGCCTCGAGAACACTCTGTGGTAAGAACCTACGAAGAAACTCAGTACAAAACTCTGGCCTTGCTAATGGAGGATCAGTAGCTCGTCGTCTCCTAAGCAAGGTCGTATACCACGTTCCAACTATACTCCTAAGCTGAAAACTGACTAACTCCACAGATCAAACCGGAGAATATCCCAATGATATGAACAGTCTACTACACTGATCCAAAAAGTCATTGGGATCTGCATTAGCATCATTCCTTGTAATCAAAGGTGGTTGATTCTTCTCAAACTCAGATAACGAAACCTAAAGGTATCCCTCTGGTCGGCCTTGCTCTGACTCTATCGGTGCAGCTGCCGGCTGTGCCTGTTCCTGTGCCTGTTGGGCCTGATCTAGTTTCATCTGTTGCTCTGCTACAACCTATGTCAGAGCCTCTACCAGTTGTAATACCTCATCCATTTAAGCATCTATCCTGTCAAATCTCATCTCAGTATCTGTAGTATCCCTAATAGCAGTCCAACTACTCTTCCCACTCTGGCCTCTAATCTCAGGGCCAGCAGAAATTTGATCCGGGACCTCAGGCTCTCGGTCCCCTAATGTATCTCTAGGACTACGAGTTCTTGTTCGGGGAGGCATCGTATCTAAAAAATAAGCATATGTCAATAATTCCATAATATTATTTATACAGTTCAATATATACTAGCTAGCTTAAAAATTACCCGACGTAACAGCATGTGACGATGGACATCCGTAGGGGCAGTACACTACTTACCGATACCCCAAGATTACTTGTAAGCAATGCACTATTACCCTACCCCTTTTTGCAGTCACTAACCTCTAAATCATGCTCTTATACCACCTTGTCACACCCCAAATTCAGGGCATGTGACCGGCCAGAGACAAGGTATGCCCCTGACTCTGAAGCCTGAGTATACTCATTAAACCATCTCAAACAAAATTTTGGCATAATCTCACCCTACATGGGGGTTTGCCGCTCAATCATCAACAACATAAACATCACCATATTATACTAGGCCTCTAAGACCGTTATACGTCATGTATCATACATTACTTAATTACATCTGTTTACAAAATATACAGTACATATTCATCATACACAAAATGAAGAGAACCCATGATACCCTAGTGACTGCAAAATTGTATCCCACCATCGCCATTACTTATCACGTCCTGGTCAATCTGCTAACCACAAGTATATGAGCAGCTAGCTATCTGGAATCTAGGAAAAGCTGGGTCTATCAGAATCTGAAAAAGAATGAAAATAAATGACGTGAGTCGAAAGACTCAGTGAACATAAGGTAACTAGGAAGAGTACTTGGAAGTTTCGTGCTCCCTTTCTTAACTATTAAAGCATAAACATGACATATCATCTATGACTAATTAATCGAAAAGTAATATTTAAAAATTTTTTCGAAACTTATAAAAATTATTTGTCCCATATGAAATCTTCTATGTTGAGTGCTGAATATAAATAGGCTATTGGCCAGCCAAAATCGGTAGCCAAAAATATTTAGCAATCGATTTTACGAGTATACTTCTACAATTATCATTTAAGAATTTCTCATGTCTATATTATCAAAACATCCCAGACTTATACCAGTTTGTAATATTTGTCATCCTGGACTATCTTGTCCATATCATCCCGGACTCATCCTGTCCGTACAAAAATAGCATCTCGGACATCACCTTGTCCGTATAATAATAACATCCCGGATATCACCCTGTCCTTATAATAATAACATCCCGGACATCACCTTATTTGCATGATAATAACATCCAAGACATCACCCTATCCGTATAATAATATTATCCCGGACATCACCTTGTCTGTATAATATCAACATGATATATCAATTCTCTTATATCATGGAGTAATATATATATAAATATATATACTATGCTAGGAAAAAATCTCTAGACTAACATATTTCTACAATATCTAACTATCCTTAAATACTCAACCATCCTATATAATATCATTCATCAACCAATTTCACAAATTAATAACCATAACACCTCAAACACTATTTCATACTATTGTTTCTTTAATCCGACAAGTACAACCATAATCCGTACCTTGCCCAACATCTCAATTAAGCATATCCGAACATTTCAAATAGCTCACATTCATTATTATTCAACTCCACAACACTTACCTCATGTAACCATATTAACACCACACTTATGCCTTTGACCTGCGTAAGGTTCAAAAATTACTATTTTTGTAATCCGGGCAATTTTTCATGTATCAATATCCATATCAATCAACAATGCATATAAAACAACAACTATCTCCTAGATTAACCTATATACTCACAATGTTAGTCTAAGTGTTAAAGCGGCACTTTCGTGGCTTTGTCGCGACCCCGGGTGAATTCTGCAATATAAGTACCTATAGCATCATCAGAATATTCTGTGAATATTTCTCAACTACGGGACATTCAAATTCTAACTATTTATTCTTGTTAGCTGCTATTCAAAATTTTCCAGCTTAAGAATTTTTACAAATAAACTCCTACACTTTGCTCGAGTCAAAATTCGGAGCAACAATCAACTGGAAAGTTGCTCACACAATAACAACAAAGCTAACAGTGGCCTGGACAACCAAGGAAGGTGGCGATACCACCTCATTGGCAAGCTAGGGTTTTGGCCAAGCTTGTTTTAGTCTCTAAATTTTTATTTAAAGCTATCCGATACTAATTTACGGTTTAAGGAGGCGAAGGAACACCACCCATAACGAAAAAAATGGCAGTAACATGGTGGTTCACCACCACCAATTTTCAGCCCATATGATTTCTCATAGATAGAGAAAAATTCTTTAAAATCTAATATCAAAATCAAGCTTAGAACATGAAGTTACCTATGGATTAGTGAAATCCTTGCAAAATTTGGTGATTTCCCTTGAAATTTAGAGGAGAGAGAAAGCCTTAGTAAACTTTAATGATATTTTTTTTTGTGAGAAAATGTCTAAAGCATAAAGAGCAAGAAAAAGACGTGATGTCTTCTTATTTTGGCTGAAAATTTATGGGAAATTAATTTTGCCTAAGCTTGGTCAAAAGAGTTGACCAACTTTGACTTTTTGCAAAAGACCTACAAAACTTGATGTTCAAGATTTCGTTTTTCATTTTAATGCCAAATATTTGATACAAATGTCATATTAACATATTATATAGTCATAAAGTCCATTTATACCATTTCTCAGACTAAAAATGAAAAGGGGTGTAAAATAACCAAAATACCCCTGGTGTAATTTTCTTTTTGAATTTGATACCGATTGTTGTTCTGATAATAAGAATGGATTCTATATCGTATATTATCATCATATCCACTCAATTTATCGTATTTTATGGACTTTTCCCCTTCTCAGTTTTAGTTTGATTTTTTTTTAAACTACTTTAGGGTCAAATCGCTTAACTACTCGATTTAACCTCTAATTCAATAATCTATCATACAACATGCATACCACATGATAGCCCGTCCTTCCTAGTGGCTTTTACATGTGAAGTTTCGATCCATCAGAATGTTATAGGAGACCCGAGTTATCTCTGGCTTACGAGGGTCTCACACATAAGCATCCTCGTGATTGGGACCCGTTCGTGATGAAATCTAAGTATGACAGCTCACATACAAGATGACATGGTGTCACAAGTCAAAGGATTACTTACACTATTGACACATGAGAGTATTTTCCATAGACACTTTAGTGAAATACCAAATGGAACTCTCATAGCGGGTCATGTTCAGTGAACTTATTAAACTAAAAAGCACCCATATGTTATCCCTAAGTATCTCTATACTTTCAACCTATGAGATCGGTTGCATGCATCAAGTGCATGAAGGCTTAAAATATGCCAGTCTTTGAGCATTGTCAATGCCTTGTCTTGAAAATACAATGATCAGGAACAGTTTTAGAAACACGGCACTGATGCATAAGGATCCTCATAATTGTAACTCCTTACAATTCCTTTGCAATGCCTTTGTGTTTCATGGGATTTATCTTAACAAGTCATTTATAACAATTATAATAATACTTATAGATTAAAAATATACCTCAATTATAATTAATAAACTACAATGTACAATACATGAATATATAAATAGTGTCTTACAAGCCCAACTAGATTGGCTTGTAGGGCTTGCACCAACAATCTCCCACTAGCACCAAAGCCAATTGCCCATGTACTTAAGCCCATGTCCTTCCATGTGACGATTATGATTCTGCTGGGACAAAAATCCTCAGTGGGTAACTTTTTCATATTAATGTCACCTATTTTAATGATTACACTAATCAGGTGAAACTGTCGTGTCGAAACCTAAAAAAATAACAAGTCTTATCGCAAGACTTTATATTCGTTAAGCGTGACATTAAAAAGTCGACTTAATTCTTCTTGAAAAATGAAGATTTTGAAAATGACCTTGAAAAGACATGGAGTCGCCACTAATCGTTTTAGCTATGTCTGATCGGCTACCTATTAAAATCGATTTTGTAAAATATTTTAAAATAAATTAAAACATTTTAAAAACCAATTTCAATTATGCATTCTAAACCAGAGAAAATCGAAGAATCGGGTTCGGGACTCGATTACGAGTGGGGAAGGATTAGCACCCCCATAACGACCGTATAATACGGTACCTTATTAATCATGTGTTATCTCAAGTCTCAGTAAAAAGTCGATTTTTAATTTAGTATTTCAAGTTAATTCCCAATTTAAAGAAAAATATTCCATTTTTAATTGAAAATGATCCTGAATTTATAAATTCAAAATTTTCCTATCTTCCCCAACAAACGTGGCAAAATATAGAAATTTATATTAGTTTGAAAAACATTCCGAATCATTCTCGTTTTAAAAAAGATATTCCGTTATTAATGATAATTGATGATATCCTCCCCAGCAATCCCAGCAGAGAACTCATGAATTATTTTAACTCGGAAATATCTTTGTTTTATTGAAAATCATTACCTTTTTCAAAACATTTTAAAAAATATGAATATGTGTGACATAAATAAAATGACATAGCAAAGTCTAGATAATATAATACAACCTAAATGGTATGATATAATTTAAATGTCATAGCATATTCTAAATAAAATGAAATATCTTAAGTCATATGATATATTCTAAATGAAATGAAATAACCTAGGTAACATGTTATATTCTATATGAAATGAAATATCCTAAGTCACATGATATATTCTAAATGAAATGAAATGACCTAGGTAACATAATATATTCTATATGAAATGAAATATCCTAAGTCACATGATATATTCTAAATGGAATAAAATGATTTAAATGACATGGCAAATATAAATGATATGGCATATAATCTAAATGATATGAAATGACATGAAACATAAAATAATGCTATCATATAATATGCATGAAAATAAAAATAAAAATAATAATGCATGAACATAGTATATGCTAAATAATATGACAAAAATAACTAAATAAAAAGCATAGGATATCATGAAAATTTCAAAACCATATAATAAACATAACATCAAAAATACAAATAAAAAATAATAACAACACCATGGAAATTATCATAGCAAAAATCACATATTATATAGTATGCATGAATATGGAAAATGCAATGCATGAGAACATATTTTTCTTTTAATTAAGGAAATCTCTATATCTAAAAAGATATCCGGCTACCTTAGAAAAATATATCAAATTAAATATTCTAAAATAAAAAAATAAAAAAAAAGTTGTGACTGTTTGAAAACAATTTTGGAAAAACTTAGATTTTAAAAAATAAAAACCTAGCTAAACCTTTTTTAAATGGCTTTAATTTCCTAAGCTTAAAATCTCGAACTTGACCACCCTTAACCCGAGGTTTTTAAAATTATTTTTAGAGTTTAAAAAGACTTAGAAACTACCCTAAGACAGTAGCTAAACTTCCTAATCAGTCCTCTCTAAGTAACTTAGTCAAAACAGAAAAAAGAATTTTCTTTGAATTCAAATCTGACTCCACTGTTCAGTTTTAGAACATGATTTTTTAACCTATTTTTCAAAATTCAAAAAAATCTAAAAAAAGAAAATACTGAAGACTCAAAACATGTAAAACTACACGGGAAAAAATTGGCTTAATTTTCTGGTTAAAGATGACTGCCCAGAAAAATCGGGTAAGTACGAGTATTGGGTGATGATAACTCTAGGAAATATAGTTATTTTGTTACCTTTTATGCTTTTGAATCGGCTAAGTTCTTGAGGATTTTATTAGGATTTGATTAGTTTAAAATGTTTTTATATTTATTTTAATAATCCATTTATGTTTAAAATAAGTTATTTAGTTGTTATTTATGTGTTTTTATAGGTCCAAGGTGATCTGGAGCTTCGAGGTGCAAAACGACAAAAATCGGTGCATTCTACTGAGTAGGCAAATTCGACCTCCGGAGCTTCTTTCAAGAACAACTTGGTCTTAAAGACTTCATTTGAGAAAACTCCCTTCTTGACTTTTGAAACTGACTTTCATACCTTTCCAACAGTATAAGGAGTGTCAAAATCGGACAAGATGTGCCTAGTAAAATCATCTACTGATGTTTGAGAAGGCGATAGAACCTGCAGGCAGCGGACAGAAAGTTGGGGCCGCGGCCCCGACTCATGAACAGTACCAAAATCATGAAAAAACGCAAAAAAAGCCATATTTTTACCTAGTTGCTTGGGCACGAAGTTTGGGACTCCAAGAGGCCTTGGACACTTTAAATAGGACTCTTTTAGGTCAAAATAAAGAGGATTGGATACCTAGAAACCTAATTCTCTCTCAAGAAGATAGCCACCATCAAATTCTCTCAAGAAGATTGGAAGCTTGAAGATTGAAGTCTCAAGAATTGACAACTCTTAGTTTCTTCTTTTCTCTTTTCTCTTCTTTATTTTTCTTGTGTAGTTGATGATGGTAAAACTATTTGATTATTTGTTTTCATTAATTATCATGAACTAATTTCTATTACTAGGATTTCAATAGAACTCAACCCATAGTTTGAATTTACTTTCTCTCTCTAGCTTGATTTAATGGTTTGTGGAGTTGTTTGTTCAATCTTGTTCTTAATGCTTCTAATCTCTTAGCTACCAATTAGATTGATTTGTTAACCTAAATACAACTAGACATAGGAAGTTTAGTATTAGACATGGATTGAATAACATATGTTTCATATTCATTTATTAGGATGAATTGATCTACAGGTAGGGTAGAAATACACTTACTTGTCATGTGTAACCATTGTTAGAGCCTAAGCTTAATGAGTTCTTCTTTAATTCAATTATCATAGACATATAGTTAATTGGTTAGGAGAAATACTTTTATAAGACCATCGACAGATGCTTATAAATAGATTAGAACTCTAGGTTAACAACTTAGGATCATTAATCAAGTGAAGAGGTAGAGAGAGATTCAAGCGAAGTGTTGAGGGAAGTTATAATCCTAGGCTTTTATAATGAATTGAATTCATCTTTATAATTTACTTGCTTTCATATTAGTTTATTTTAATTTTTGTTTTTAATTACTATCTTTAATTAGTTGTTTAGATAAGATTAAGTTGTGTTAATTTTAGTACTTCGCAAATTTAGTAACAATTCCTCGTGGGTTCGGCACTCTACTTTTCATTATATTACTTGTTACGATACGTGCACTTGCGTGATTAAAATCGACAACAAGTTTTTGGTGCCGTTGCCGGGGAATTGTTTATTATTTTTGTTAGTATTAATACCAAGCAACCTTAGTCTTAATTTAAACTTTATTTTTCTTTATTTTCAGATTTTGTTGATTTGGATGCACTATGTGGGTTTATAAACGGGATGCAATAAATGCTTTATTTGCATAGGTGGCCGCACTTAACAAGAAGCTTGACAATTTGCGTGTACACGCCATCCAAAGTTCGTTTGTGATTTGTGAATTTTGTGAGGAAAGACATCATAATGATTGTTGCCAATATGTTGGAAACTACAATATGCGTCAAAATATTTTTATTACAACGACTACAATCCAGGTTGGGGAGATCACCAAAAATTTTCCTGGAGCAACAATCAATGGTCCTCCTATTCGAAAAATCAAGCATATCATCCTGGGTTTTCATCACAAGCTCAAGCTCATGTTCCAGAAAAGAAGCCATCATTGGAAGAGATGATGTTGCAATTTATGGTAGAAAATGATTCATCAATTAGAAATCTTGAGACACAAATAAGCCAGCTTGTTACCGCCATTAACAACCAACCTCAAGAAACTCTTCCATTGCAAGCTCAAGCTCTAGTCCCAGAAAAGAAGCCATCATTGGAAGAGATGATGTTGCAATACATGGCCGAAAATGATGCATCAATCAGAAATCTTGAGACACATATAAGCCAGCTTGTTACCGCCATCAACTACCAATCTCAAGAAACTCTTCCAACTGATACTAAATTTAATCCTATGAGCGAAGAACAAGAGCATTATGACACAAACACACTTGGGATTGAAAAAGAGATAGAAGAGGATAACATAGAGCCTGAATTGCCAACCGAGCTTATTGGAGACAAATTTGAGAAAGCTCAAGAAGAATGGATTCAATGTGACCCACCACCACAACCTATTCCCCAATGCATTCAACAGGCAAAGCTAATGGATGGGATAGATAGTGCTAATAAAGAAGAATTCATAGAAATTTATCCCATTGATCCGCTTACGGCACTATTGAATCCTACCATTGAAAGTGATGAATTTCGCTTTCAAGCCTGCAAGAAAGTGAAGTTATTCAAAGAAAGAACAGCCAAATGGAATGAATTGAAAATCATCAAGTGGTTGGATACAGGATAACAGGCATAAGATAGTCAAGCCGATGACTATGAATCAAGCGCTTCTTGGGAGGCAACCCGAGTTCTAAACTTTTTAATTTTCTTTTCCTTTAATTTTTAGAGTCTTTTTATTATTATTAATTTTATTTTGTAGTGACTACTCAACCAACTTGGACAAGCATGATGAAATCTAAGAGGAAAACTAGAGCTTCTCCTGCTTTGCTTGCATCGATAGGGGAGTTTTCTTGTTCTTACTCTTTTTTATTTCCAAACATTGAGGACAATGTTTGTTTTAAGTTTGGGGTGTGTCTTTAGATTTATTTTAGTTATGTGATTGTTTATTTTTATTATTAGGAGTCTTAAAAAAAAATTTGCTTGAGATATATTGCGCTTATTATGATGAGGTCCTTATCCAATGATGAATTTTAGTTATTGATTTATCTTTATTTTTTGGAAAAACATAGGCATGAGAATAATTTGTGTTAAATTCTTTTGTTAGTTTCACATTAGGATGTGATTTTCACAAATTGAGCACTTGATTTCTTGCTTAGAATTGCATAGCTTATTTAAAGACTGGTTATGTTGATGTGAATTGCAATTATGTCTAGAACCTAGAATTTGTTTGATTCTCTCTTGAGGCGAAATCCTAGACAACACTAAGTTGAGGAAGTGATTTAGGCCATCTTTGGATCATTCTTTATATATGAATATCCTTAGTCTACCTCTTTGTGCCTAATTGATATATCTATTTTCTTTGATTGCCACATCTTTTTGCCTAGCCAAATAAGAAAAACCATGATAAAACCCTCACTACATAGGCATGTGATGATATTACAGGAAACAATTATGAGCCATGCCGAATTTGGGTGAAGTAGTGGTGATATAAAAAAAAAGTTCATGGTTCTTCGAAAACGAAGAACAGAAAAAAAAAATTAAAAATAAAAAAAATAAAAAAGAGAGAATAAATTGGTGAAGCAAAAAGAAGTGTATTCAAAGAAAGAATGGATAATTTAATTTGAGGAAAAGACTATGGCTCTCAAAAATCCTGATAAAAATATAAAGTGTCTATAGGTGAACTTAAACCGAAATATATCTTTATCCTACCTTGACCCTAGCCTTACATTACAAGCTTAAAAAAGATCTACTTGATCCTTGATGAAGTGTTAGTCTACATTAGTGGATAGAGAGATGAAAAGCAACGACAAAAATCGGTGCATTCCAATGAGCAGGCAGATTGGACCTCCGGAGCTTCTTTCAAGAGAAAATCGGTCTTAAAGACTTCATTTGAGAAAACTCCCTCTTAACTTTTGAAGCTGACATCCATACCTTTCCAACAGTATAAAGAGTGTCAAAATCGGACAAGATTTGCCCAGTCAAAACATGTGCCGAAGTTTGAGAAGGTCACAAAACCTATAGGCAGCGGACAGAAAGTTGGGACTGCGGCCTAGGGCCGTGGCGCTGACTCGTAACAGTACCAAAATCATGAAAAAATGAAGAAGAAAAAAAAGCCTGATTTTTACCTGGTTGCTTGGGCACGAAGTTTGGGACTCCAGGAGGCCTTGGACACTTTAAATAGGACTCTTTTAGGTCAAAATAAAGAGGATTGGATACCTAGAAACCTAATTCTCTCTCAAGAAGATAGCCACCATCAAATTCTCTCAAGAAGATTGGAAGCTTGAAGATTGAAGTCTCAAGAATTGACAACTCTTAGTTTCTTCTTTTCTCTTTTCTCTTCTTTATTTTTCTTGTGTAGTTGATGATGGTAAAACTATTTGATTATTTGTTTTCATTAATTATCATGAACTAATTTCTATTACTAGGATTTCAATAGAACTCAACCCATAGTTTGAATTTACTTTCTCTCTCTAGCTTGATTTAATGGTTTGTGGAGTTGTTTGTTCAATCTTGTTCTTAATGCTTCTAATTGCTTAGCTACCAATTAGATTGATTTGTTAACCTAAATACAACTAGACATAGGAAGTTTAGTATTAGACATGGATTGAATAACATATGTTTCATATTCATTTATTAGGATGAATTGATCTACAGGTAGGGTAGAAATACACTTACTTGTCATGTGTAACCATTGTTAGAGCCTAAGCTTAATGAGTTCTTCTTTAATTCAATTATCATAGACATATAGTTAATTGGTTAGGAGAAATATTTTTATAAGACCATCGACAGATGCTTATAAATAGATTAGAACTCTAGGTTAACAACTTAGGATCATTAATCAAGTGAAGAGGTAGAGAGAGATTCAAGCAAAGTGTTGAGGGAAGTTGTAATCATAGGCTTTTATAATGAATTGAATTCATCTTTATAATTTGCTTGCTTTCTTATTAGTTTATTTTAATTTTAGTTTTTAATTACTATCTTTAATTAGTTGTTTAGATAAGATTAAGTTGTGTTAATTATTGTACTTAGCAAATTTAGTAACAATTTCTCGTGGGTTCGACACTCTACTTTTCATTATATTACTTGTTACAATGCGTGCACTTGCGTGATTAAAATCGACAACAGGTGAAAAAACTGTTTTGCCAAAACACATTTTTTTGCCTTTGATAAAATCATTTAAAAATCAAAGTAAAAATGTTGGAAACCAACAGTAGCTAATACTTTTGAAAAGTTAGACAAAAATTGGCTAAGTAAAAAAAATCACAAAGGTAGAATAATCAATTTGACAACTCTTTAATTTCCACAAGTATGCTCAAAATGAGCATAACTTTGAATCATTGATTGGTCTAAGTCATAAATCATGTGGCATGACATGAAATGCATGAAAATACAGCAAATATGATGCATGAAATGCATGATTTAAAACCTAAATGACATAGAAAATGCATGGCATCAATAAGATGACCTAGACCTAACATGAACTTGCATGGCATTTAATGCAACCTAGGTCTAAAATGCATGGAATGCATGATAATGCAAATACAACCTAAAACTAAAGAATGCATGGCAAATACAAACACATATAGCATGCTTAAACAAAATATATAACAACAAATCATGGAAATACAAACCTATCAACTAGCATAATAAATATAAACACACAATTCTTAGAAAAGAGGGGTAGCCGAATGATCAATGGACATGGCATTTTCACAAACTTGTCATACTAACATGCTAAAAATACTAAATAATGCAAATATAAAGTAAAGGCATGAATACCAATAGGCATTTTCACAAACACATGGATTAACAAAATGTAAATCATAAGCAAACTTAAACACTTTGAAAACAGAAAATCAAAAATGCAAGACAAGTAAAATAAACATGATAACAAGATAATAAACTCAACAATGGAAACAAGCAAGCAACCAAAACAAAACAAGCTTCATATTTTTTGTATTTGAAGAAGATTTAAAGAATCAAAACTTGTTAAATACCACTAATAACATGAAATAAAAAAACAAAACAGCAACTTTAAAATAAAAAAATGGGCCATTCGGCCACCCCCAAAAACAAGAGAAAAAAAATTTCAAAAGCTTTTTACAAGAAAGTATCAAGAAGAACTTAAAGGAGAAACTTAAAAACACTTATTTTAAAAAGGAAAATCAAAAGAAACTCACCAAAATATCAATGAAAACAACAAATCAAGAATGAAAAATCAAGGAAAGTGCAAGAGTATGGTGCTTAAAGCAACCTCTAGAAGCTATATTGCAAGCTTTTTCTCTTCTAACTTTCTTTTCTTTTCTAAAATTTTCTTTTTTCCTTTTAAAAATGGAGAAAAATCAGCCAAAATCAAGAGTGTGAATGAGTGAAAATGAAAGTGAGAGCCCCCTCCCCTCTATAGTGGCTGGTTGGCCTCCTTCTAGAAGCTAGGTGGTTTTTTTTACCTCATCCAATGGCTATCCCTTCAAGATGCCCTCTATAAAATTTTCACCATTGGATCAGATCTAATCAGCCCTTGAATTATGATGTCATAAAGATGTCATAAATAGTATACCTCTCCAACCTTTGGTCCATGTGTTACAAATTCAAAGTCTTGATCACAAAAATAACTACCTTCCTCTTCATTGTTGGCCTTTTGATTAAAAATCATAAAATATATGCCCACCATTAGGCCTTGTCCAGATGGCCCTTCCTTTTCCAGCCCATGCTTCAATTTTTTTAAAAACAAGAAAAAGCCATTTTCGGTTTCTTTGATAAAATAATGTTTTTGCCCTCCGAACATAAATAAATAGCAAACGGACTCCAAATTCAAAAATTATTTTTTTAATACCTTAGAAATAATAAAAAATTGAATTCTGGAGGTTTTCAAAATTTTCCGAGCTCATTTACTATTTATTTGGATTTTTTCTTCCAAAATTGCCCTTTTTGTGCTCCCAAACTTTACCATTTTTTAAACGAGCTCCAAATCCAGTTTTTTATTTAGCAATCTCTTCCAAATAATTTAAAAGTATGATCTGGAAGTTTTCGTAATTTTTGGAACTCATTTGGTATTTTTTCGGGATTTATCTGCTTGAGTTACTACATAGTGGGCTCGGGATTTGGCCATTTTGCAAAAGAACTTCGAATCTGGATTTTCTTTCGCCAATCACTTCCAAATAATTTAAGAATGAGATCTGCAAATTTTCAGAATTTTGGGAGCTCATTTACTATTTTTTCGGGATTTATCCTTTTGAATTTCTACATAGGGGACTCAGGATTTGGCCATTTTGCAAACGAACTCCGAATCCGGATTTTCTTTCTCCAATCTCTTCGAAATGATTTAAGAATGAGATCTGTAAATTTTTAGAATTTTTGGAGTTTATTTGCTATTTTTTCCAAATTTTCTAATTTTGCCTTTTTGCTTTCGAAGCCCGGTTTTGCTCAAAACAAGTCTGATTTTTAGATTTCCTTCAAATTGAGCCTTGGGCTATCCTTTTTTAATCACTCTTCATCAAATTAGGGGCTTTAGTCTTACCGAATCAGGCCATTTCTGTAATTCTTCTAAATTTCCCCGAAATCCACCAAAAACCCTAATTCTCGTTTTTCTTCCGGATTGACTTTTCTTTCAGTTTTTCTTCCAAGTAGCTTCTCCATTACCCGTAGTCAGTGCTTATCTTTCGTTTGGAACCTTCAATTTTGACCAATTTGATTGTTTAAGCACTTTTCCCCAAATTTCCCGAACTAGGGTTTCTTTTCTACTGAATCTCCGTAACCCAACTTTCGAACTCTATATCTTTCTATGTAGACCTCGGATTATCAAAATTCTTTCACCATTTTTCAATTGAACTTCAAATCTTGATTTTGAAAGTGGGTTGACTTTTTTAGTAGTTGACTTTTTGAGGTTGACTTTCTAGGATTGACTTTTTCAAGTTTGACTTTTTATGCTCGCCTTCTTAGACTAAGTCTCGGAGTACCACCTGTGGGATGAAAAAAAAATCTTTTTACATTCTGAAACATCAATTTAGGAAAAAAAAGTACTTGTTTTAGTGGTCCAAACAAAATTAGGTGTCTACAGCTGCCCCTCTTTGGCTATTGTTGAGAATCAGGAATCAGGCAAAGATAAACAAATACTAATTTTGTCCGGTTAGTGAAATCACATGTGAAGAAAAGGGGAAAGGGGTTTTCACTCACTTCTATTCTTCATTTTTTTTTTTGAAGCTGTATACTGAAGATTTTGTTCTTAAATTGAATTCCCTGACTAATCAAGGCTTGACCCGTCCTAAGAAAACGAGTTTGATTTGCAAGAGAAGAAAAGACCTCGACGATGGTCTCGGGGGATTAACTTATTGATGGAGACTCAATTAAGAGTTGTAAACCCAAGTGCAGGTTATGTTCAAGTAATAAATTCTCGGGTGTCCGAGGTCGAACCACAGGGAAGCGTATTAGTAAGTATAAGTTTATAAATATATAAGAAAAAGAAAGAAAAAAAAAATATTAGGGAATCAACAACAAAACAAGATAAATAAGATATTAGAGAACAAAATAAACAAAATAACATAAAAGAAATTAAACAAGATATAAAAAATAATAAGAAAAGATGTTGAGGTTAGAGAATCCACTCTTGGTGTTATGCTAAGATTAATCTTGTTTTATTACACAATTGAAATCCACACATAAGGGAGGTTCCAATCGGAAGGTTTAGCAATTCAGTTCAAATTGTCTAACGTCCATAGCATATTATATTATGTTCATTTGGTGTCCTCAAAACTCATAAAAAGAGTCCAAGCATTCCTTATGCCAAGGTATATGTCTACAATAAATCAAGGTTATGAAACCAAGCATTTACTGTGCCATTTTCATTGTCAATAATGAATCAAGATCTCTACTTTGCAAGTATGATTTTAAACCAAAAGAAAATATTATCTATACTAGTGTTTATAAATGATGATTCATTTTAGCTCATGTTTAAGAGACTAACCTTAGCATTTACCAAGAGCTTCACCTCATCACCTCAAAAATATGATTAGCAACACATACTAAAAATGAAAAGAAATGTAAGAAGCATAAGTAAATAAAGAAAAAGAAAACTAGAGAAAGGAAAAAAGAAGAAAACTTAGAGAATTTTTTTACAATGGCTAATATCCTACCAATGTATAATGTCCTAATACTCATCCAAGGCCCTCTATTTATACACATTTTGGAGAGCTAAATGACAAGAGACAAGCTTTATAAATTTCAAAGGTAGGTATAATAGGTGGGTGCATTTTTCTAACAATTTTCGTCATGTTGTATGACAATTCTGATCAGCCAGCTTGATGGTCGATTTTGTCAATGTTAGAGGCTCGATCTGATCAAATGGTCTTCTATAAAAATATGCCCCTATCAGTTACTGAACCATAGCCGTTGGAATCAGATCATTTGCTCATGTGGATCGGAAGATATGGTCAAAATACCAAAACGGTGCAGAACAGACGTCATTGCACATCAGCCAACTTGATGGTTGATTTCGGTAGGGAAAACGACTCCGTTTCAAGAAGTGTAACACATGAAAAAGATAGATATGCCTCTTAACTTTGCACTGTCAAAATTTCAGCCTTAATGCTTTGGTGAAACTCCAGATATAGCTGATATGGAAAAAGGTGTCGGAACTGGAACTGAATTGGATTTGCCCTTAATTCTTGATTTAACCTAGTAATCTGAAATCACTCAAAGAAACTCATGAAAAACACCAAATTACATAAAAATATAAAAGATCATAAACACAAGTAGACTAAGCAATAATAACTCGTATTTGACACAAAACAATAATAAAACATAACTAAAAACTATATAATTATACGAGTTATCACACCCCCACACTTAGATTGTTGCTAGTCCCTAGCAACGACTCAATAAAAATAAAATAAGAAAATCTAATCTAATCCATTTTCGTTGGAAATCACGGTGGCACTTAGCTTGTGACACAAGCCTTTAAACCCCTAGGTGTCCCTAGTGGACGAGTTTAGTCTCGTGAGGGTTTGCTAGAACGATACCCACAAACATTGAAAAACTAAAATATAAGTAAACTACATACACTAAAAATATTTACTCCTAATCCTTTCAATATAAATTAGAAACAATCTTTGAACAAGTCTTATAAACTAATCAATAGCTCAAAGAATTTCACAAAAATTCATGCTTGAATGTAAATAAATGAGTTAAGCCAATATTAACATAACATATTTCAATCAAAATAGTGCATATTCAACTTAATCTCAACCTCTCACATGGGATACTCTCATGATTTTCACTCTTTAAAGTAGTGGTAAAGTGTTTACACTCAATCAATCTCATGAAAACACTTCTACCATATGCTTGCTTGTCCACCTATTCTCCACTATTTAGATCATACAACTTCATAAATCAAGAGGTCTTTTTTCAAGGTTGTAATGGGGCCAAAGGGTTATAATGTGGTTAAAGAACAAAAGGATAAAGATATCACAAAGGTTCCAAAGAGTTCATAGAGTTTAGAGACATAATAAGATCATACGAATAAAACTTCTCAAAACTCTTATAAAGCACATAATAACATAGGCTAAATATTCATGTTGAGCCTTTGCTTCATTCTAACCAACTTTGTAACATCTTTTTCTTTACTTTAACTAGAAGTTCAAGAGAAGATATATTTTTTTTTTAATTTTTTAATATGGGAATGTATTTGACAATGATCCCTTTCTTTTTCTCTTGACTTTTGCCTCTCTCCTCCCCCACACTTATCTTTCGTTCTAACCCAAATTTTCAAAAAGTATCCCTTGTTTTTGCAATATGTCTCAAAATATATAATCCATCTTTAGAACAAGGGTAAGGATATAAGTATATTTAGGCTAGGTGTAAGTTCTGGTTACCAATAAAATAGCATATTTAATGTAGGCTCAAATTGGCTCACTAGTGGGGATGTTCTCTTAGAACATTAATAATGGATGGCTGTTTGGCTCTGGTTATAATCCTAATGCCTCTATCATATTCATGTTGTCACATGTATATAGTCTCAAACGGTTTAAAGCAAGTTCTAGAGAATCATGTAATCATAAGAGCACTCAAGAAAGAAATTAGATTGATTTGTATAATGCATCAATCATTATAGGCTCAAAAACTCACAAGGATGATTATACAAGTCAGATTAAGTCTAAACATGCTTCTTTCTCAATCAACATATCATATTAACATTGGCTCATAAAAAGGTTGACATCAAGCTCAATTCTCATGAAAATCTTCTCACTAATAAATCTGTTTTAGACTTATGCAATTCATATCTCATCATTGTATTAAAAAGGAACTAGAACACATTAAAAAAATAATAATAATAATAAAGACTCATAAAAAAAATAGTAGACAAAAATAAAAGAAATCCTAAATCGTTCCCCCCACAATTAATTCTTATATTGTCCTCAATGTAAGTCTATTAACCCAAATGAAAGAATCATGTGTAAGAGAAAAGAACTAATAACATAAGAATAGGAATAACTAAGACTCAAAACAAAACAAACTCATGCAACCTAAATAATCCTAAAATACTAAAGAAAAATTAACAAGTAAACATAAAAAGATTAAAATCAAACTGACAAGGTATGTCTCAAGTCTCCCTTACTCAGACCTTGTTCAGAATGAATACTTCTAAATTGCTTAAAACACAACAAACTTTTTTTTTTTTTTTAAAAATTAGCGAAATATGTCCCTTACCCCCTACTAAAGGTAGAATTTAGGAGATATTACCTGCAGAGGTTGCTAACCACTTATTATAACTGAGACACAACAAACAAAATGTTAGATAATGTCACAAAGACAAAGTGCAATCCACTCCTTGCTCGTCCATATCTCTTTTTCTTTTTCCGAGCGTTTGCGAAACAACCGTAGCAGATAAATACTCATAAGCTTGGAGCTTTTTGAGTAAATCTTCAATAGTTGTAGCAGAAATTATGGTTCTCCTTGCCTCTGAAAACATGAATCCATTATCCACAACATTATCTAAGTATGAAAGCAAATTACTAAAATAACCATTAATATTAAGCAAACCAATGGGTTTCTTATTTGTGACCAAAGATGACCAAGAAGCCACGCAAGCTATTTCTTCCAATGTACCCAGACCTCCTGGTAAAGCAATGAATGCATCGGCAGAATGGTACATGATTGTCATCCGTTCAGGGATACTCCAGACTTGTATTTCCTTACCCACGGTAGGTCCACAAAAATCTGTGAATAGTTTTGGCACGATTCCTAGAACTGGACTTCCTCCGGCGTGTGCTGCTGTAGCGACTGCTCCCATTAAACCCGTACTACCGCCTCCATAAATCAACTGGATCTTTTGTTGGGCAAGTATTACTCCAACTCTTATGGCTTCATCAGCGAATATGTTATTTTTCCCTGGATAAGCACCTCCAAAGACACAAATTTTTTTAATGCGCTGGGACGAAGTACTTTCCATTTTTTTTTCGAGTGCCTGAAAGAGAATGAGTACATGGTGTAATATATAGAGGACCGAGTAGTGAATCAGACAAGAGTAATAATGTCGCCGAAAGTGTATTTGACCTGTCAGAAGAAAATGTTAACCTAACAAAAGATTTTTGCGTGATTTCAGGAAGAAAATCAAAAAGAGAAGAAAAATCAACCGTAAAAGACCAATGTAAAAAAAAAATGAGAATAATTACACAAATTGAACAACACGTAAATTAAACCGAAATGAAGTTATTGCAAATCAAACCAAAAGCTGAGAAGTCATTTATTGTAGTTGTGATTGTGGCTCACATCTTCCTCTGGTTTTACGTCTAGAAACGGCTTAAACGCCTTCTATGAGTCGAGGATATGCTTCCCATCCAGTTTTCTTACAAGCTGGCAAACAGGGTCTTTTAACATCAGATTCCCAAGATGTTGCCATTCCCTTTGGAATTGCGGCCATAAATCAAGAATTTCTCTTTGTACGTCTCCACTAGGATGCGTCTCAAGAGAAAGTTGGATATTACCCAAATTCTCCTTACTCAGTCCATCCTAATGAATTCAATTTTATCATCTCGATTAGAGGACGGAATCCCAATAGAACGACATTTACCGTTACACGTCCATCGTGCACATTTGTGGCAATTTGAACTCATGCGCTTTGCTCGTCGCTTCTTTGCAAAAGTGCTTCTACCTGTACCTGGTAAATGCAAAACAGGAAGATATTCATCTTCACGTACCTTGGCTTCAATTATCCAACGTATGTCTTCAGGAATCCCTTTGTGCATAAGCATTCTTAATCTTTCAAATCGAACTTGGTAAAGCTTCAGTAAAATATTTCGAGGAAAAGGAGGAAATCGTTTCTGCAATCTTTTGAGAATATCATCCATCCTGAAAAAAAAATAAAAAAAATGAAAGAGAAATTGAAAGAGAAATTTATATACAATATCAGTTTTGTGGGTAGCTGATGGAACCGACTTAAATAATCACGGAGTACCGTTATCCGCCATTTAACCGGGGTTAAAAAAAATGTATTTTTTTTTTTTGAAGATTAGTAAAAATTATATTTACATCTAGTTATTTTCAAAACAAGGATCAGAAAGAAAAACAACCTCTTCTTGAGTAACATGATTTTCCAAAAAGAGTTTGAGTCTTTGTCCATTTACCTTGAATACGTTACCATTTCTAGGATTCTCAATGTCAACTGCTCCATAATGATACACATGCTTAACCACAAATGGGCCAGTCCATCTTGATCTCAACTTACCAGAAAATATGTGAAGTCTAGAATTATAAAGTAGAACTTTTTGCCCAACATCAAATGTTTTTCTTGAAATTAACTTGTCATGAAAGGCTTTAGTTCTTTCTTTATGAATTTTAGAATTCTCATATGCATCATTTCTGAGTTCCTCAAGTTCATTTATGACTGAAAAAGTTTCATTCTCACCCAAAAAGGAATATTTTAGCTCGGATGGCAATGGTTTTAAATCCAGCTTGGGTGGTTCAATAGTTGATGGTACAGTGACATTTGTGAGTGATGGAAGTTCCTCAAACTTTTGTTTCCAACAATGCTTAACCTGAAAAGAATTTAACAAAGAATCAGTGTGTGAAATTTCTGAAGCATTATCAAACTCACATTCAATTAAATAAGCTTCTAAAGGATCATGGAATGTGGTAGTGGTGAGATGTTCATGAACAAGTTCTTCAATGAAATCCACTTCATGTACTTCTGAATCATCACCAGGTTGCTTGCAAATGTTGAACACATTTAATTCTAAAGTCATATTTCCAAAAGAAATGTTCAAAATACCATTCCTGCAATTTATCAGAGCATTAGAAGTTGCAAGAAATGGACGGCCTAATATAACAGGAATTTGAACATTTGGATTTGAAACAGGATGTGTGTCCAAAACAATAAAATCAACAGGGAAGTAAAAATTATCAATTTGAACCAAAACATCTTCAACTATCCCTCGAGGAATTTTTACAGAACGATCAGCTAGTTGAAGTGTAACAGGTGTTTCCTTGAGTTCACCTAAACCTAACTGTTGATAAACAGAAAAAGGCAAAAGATTAACACTAGCACCAAGATCAAGCAATGCACGTTCTATTCTAGTGTTTCCAATGATGCATGAGATTGTTGGACATCCAGGATCTTTGAATTTTGGTGGAGTAAGGTGCTGAATGATTGAGCTCACACTTTCCGTCAGAAATGCTTTCTTTTGTACATTATGTTTCCTTTTAAATGTGCACATGTCCTTCAAAAATTTAGCATAAGATGGAACTTGTTTGATTGCATCCAATAAAGGAATGTTAATCTTAACTTGTTTGAAAAGTTCATAAATTTCTGCATTTTGATTCAAATTCTTTATTGTTTGCAACATTTGAGGAAAATGAGCAGGATGCATACCTTTTTCTTTGTCCAAATTTTCAAGAAGTTCAGACTTACCATCATCCTTACCATTACTTTTCGGAGGGGAAAGAGGATCTTGGTCTTTTGATGGAATGTTTTTGTCAATTGCCTTTCCACTTCGAAGAGTTGTGATAGAACTGGCATTTTCCTGTTGAGTTTCATTGGAGCAAGAAACAAGACATTGAGTAGAAGGGTTAGGCTGAGGTTGAGCAGGAAACTTACCTTTTTCTTGAGTGCGTAATGAAGCTGTCAATGTGGACAAGGTGTTTTTGATCTCATTGATGTCCTGTGAAGTTTGGTTATTCACATTTGCTTGTGTTTGCATGAATGCTTGCAATGTCTCTTCCAAGGTTTGTACACGTGAAGGTTGATAGGAAAAAGTGTTGCCCGGCTTTTGAGATTGTGGTACCTGAACATGATTATTATTCCGCCAACTAAAGTTGGGATGATTTCTCCATTCAGGGTTATACGTTTCAGAGTAAGGAGAAGGAAAAGGCTTTTTAAATGTGTTTATGGAATTTACTTCATCATGCAACGCTTCTTTAAGAATGGGAATGTTTGGACATTCAGAAGTGGGGTGTCCCATGATTTCACAAATTCCACAACTTTCTTCATTTTTAACCGTTTTGACTTCTTTTACTTCTCTAAGTTCCATGGCTTCAATCTTTCTAGCCAAATTAGCTACTTTAGCTTTTATCTCATCTTCTTGACTAAAATGATATTTACCTCTGTTAGAAACAAGATTAGATCTATTGAAACTTTCAGAGGAATTATCTGTGTGCCAGGCTTGAGAGTTATCTGCCAAATGGTCTAGGTAGTCAAAGGCTTCTTCAGGTTCTTTTTCTAGAAACTCACCGTTACACATTGTTTCAACAAATTGTTTAGTTTTGGGAGTTAAACTTTCATAAAAGAAACTAATAAGACGCCATTTTTCAAAACCATGATGTGGACAAGAACTTAACAAATCTTTAAAACGCTCCCAGCACTGAAAAAATGCTTCATTTTGATTTTGATTGAAATTTTGAATATGTCTTTTCAAAGCAGTAGTTTTATGTGCTGGGAAAAATTTCTTTAGAAACTCAGTTTGTAATTCTTGCCATGTGCCAATTGACCTTGGTTTTAAATTATGAAGCCAAATTTTTGCTTTATCTTTTAAAGAAAAAGGAAATAATTTTAGCTTGACAATTTCATTTGTACATTGTTGGTCATTAAAGGTGACACATACATCTTCGAAGTCTTTTAGAAACGAGTAAGCACTTTCTGATTCTAACCCATGGAAATTTGGAAGCAAAGCTATCATACCTGGTTTAAAACAAAAGTTGTTTGCATTGAGAGGAAAAATAAAACAAGAGGGTGATGAGCTTCGAGTTGGTTGCAAGTAGTCACGCATGGTGCGTACTTGTCTGTTCTCATCTTCAGCATGAACACTTTCATTGTCAGCCATGTTAGGAGTTGTATTAGAAAGATTACCTGAAAAAGTTTCACAATAAAATCTAACTAAACGACGAGATCTAAAATCACGTCGCCAAACAAGCATAAAACAAAGTTAATAAATAGATAATATATAAATATAAACTTTACAATATAAATATAAATATATAGAAAATTAGGCGGTATAACCAGCCAATAAAACAAAGTTAATATATAAATTAGGCGGTATAACCAGCCAATAAAAATAAAACAAAGTTAATATACAATATAAATATAAATATATAGAAAATTAGGCGGTATAACCAGCCAATAAAAATAAATATACTTATAAACTTATATACTTAGTATTGCTTCCCCGGCAACGGCGCCAAAAACTTGATGGAGACTCAATTAAGAGTTGTAAACCCAAGTGCAGGTTATGTTCAAGTAATAAATTCTCGGGTGTCCGAGGTCGAACCACAGGGAAGCGTATTAGTAAGTATAAGTTTATAAATATATAAGAAAAAGAAAGAAAAAAAAATATTAGGGAATCAACAACAAAACAAGATAAATAAGATATTAGAGAACAAAATAAACAAAATAACATAAAAGAAATTAAACAAGATATAAAAAATAATAAGAAAAGATGTTGAGGTTAGAGAATCCACTCTTGGTGTTATGCTAAGATTAATCTTGTTTTATTACACAATTGAAATCCACACATAAGGGAGGTTCCAATCGGAAGGTTTAGCAATTCAGTTCAAATTGTCCAACGTCCATAGCATATGATATTATGTTCATTTGGTGTCCTCAAAACTCATAAAAAGAGTCCAAGCATTCCTTATGCCAAGGTATATGTCTACAATAAATCAAGGTTATGAAACCAAGCATTTACTGTGCCATTTTCATTGTCAATAATGAATCAAGATCTCTACTTTGCAAGTATGATTTTAAACCAAAAGAAAATATTATCTATACTAGTGTTTATAAATGATGATTCATTTTAGCTCATGTTTAAGAGACTAACCTTAGCATTACCAAGAGCTTCACCTAATCACCTCAAAAATATGATTAGCAACACATACTAAAAATGAAAAGAAATGTAAGAAGCATAAGTAAATAAAGAAAAAGAAAACTAGAGAAAGGAAAAAAAGAAGAAAACTTAGAGAATTTTTTTACAATGGCTAATATCCTACCAATGTATAATGTCCTAATACTCATCCAAGGCCCTCTATTTATACACATTTTGGAGAGCTAAATGACAAGAGACAAGCTTTATAAATTTCAAAGGTAGGTATAATAGGTGGGTGCATTTTTCTAACAATTTTCGTCATGTTGTATGACAATTCTGATCAGCCAGCTTGATGGTCGATTTTGTCAATGTTGGAGGCTCGATCTGATCAAATGGTCTTCTAGAAAAATATGCCCCTATCAGTTACTGAACCATAGCCGTTGGAATCAGATCATTTGCTCATGTGGATCGGAAGATATGGTCAAAATACCAAAACGGTGCAGAACAGACGTCATTGCACATCAGCCAACTTGATGGTTGATTTCGATAGGGAAAACGACTCCGTTTCAAGAAGTGTAAAACATGAAAAAGATAGATATGCCTCTTAACTTTGAACTGTCAAAATTTCAGCCTTAATTCTTTGGTGAAACTCCAGATATAGCTGATATGGAAAAAGGTGTCGGAACTGGAACTGAATTGGATTTGCCCTTAATTCTTGATTTAACCTAGTAATCTGAAATCACTCAAAGAAACTCATGAAAAACACCAAATTACATAAAAATATAAAAGATCATAAACACAAGTAGACTAAGCAATAATAACTCGTATTTGACACAAAACAATAATAAAACATAACTAAAAACTATATAATTATACGAGTTATCACTTATCTTGTGCTAAGCTGTGTTTAAAATTCTGGGTATCTCCTCTAGAAGCTTCAGCTATCACCACCAAAGACTTGCTCAAGCAAATGTAAAACTCTCGATATCTCTACCAGAAGCTTTGGCTATCACCACCAAAGACTTGTTCATTGTTTAAAACTGTAAAAACTCTGGAAACTTGTGCCTGGAGGTCTTAAGAATGGTGCCCAGAGATCTTAAATGGTGCCCGGAGGCCTTACCCCATGATGAAAATACCTTGACGACGGTCTCAAGGCTTGACTCATTTGATAAACAGAATGAATTCGATTTAAAACAAAAGGAAATACCTCAACGGTGGTCTCAAGGCTCGACTCATTTGATAAAACAGAATGAATTTGATTTAAAACAAAAGGAAATACCTCGATGGTGGTCTCAAGGCTCGACTCATTTGATAAAACAGAATGAATTCGATTTAAAACAAAAGGAAATACCTCGATGGTGGTCTCAAGGCTCGACTCATTTGATAAAACAAAATGAATTCGATTTAAAACAAAAGGAAATACCTCGACGGTGGTCTCAAGGCTCGACTCATTTGATAAAACAGAATGAATTCGATTTAGAACAAAAGGAAATACCTTGACGGTGGTCTCAAGGCTCGACTCATTTGATAAAACAGAATGAATTCGATTTAAAACAAAAGGAAATACCTCGATGGTGGTCTCAAGGCTCTACTCATTTGATAAAATAGAATGAATTCGATTTAAAACAAAAGGAAATACCTCGACGGTGGTCTCAAGGCTCGACTCATTTGATAAAACAGAATGAATTCGATTTGAAACAAAAGGAAATATACTAAAAATGATCCTAGATTTGATTCATTTGGAAAAAATAAATTTAACTTGAAAATGAAAGAAACATACCTCAAAAGCGATCTCGGGGCTCGACTCATTTGAGAAGCAGAACGAGTTCGATTTAAAACAAAAGGAAATAACTCGACGGTGGTCTCAAGGCTCGACTCATTTGATAAAACATAATGAATTCGATTTGAAACAAAAGGAAACATACTAAAAATGATCCTGGATTTGATTCATTTGGAAAAAAATAAATTTAACTTTGAAATGAAAGGAACATACCTCAACGACGGTCTCGGGACTCGACTCATTTGAGAAGCAGAACAAGTTCGATTTGTGGAAGCCAAAGTTTTCTTGATTCCTGAAATGTTAGCTAAATGCAATGATGAGAATGGCATGCTTTGCAAATGCTTGTATGTTTCCTTAGAATGAATGTAATCAAATGATCGTGTCATGATTTTTAATCCATGGTTTCTTTGGGGTTCACATATTATCGAACTTCATGACGGAGTCTTCAATTGTTCACTGATGCCCTACTTAAGGAATCCTTCACTCAAGATAACTTGTCAAACAATCTCAATTTCTGACTTTCGTTGAAATTTACAAATTTTCTGACTTCGTGATGGAGTCTCCAACACGTTCACTGTTTTTTTTTTTTTACTTGGTGAATTTTCCATCAAGATTAATGGTTTCCAAACTTTTTCTAAGATTTAAATTTATTCCTCAGTAATACTCTAAATTTCTTTATTTAAAGATTTTTATGCTTACTAATCATCATTCAATCTTATAACAAACAAGATGCAATATCAAAAATGTATGAAAGAAAGTATGAAACAAGCAAAATGTCATGAAAAGGATAACAAGAATGTATTGCAACAAATTTTTTAAAATTGTAAAAGTGAATATCAAGGATATAAGAAACAAATGTGATGTTATAGGTTGTAGATGCCATGAATGCGAAATATCTTGGACCCCTCATTTTTTCAAACCATCTGAAAATTTCTCTTGAACGAGCAATTTACTTGGGTAATCCCTCGGCTTTCGTAGTTACATCAGACTGAGTTATTCCCCTTTCCTCTGATTTTCAAATATTTTCCCCTCTTTTACACGGAGCATTGATTTGAACTTTAATCAATACTTGAGCCGCCCTTTGCGGGATTTCAATTTAAGTTTTCCTCCATTCGGTATTAAGTCGCCCTTTGGGGGTTTTTGGCTTAAACCTCTCATTTTACATTCTTTTTTCATTTTCATTTTCTTGTTTTCTCTTTTTTCCTGTATTCTACCATGCATCTAAGAATTCTAAATGCTTCCAAGGTAAAAATGTCAATTCAAAAGATGAAATAAATTATGAGAATAACCTTTCAAATTAAATATCCATGCTTGATCAAAACGAGCTTTTAAGGCACGTAATATAGGCCAAGGCTCAGGTTTAGAAAGAAAGGATAAATAGACCCAAAATGTGTTTAAGGGTAATTGGATCAAGGACCATTTCTTGAGGAGAGTTCATTCTTGAAACATTTGTCCTTTTTTTTTTGGATTTTCTTTTTTTCTTTTTTGGCTTTCATTTGCCATTCTTTGATTTCACGTTTTTCGATGGCTTTCTTTTTGCCATGATTTTTTATTATTTTTCCTCATATATTGCCCTCTAGTGTAGAGGGTGATCTTTGATCAAGGTTTAAGGAAAGAAATAATTCCTAAGGCTCAAAAGGATGACTAAGGATTTATTCTTAGAGAAAGGAATATGAAAGATGGCCATTCATCATATCAAGCATGAATATTCTCATTAAAACGTAGTCCATATGGGAGATAGATATATAGAATTTCCATTTTTATGCTTGGAACCATTCGAATTTCCATGTGCAGAACATCACACTTTTTTTTTCTCAAGCATAATACTTCTTCAATTCATCAGCATTCACGGGATTTCTGAAATCCTCCCCATCCATCCGAGTTAAAATCAATGCTCCTCCAGAAAAAGGTCTTTATACCACATAGGGTCCTTCCCAATTCGAAGCCCATTTTCCTCGCGAGTCCTTCACTATTAGGAGAATTTTCCTTAGTACTAAATCTCCTTCCCGGAACTGTCTAGGGCGAACCTTCTTGTTGTGGGCTCGAATCATCCTTTTCTGATACAACTGCCCATGACAAATCGCTTTCAATCTTTTCTCCTCGATGAGATTCAGCTGTTCATAATGAGCTCTAACCCATTCTGCCTCTTCTAGGCCAACCTCCATCAAAACCCGAAGTGAAGGGATCTCAACTTCAATAGGTAGCACCGCTTCCATCCCGTATACCAAGGAAAATGGCGTTGCCCCTGTAGATGTACGAACTGAGGTACGATATGTATGAAGAGAAAAAGGTGCTTCTACTACCCTATTCATCTTCTCAACAATCTTCTTGATGTTCTTGTTAGTTGCTTCTACCGCCCCATTCATCTTCGGACGGTAAGGTGTCGAATTATGATGTGTGATCTTGAACTGAGTACACACTTCTCTCATCATCTTATTGTTTAAATTGAGAGCATGATCTTAAATAATTCTTGTTGGCAATCCGTAACGGCATGTGATTTCTTTCTTAACAAATTTGCATACCATCGACTTTGTTACATTTGCATAGAAAGCAGATTCTACCCACTTTGTGAAATAATCTATGACCACCAAGATGAAACGATGTCCATTTGAAGCTTTCGAGGTAATAGGCCCGATCATATCCTTTCTCCATATTGAAAATGTCCATGGTGAAGTCATGACATGCAATGGCGATGGCGGCACATGGATCTTATCTGCATATTTCTGGCATTTATGGAACTTTCGGGAATAACTGATACAATCTCCTTCCATTGTCAACCAATAATACCCTGCCCTCATAATCTGCTTAGCAAGCATGTGACCATTAGCATGAGTGCCACATATCCCTTCATGGACCTCTTTTATAATTCTCTGAGCTTCGGCAGATCCGACATATCTCAATAAGACTTGGTCTTTCCCTTTCTTGTAGAGAATCTCATTGTCTAGAACAAAACCCATTGCTAGCCTTCTCAGAGTCCTTTTGTCATTTTCTATCGCTTGTTCTGGATACTGTTGACTCTTGATATACTGCAGATGTCGTTATACCAAGGGAGGCCATTTACTTCTTCTTCAATACTCAGACAGTGGGCACGAAACTCATATATACTCATCTTTATTGGCACAACTTCAGCCCCTTCATTCACTTTGAACATTGATGACAGAGTAGCCAGAGCATCCGCCATTCAGTTTTCTTCTCGAGAGAAGTAATTGAAACTCACTTCTTCAAACTCCTCCAATAAACTCAGTATGAGTTCTCGATATCAGATTAGCTTTGTATCTTGGGTTTCTCATTCTCCCAGTAACTGGTATGTCACTAGGGCTGAATCTCCAAAAACTTCCAATATTTTGATTTTTCTTTCCACTGCAGCACGAAGGCCCATAGTTTATGCCTCATACTCAGCAGTATTATTTGTACAATCAAAATCCAATCTGGCAATGAAAGGATAATAATCTTCTTCTGGAGATATGAGCATTGCACCGATTCTATGCTCCATGGCATTAGATGCGCCATCAAAGTACATTTTCCATACTTTCTTCTACAGGGGAATCTCATGTGCTTGTGAAACATACATCAAATCTTCATCGAGAAGTCAAAGTTCAACGGCTCATAATCTTCCACTGCCCGACTTGCTAAAAATTTAGCCATTGCATTGCCCTTGATGGCTTTCTGACTTACATATACAATATCGTATTCTGACAATAAAACCTGTCATCTCGCTGTTCTCCCTGATAAAGAAGATGCTTCCAACATGTACTTGATTGGATCTAGCTTGGCAATCAACCGCATTGTGTGGTACAACATGTACTGTTTGAGTCTTCGAGCAGTCCAAGCTAAGGCACAGCATAACTTTTCTACCGATGAATACTTTAGCTCATACTCTGTGAACTTCTTGCTGAGGTAGTAAATTTCTTGTTCTTTCTTCCCTGTCTCATCATGTTGCCCCAAGACACAACCCATGGATCTCTAAAATACTGATAGATATAGTATCATTGGTTTATCCGAAACTGGTGGCATTAATACTGGTGGGTTTGATAGATAATGCTTAACCTTTTCAAAAGCGGTCTACAATGCTTCATCCCATTCCCCTGGATCACATTTTCGAAGTAACTTAAATATTGGATCACATTTATCGGTTAACTGAGAAATAAACCGAGCAATGTAATTCAATCTCCCTAAAAAACCTCTTACTTCTTTTTGAGTACGAGATGGTGGCAAATTTTGAATGGCCTTCACTTTATCCAGGTCAATCTCAATTCCCCTTTTGCTGACGACAAAACCCATCAATTTTTCTGAGGTGACTCCAAAAGTGCATTTTGCCAAATTTAGCTTGAGTCGAAACTGTCTTAGTCGTTCGAAGAGCTTCTTAAGATTCGCAATATGCTCCTCTTCTCCTTGTGACTTTGCAATCATATCATCAACATAGACCTCAATTCCCTTATGCATCATATCATGAAACAAGGTCACCATGGCTCTCTGATATGTTGCCCTAGCATTCTTCAACCCAAACGCATTACCTTGTAGCAGAATGTTCCCCACACTGTGACAAATATGGTTTTCTCCATATCTTCTGGTGCCATCTTAATCTGATTATATCCCAAGAATCCGTCCATGAAAGAACATAAAGAACTCTTCATCGTATTATCCACCAGAGTATCGATATGGGGCAAAGGTAAATTATATTTAGGGCTGGCCTTGTTCAAATCTTTGCAATCAACGCACATCCGCACCTTGCCATCCTTCTTTGGTACTGCAACAATATTTGCCACCCATTCTGGATATTTTTCCACTTCTAAAAATCAAGCATCAAATTGCTTCTTCACCTCCTCTTTTATCTTTAACAGCATGTCCGGTCTCATTCTTCATAACTTTTACTGAATTGGCTTGCATTCTGGCCTTAAAGGGAGCTTATGAACCACAATATCCAGATCCAACTCTGGCATGTCTTGGTAAGACCATGCAAATACATCCACATATTCCAAAGCAAAGCTATCAATTCACCATTTATTGATGATTACAATGAAGTCCCGATTTTGACCTCCTTTATCTTCTCACCATTTCCCAGATTTATCATTTCGAATAATTCCTTAGGAGGAAGTACTTGTTTCTCCTCTTGTTCTATTTTCCTTAATAGATCCGGAGGTAGACCATAATCCTCAGTATCTTCGTTAGTCTTAAAATCAATCGTGCAAATAGGTCTTTCAAAATCAATTTCAGAATTACTGACAGGAAGGTCCTCATATCCCACATCCGTACACTTGTAAATAGGTGGGGAAGAAACAATATAGGAAAATATATATAATAAAATCAAAATAAATAGCATAAATGAAAGAATACGGATACATCAATATGAATAAAATGCATCGTGCTTGTTATTTATTGAATGAAAAATGTTTAAACAAAAAGCCCATTACAAAAAAAGACTCTTAATATCTCTGGGTAAAGATAATTAAAATTGTTTTTTTTAAGTATTACTTTGGAATAGACTTAAAAATTATGGTCAACTCAGTCGCACTCCAATTGTTCAGCCTATATCCTGGTGGACACGGTCGCACCATCCAGCTCGTATTGTCACTTTCCATTTCTTCCTTCCCAGCCATGCAAATCACCATATCCTGTATCTGCCCACCCTTATTCACATGGAACTTTTCAAAAGCTTGTTCGATCATTATGAGTACATCTTCTAAATTCTTTTCTCCGAATAGAAAACCAGCAGAGCGAAAGCTATGAAGGATTGGTGGGAAAGTCATAGGCTCCCACTCAATATCCATACCCGCGAGACGGGCCATCCTCCTTTATCGGTTCTTTTCAACTTGGCCTTCGAAAGATACCTAAGCCAAACCAGTCTTTCTTTCCCACTACATCCATTGCTCGAGCCATCCCTTGAAGATATTTTCCAAGACCTTTTCCAGCCCTGCAGCCCTTTCCCATTGTAGTTCTTATTTCCAACCCTGTGTTCTTGGACAACCTTGGTTTTAGAATTTTTTGTCCTTTAGCAACGAAAATCGTATTTACGAATTCCAAAGACCGAAAGGAACATTCTACAGCATCGTCATTGGGTTCAACATAAGGAGATTCAGTAGATGCAGAGGCTATTATGTCCTCTTCTCCTGATATAGTGACCAAACGGCCCTCCATCACAAATTTCATCTTTTGGTGGAGAGATGAGGGTACAGCCCCTGCTGAATGTATCCACGGCCTTTCCAACAAGCAATTATAGGACGGATTAATATCCATGGCCTGAAAGTTCATCGTATAGGTGCATGGGCCTATCTCCAGAGGAACCTCAATAGTTCTCATTACCTCTCTCCTGGTACCGTCAAAAGCTCTAACTACTGTGCAACTCGGCAGCATATAAGAAATATCAATTGGCAACTTAGACAGGGTTGCCAAGGGCATTACATTTAATGAAGAACCATTATCCAGAAGCACCCTTAGTAGTATATGCCACTTGCAAGTGATTGTTATGTGAAGAGCCTTTATGGACCCAATACCATTAGGTGGTATTTCATCATAACTGAAATATATATGATCGTCTGCAGCAATTTTTCCCACCAGCCTGTCTAATTTTCTACTGATATGTTGTTAGCCACATATGCCTGATTCAACACTCTCAACAGGGCAATTCTGTGTGGCTCCGAGTTTAATAGCAAAGATAAGAGAGAGATTCTTGCTGGCTGACGTTGCAATTGCTCAACCACACTATACTCACTATGTTTTATGAACTTGAAAAACTCTCAAGCCTCCTTCTCGTTCATCGGCTCTTTTATCTTGTTAACCGGGGCTGATCCTCTTTCTGCTTCTTTTGACAAATCCATCTTAATATGGATTGGTTCATCTGCTTTCTTCCCTTTGTCCATTCCTCCATCCTTTCTTGTTGATCCCTGTTCAACAACTTCAGGGGCATAACACCTTTCACTTCGTGTTAAGTTCCCCACACCTATAATATCTTGCTGACTTGAAGACCCTGACATAACCATGCTGCAGTCATATTTCCATGGTGCAACTTTGTTTTCCTTGTATGAAAAAAAAAAGGCAAATCTATGATTAACTTAGGCGCAATTTCCTCAACAACCGGAGTAGTCTTCTCTAGTTCATCGTAATAGATGATCAAAGGTCTTCCTATTTCGCAACCAGCCGCATTCTCAATAACCTTTACTTCATCCTCTATTTCCTCATAAAACTGGGCTTCCCCTCATCTATCATCTTTTGGACTTTAGCCAGAAAGTCGCTGCATTCCTGTATGATATGACCTTTACATCCATGGAACGGGCACCAATCTTCCACCCTGTTTGCAACCATTTTTAAACTATCACCATCCTCCACCATTCTCGCTTTTACCATTTTGACCCACACTTTTATCATTGGAGTCTTCACTTCATTGACATGTCTTTTCAACCTTCTTTTTTCCCCTGTCAATACTGCATTTACCCAGTTCTCAGCTTGATAGGGTAATGGATTTCCTGCTACATTCGTCCCATTCCTTGTCTCGAACTTCACCACCCTAGTATTAATCAAACTATGGACTTTCTTCTTAAAGGCAATACAGTCCTCAGTCGAATGCCCCTGGATCCCTGCGTGATATGCGCAGCTAACATTTGAGTTGTACCACTTGGATATGGTGGTGTCAGAGGTTTGAGGTATACAGGTGCAACAAGTTGACTTTGTAATAGTTTGGGATATAGCTCACCATAGGTGGTAGGAATCGGATCAAATTGGGGTTTTTGATCATTCCTTGGTGAACGTTGACCGTTGCGTCCAGCACCTTGAGTGTTTGGGATAGTGTTTCAGGGAAGCTTTATCTGTAGGGATATGCCAGTTGGAAAAGGCTGTTGTGGTATATTGGTATAGTGAAATAGATTTTAGTTAAGATGATTTACATTGGGGTAGTACGGATTATACTCCGGGTAAGGTGTGTAGGGTGTAGGAGGTGCATAAGATGTAGGAGGAGTATAGGGCCTGGGAGGTGTATATGATGTAGGAGGTGCATAAGGGTATTGATTGAAGCTAACTTCATGAGTCTCCTCTTTCTTCTTTGCAGGGAAAACCTTCTTCGGAGTAGCAGGCTGACTCCCTTCCATTTTCCCGTTCTTAATGGCAGACTCTATCATCTTCTCGGATATCACCATATCTGCAAATTCCTTGGTGGCACTCCCCACCAATTTATCATAATAAGATGCTTTCAGGGTATTGATGAAAAGCATTGTAGTTTCCTTGTTGGTCAAAAGAGGTTGTTCTTGTGTAGCCAGGTCTCTCCATCTCTGAGAATATTCTTTAAAGCTTGCAGTAGCTTTCTTTTCCATGTTTTGCAAAGTTAAACGGTCAGGCACCATGTCTGTCACATGCTTGTATTGTTCCATGAAAGCTCTGGCTAGATCCATCCAGGAACGGATCTTAGTAAGGGTAAGCTGGTTATACCATCGAGTTGCAGACCCTGTCAAGCTATCCTGAAAGCATAGATAAGCAATTTTTCATCTTCATCTTGTCCGGTCATCTTCAAGCAGTACATGGTCAGAATTGCTGATGGGTTGGTAGTTCCGTTATATTTTTCAAAGTCTGGTACTTTGAACTTTGGAGGAATCACCAGACCGTGCACTAAACTTATCTCTTTGGCATCTACACTGCCAAATAGCTCCGCCCCTTCAACCGCCCTCAATCTTTCCTCCATCAGCTGATATTTTTTTTGAGATTCTGCCGTTTCAACCTTTTTTAGCTCGGCCATCTTTGCCTTTTCCTTTTCAGCCAGTTCCTCAAAGTCTGGAACATCTACATCAATTGGATCAACCCCAATATTACCTTTTTTAGGACCAAAATTCTATACCTCAGCCGCTGGTTGGATGTAAACATAGGATGCTGCCCCAGTTGGAAGTTCATTTCTCACATGCTGGATGTCTGGCCATTCTGATGTACTACCTCAAGTCGGCCTTCCTGGTTTACTGCCCCCATTCCTGTAACTGAATTTTCCCCTGGCCATTTCTGCCTTATCATGGCATTCAACATTTCCATGAGTTTAGTCATCTGTTCTCATGACTCCTCCTGAGACATAGCCAACTATTCCTGCAGTTCTTTCTGAGTTCTTTCCATCCTTTCAATTCTAGCAAGTTGATCGAGTTTTGTAAGGGTGTCGAAAATCCGATTCTTTCTGAGTGCGACCAATTGTAACTTTAATTTTGAAAACCATGAATTAGAATTTTATTGACACAATTTTTTATTTTATAAAAAATGAATAAATGAATGAATAACTAAATGTTAATAAATGAACAAATAAGTAAATGACTAAGTGTATGAATATGAATGAATAATTATAAATAAATAAAAATTAATGGACAAATAAATAAATGTCTAAGTGCATGAATAATCTTACAATATAAATGTATGAATGACTATAAATATGAATGAATGAACAAATAAAATATAAAGGAAAGAACAAATGAATGATGAATGCATTTAAAAGTATTGGCCCCGGGATAATTCCAACCAAATGGTTTTTCATTGATTTCCTAGAACTAAATACATCAAAGATAAAAGATCACTGCTTAAGACATTCTGATAATCTGTCTATCCTAATTCAAAATGCTATTACAAAACACCGGTCCTATAGTAACTCCCTATGATCTTGTACTTTTTTACTGTCCACTTTTGATTTCCTTGCTCTTCATTCTGCCCCTACTTGTTCACGGCCCTTTGAAATGTTAGAAGAAGCATCACCGTGTAAGCTTTCCTTAGCTTGTTTCTCCAGTTGGTTGGCTTGGGCTTCCTCATGCTTTGCTCTCTCTTTCCAATAGTTATTCTCGTTTTTGAGGTTTTTGACCTTTTGCTCCTATTCCCCGAAAGTCTTGAGGGTCCCCTCAAATCTGAGCTCGAAGCGCTACCTCTTGTTCTCCAAGTGTAATTCCTGAAGATCGCTCTTAGCAGTGTCCATTTCTCTCTTAATCTTTTCCTTTTCTCTTTCTCGAGCTGATTCCTTATTTTTCATGTCCTCAAGCTCTTCTTGTAGCCGGGCAATCTCTTTGCTCATTTGGGCCTTTTCTTTTTCGAATTCTGCCTATGCAATTTCTAACTCTGATGGCATTTCCTTCGGTGGCAAACTCAAGAACTGGACCTCTTTTCCATCTGATGTCAACAACCTATCATTAACCCTCAACTCCCTCCATATCAGGTAATCAGGTGTGACGATGTCGGCATATCTAGCTACCTCCACCCGATGAGTTTCCTTCCATGCTACTACTATCTCACGTACCTTTCCCGAATATCCATCTTCCCCATTAGCAAATTCCAAATTACTAAGGTCATGGGTCGTAGGAGTAAACTGACGGGATTCTGATTGTCTTAGTACCAGCAGTGATGCATAGCTCACTCCTCCCCATACTCCCAATAATGGAACAGAAGCTTTATCTCCACACATGTACAATGTCGGCATAGGAGCTATCCATGGAGCTCTCCAAATTATCATCTCAGCCCTGATATTCCAAAAGATGTTAATCCATTGTTTCTCAGTTCTATTTTCCAGGACAATCCCTCTTAAGAAATTCCCCAATTGGTGCAAGAGACTTTCAATACGAGCGAAGAGGGAAATTCTCCTATTTACAGAAATGACTCTGAACTCATATGTAAAGAAGCTGTATACAAACTATAAAATGCCTTTTTTCCTTCTCGTCTACAGAAATTAAGAGATCGCATTATTTCTGCTATGATTGTCGGGGCTGGGTTTATCCTCTGCTCAAGCCTCTCAAAAACATCAAATACCGCCACATCCACATATCCTAATGTCTTTGGGAAGATAACTAAACCATAGATAGTCAGAGCAAAAATATTTCTAATTGTCTCCTTACTTGAACGGCTGTAAATTAAGGTCCGTAAAACATCCCATGAGATACAGTGACTTACCCCTTTTCGGACAACATAGCTTTCAAACCAATTTATTTCCACTCCAAGAATCTTAGCCACATTTTTCTTGAAACCCGGCGTCTTTGTATCCTTCCAACAAATACGGTCGGGAATAATGTTCTCAATATGCAGCAAGGTTTAATTTTCCTCTATTGTTGGAGTATATCCTCTCGGTCGAAAGTAAAACACCAATAAGCGGGATTCCAGAATTGCACCACAACCTGGATCACCTCACCACAGACCTTAACCTGAACTAACAGTGCTATGTCCCTTTAAGTTTGAGTGAAGGCTTCTTTTTCAGATATGTTCCATTGATTCCATATATCTATCAATTCACGGAGATCATTTTGCGTGATGGTAAGATCAACCTCGGCTGGCAATACTGACACATATCCCATTTTCAAACAATCCCCATTATCCTGCTGACTTTTCTCAGACTATTTCCTAACCTTTAAATGCTTCTCGGCCACTCAGACATTCTGATCTTCCATGGAAGCCCTTTTGGTTGAATATAATCCCGAGACCAATAACCTTCCATGTGCAAAAATGATGACAAGAATGCAACAAAAATAAAAACAACAAAAAGAAAATGAAAATGAATTAGTAACGGCAATAAATTTGAATAATACAAAAAAAAAAACATATAATTCAAAACAATAATTATCCCTGAGGATGCCAACAAAATTTCTGCATTATAACACCCCTGGGACGAAACACCAACACTTATTACGGGCGTTGTGATGTACTTTCATGTGTTCTTAACTTTGGGATATCTAATTGGAAATCCGGCATGGCTTTGCCTAGGTTTACTATATGAAGGTGAATTAGTTCTAAAAGCCCCAAATTGTTCCTCACTGTCGTCGGTGAAGGCTAGTAAGGCACACCGATAAAAGAGGGTTCAATTCGTTAGAGTCTATTTCCCTAGCCCATGCGGATTGTTAATCACGAAGGCTTATGTAATTTAGTATTCCGGAAGTGTTTCACTAGCCCATGCGGATTGTTAATCACGAAGGCTTAGTTACTTTGCTCCCACCTAAAAGGATGGAACTCGGGTATAGGGCTCATGATATGCAAATGCACGTGTGGTGTGTGAGGAGAAATAACAAACCTTTCACCACCTATTCTACATCCCTTATTCTAAATGCCCCAACAAGATTAAACAACATAAATATCAATTAATCAATAAATGAATAAATGAATATATGCACTATAATAACTGGAGAACAATAATAATATGTATGCACATGAATATGGACATATTTAAGATCATTTTATTATTTTCGAAATTCTCCTTATTTAAAAAAATGAGGGAATTAAAATTAAATACCAATTAAACCAACAAAACTGAGACTTTGATAACACACAACTAATTCTAGGCCTGACTCTCTAATGTCCCCAACGGAGTCGCCAAACTGTCTCAACCTAAAAAAATAACAAGTCTAATCGCAAGACTTTATATTTGTTATGCATGACATTAAAAAAACCGAGGAAAAGTTGACTTAATTCCTCTTGAAAAATGAAGGTTTTGAAAATAACCTTGAAAAAGACATGGAGTCGCCACCAATCTTTTTTAGCAAGGTGTGATCGGCCGCCGATTAAAACTGGTTTTGTAAAACATTTTAAAATTAATTAAAACATTTTAAAAACCAATTTCAAGTCAGCGTTATAAACTAGAGAAATCGAAGAATCGGGTTGGGACTCGATTACGTGCAGGGAAGGATTAGCACTCCCACAACGCCCGTATAAAACGGTACCTTATTAATCATGTGTTATCTCAAGTCTCAGAAAAAAGTCGATTTTTAATTTAGTATTTCAAGTTGATTCCCAATTTAAAGAAAAATAATTCCATTTTTAATTGAAAATGATCCGGAAT
Source organism: Fremontodendron californicum (assembly GCA_030761205.1). Taxonomy (NCBI): domain Eukaryota; kingdom Viridiplantae; phylum Streptophyta; class Magnoliopsida; order Malvales; family Malvaceae; genus Fremontodendron; species Fremontodendron californicum. The sequence continues at coordinate 440,657 of JAULJL010000040.1, forward strand.
TTATAAATTCAAAATTTTTCTATATTCCCCCTAACGTGGCAAAATATAAAAAAAAAAATTATTAGTTTGGGAAACTTTTCGAATCATTCTTGTTTTAAAGAAGATATTCCGTTATTAATGATAATTGATGATATCCTCCTCAGTAAACCCGGCAGAGAACTCATGAATTATTTTAACTCGGGAATATCTTTATTTTATTGAAAATCATTACCTTTTTCAAAATATTTTAAAAAATATGAATATGTGTGACATAAATAAAATGACATAGCAAATTCTAGATAATATAATGCAACCTAAATGGCATAATATACTTTAAATGTCATAGCATATTCTAAATGAAATGAAATATCCTAAGTCATATGATATATTCTAAATGAAATGAAATATCCTCGGTAACATGATATATTCTATATGAAATGAAATATCCTAAGTCACATGATATATTCTAAATGAAATGAAATGACCTAGGTAACATAATATATTCTATATGAAATGAAATATCCTAAGTCACATGATATATTCTAAATGGAATAAAATGATTTAAATGACATGGCAAATATAAATGATATGGCATATATTCTAAATGATATGAAATGACATGAAACATAAAATAATTCTATCATATAATATGCATGAAAATAAAAATAAAAATAATAATGCATTAACATAGTATATGCTAAATAATATGACAAAAATAACTAAATAAAAAGCATAGGATATCATGAAATATTCAAAACCATATAATAAACAACATAACATCAAAAATACAAATAAAAAATAATAACAACACTATGGAAATTATCATAGCAAAAATCACATATTATATAGTATGCATGAATATGAAAAATGCAATGCATGAGAATGTATTTTTTCCTTTAATTAAGGAAATCCGTATATCTAAAAAGATATCCGGCTACCTTAGGAAAATATATCAAATTAAATATTCTAAAAAAAAAAAACTTTGTGATTGTTTGAAAACAATTTTGGAAAAACATAGATTTTAAAAAATAAAAACCTAGCTAAACCCTTCTTAAATGGCTCTAATTTCCTAAGCTTAAAATCCCGGACTTGACCACCCTTAACCCGAGGTTTATAAAATTATTTTTAGAGTTTAAAAAGACTTAGAAACTACCCTAAGACAGTAGCTAAACTTTCTAATCAGTCCCCTCTAAGTAACTTAGCCAAAACAGAAAAAGGGATTTTCTTTACATTCAAATCTGACTCCACTGTCCAGTTTTAGAACATGATTTTTTAACCTTTTTTAAAAATTAAAAAAAATATAAAACAAGTACTGGAGACTCAGAACATGTATATTACATGTGAAATGATTGGCTTAATTTTATGGTTAAAGATGCTTCCCAGAAAAATCAAGAAAGTACGAGTATTGGGTGAAAAAATTGTTTTGCCAAAACACATTTTTTTGCCTTTGATAAAATCATTTAAAAATCAAAGTAAAAAAGTTGGAAACCTTCCTAAAGACTCACAAACAGTAGCTAACACTTTTGAAAAGTTAGACAAAAATTGGCTAAGTAAAAAAAATCACAAAGGTAGAATAATCAATTTGACAACTCTTTAATCTTCCACAAGTATGCTCAAAATGAGGATGAGTTTGAATCATTGATTGGTCTAAGTCATAAATCATGTGGCATGACATGAAATGCATGAAAATACAGCAAATATGATGCATTAAATGCATGATTTAAAACCTAAATGATATAGAAAATGTATGGCATCAATAAGATGACCTAGACCTAACATGAACTTGCATGGTATTTAATGCAACCTAGGTCTAAAATGCATGATAATGCAAATACAACCTAAAACTAAAGAATGCATGGAAAATACACAAACATATATCATGCTTAAACAAAATACATAACAACAAATCATGGAAATACAAACCTATCAACTAGCATCATAAAAATACACACACAAAGCTTAAAAAAGGGGGTAGCCGAATGATCAATGAACATGGCATTTTCACAAACACTTATCATACTAACATGCAAAGCTAAAAAAATACTAAATTATGCAAACATAAAGTAAAGGCATGAATACCAATAGGCATTTTCACAAACACATGGATTAACAAAATGTAAATCATAAGCAAACTTAAACATTTTGAAAACAGAAAATCAAAAATGCAAGACAAGTAAAATAAACATGATAACAAGATAATAAACTCAACAATGGAACAAGCAAGCAACCAAAACAAAACAAGCTTCATATTTTTTGTATTTGAAGAAGATTAAAGCATCAAAACTTGTTAAATACCACTAATAACATGAAATAAAAAAAGGGATAATGTCACGAATGGCCCCTGAAGTTTATCAAATTTGTCAATGTAGTACCTGTACTTTAAAAATGTCTATTTTGGTACTTAAAGTTTACAATCATTGAGCTATTGTAGTACCTGTCAGTAACACCGTTAAAAATTGATGATGTGGCTTTTGTATCCAATGAAAACTTGACACGTGGCACCATATAACGATGCAACGTGTACTAACTAAAAAATTATTAATTTAATTTTAAAAATAAAAAATATTCTTAAATGATGCCACGTGTATTAACTACAAAAAATTAAAAATTTTGAAGAAATATAAAAAAAAAATTAAAAAAATTAATTTCATATTTAATTTTTTTAATTTTTTAATGAATATTATTTAAAAGAATAAAAATAATTTCATAATTTAATTTTTGTAATTTTCAAAAATAACTTTTTAACTTTTTTTAAAAAAAATTTAGATATTATAAATGATTTAATATTTAATTTTAAAATATTATATATTTTAAAAATAATTTTAGTTAAATATTTTAATTTTGTTATTTTTTAAAATTTTGAATTTAAAAAATAGAATTTAATTTAAAAAATAGAATTTTAAATTTTATTATTATTTTAATATAATTTTTTAATTTTTGTTAAAAAGTAGATATTAATTTTTAAAATATTATTTATTTATTTTTAATATTTTTTCTTTTTTTACAAAAATTTAGATATTAATTTCTAAAAAATCAGGTGCTGCCACGTGTCATCACCTGATTGGTTAATGCCATATCATCATCTATATTTAACGGTGTTAAGTCAAAGTACCACATTGATACACGATTTGATAGTACAGGTACCACATTGAACATTTTTAAAGTACAGGTACCACATTGACAAATTTGATAAACTTCAGGGGCTATTCATGACATTATCCCATAAAAAAACAAAACAGCAATTTAAAAAAAAAAAAAGGGTCCATTCGGCCACCCCCAAAAACAAGAGAAAAAAAAATTCAAAAGCTTTTTACAAGAAAGTATCAAGAAGAATTTGAAAGAGAAACTTAAAAACACTTATTTTAAAAAGGAAAATCAAAAGAAACTCACCAAAATATCAATGAAAACAGCAAATCAAGAATGGAAAATCAAGAAAGAGCAAGAGTATGGTACTTAAAGGAACCTCTAGAAGCTATATTGCAAGCTTTTTCTCTTCTAACTTTCTTTTCTTTTCTAAACTTTTCTTTTTGCCTTTCAAAAATGGAGAGCATTCAGCAAAAATCAAGAGTGTGAATGAGTGAAAATGAAAGAGAGAGCCCCTTCCCCTCTATAGTGGCCGGTTGGCCTCCTTCTAGAAGCTAGGTGGTTATTTTTTTACCTCATCCAATGGTTATCCCTTCAAGATGCCTTCTATGTAAAATTTTCACCATTGGATTAGATCTGATCAGCCCTTGAATTATGATGTCATAAAGATGTCATAAATAGTATATCTCTCCAACCATTGGTCCATGTGTTGCAAATTCAAAGGCTTGATCACAAAAATAACTATCTTCGTCTTCATTGGCATGGGTTAAGAGTAGTTTCGATCCATCAGAATGTTATAGGAGACCCAAGTTACCTCTGGCTTACGAGGGTCTCACACATAAGCATCCTCATATTGGGACCCGTTTGTGATGAAATCTAAGTATGACAGTTCACATACAAGATGACCTGGTGTCACAAGTCAAAGGATTACTTACACTTTTGACACATGAGAGTATTTTCCATAGACACTTGAGTGAAATACCAAATAGAACTCTCATAGCGGGTCATGTTCAGTGAACTTGTTCAACTAACAAGCACCCATATGTTATCCCCAAGTATCTCTATACTTTCAACCTATGAGACATGTTGCATGCATCAAGTGCATGAAGGCTTACATTATGCCAGTCCTTGAGCATTGTCAATGCCCTGTCTTGACAATACAATGACCAGGAACAGCTAGATTGGCTTGTAGGGCTTACACCAACACATCCAAGTTTGGTTCATGTGATTCAAGAACACAAGGTAGCACATTAAGATGGCTTATTTAGGCTTATTTTAAGTCTTGTAATTACTTAGGCATTTGGGCCTAACTTATGTAATTTATGTAACATGTCCAATAAGCTTGTGGGAACTACCTTCATTAAAACTATTGGGCATCTTTTAAATTTATTAGGATTGGGCTTGAGCATGTCCAGCCCATAGTTAAGTTTTCTTTTAATTATGTAAGCTTAGGTCTCGCCAAATTCTATTCTAGTTAGGTTAGTAAGCCTTGGCTGTCAAGGAGAAGCATTTGTACTAGGAGTTCTAGGGATAGTTGAATTAGGGTTAGTAGGGAGGCTATATAAACAATGTTCTAGCCACCTATATGATATGAATTAATATATTTGAGTTGAATTTTATTCAAGTGAGTTTTTACTCTTTTTAGTTATTGACAGAACTTAGGAACTTATCAAAGAATTCTTTCTTTATAGCGTTCAACCTATCAAATTTAGGTTCTAGAAAAAAGCGTTTTTGGCGTCTAGCTAGCTTAGCTTATCTAGGTTCTTAGAAACAAGATTTCTAAGGGTTTAAGTTTCCATTGTCTGAATCTTGGCTTTCTTGGGGTTAGGGTATTTCAATTTGTTAGTGGGTTCAAAGGGTTTAATCGCACGAGTTCACATCGTCAAGGCTAGCCCATTGGATGTATATCCGGCTATAGCCATCATTTGGTAAAACTAAGACCATCAAGCTCAAAATCATTTTTTTTTCAAGAGAAATAAACAATATAAATCACACAATAAGATATATATATATATATATATATATATATATATATATCAAAATGACAACATATGAGCAAGGAAAAATATAAAAGAACAAGAAAAAACACGGTTGGCTCAAGGCTAGCCCCTTGGATGCTAGATCTGGCTATAGCCATCACTTGGTAAAACCAAGATCATCAAGCTCAAAAACCTGTTTTCTTTTAAGCCTTGGCCGAATAGTGCATGGGGAGTGCATGCTCTCCTCATTTTTTTTTAGTCATGCTTTCTTCATGGTCTCATTTCCACTTGGCTATCTCTCCTAAAATTATTGATCAAGTAACATTTCTATTGGCTCTAAATGCCATGTCATGTACTCTTGTCCCCTCTCTCTATATCTCTTTTTTAGCCACTTGGCTTGATCATGTTGCTTAGCCAAAAATATCTTCCTAGTGTCATCTTTTTTAGCCATTTGGCTTCATCATATGGCCTTCACATGTCTTCACATGCCCTTAGCCAATGAGCTATCAAGCTTCCATTAAAAGTGCTCTTTATTGACCAAAAATGCAACCTAAGGTACTAAAAGATGACTCATGTCCTTTTTTTTGCAAGCTATCCATTTCTTTGCATCTTAGCCATTGTATCAACTTTTTCCTTCTCTCTCTCTCTCCTACTCGAAAATATCCTAAAATATTCTAGGTCTTCCCTCTTTTTCTTTTTGCTACTTGGTCCTTCCTCGGATATAGATGTATTTGCATTTTAGCCCTCAGATTTAGCCTATTTGCGTTTTGGCCCTAATTTTCGGGTTTTTCACTTCTAATTCATCCTATCCAATATTAAACTCAATTCTGAAAATTTTTGCAATTTTTCAAGCTCGAATTGTATTTTTCCCGAATTTTTTTAAAATTGCATTTTAACCCCCGAATTTAGATTATTTGTGTTTTGGCCCTAATTTTGGTTTTTTTTCTTTTTCCTTTCCTTCTTTCCATCCTAAAACTTAATTCTGGAAATTTTTCTAATTTTCCAAGACCGGATTCCATTTTTCCCGAATTTTCCAAAATTGCAGTTTAGTCCCTGAAATCTCGTATTTGCTCGAACTGGGCCAATTTTTTGGATTTTCTTTTTCCATCCTCTTTGCCCCATATTGAATTGGATTTGAGCCCATTTCTCCCAATTTTTATACCCGAATTTCGTTCTAATTTGATCATTTCCATAATTTTCTCAAGGATTGGAATCTTCACCTTATTTAATTTTGTCTTTAATTTTCCAACTTCTCTTCCAATTGAATTCTCTTTTCATTCTCCTTGAAATTGGACCTTGAGGTACCTCTATTTATTGATTATTCCTCAAATTAAATTTTCAATTTCATCCAATTTTATCGTTTTCATACTTTTCCCAAAAAATTGAAGTTTCCAATTTATCCAATTCCTATTCCAATTAGCTCTTATTTTCATTCCTCTTGAAATTGGACCTTGAGGTACATCTATTTATTGATTATTTCTCAAATTTAAGTTTCAATTTTATCCAATTTGATCATTTACATAATTTCCCCAAAATTGCAATTTCCAATTTATTCACAAAATCTAAATTCTTAATTTGTCTTTCCACCTTCAATTTCTTCTTTCCATTTTTAATTGTGACTCTTCAATTATCAGGATTGCTTCACCATTACTCAATTCCCCTTTCATATCTAGATTTTCCCAAAAGTTGACCTTTTTTTTTTTTTGACTTTTTGGGATTGACTTTTTCCGTGTTGACCTCTGAATCAAGTGTCAAAAATCGAATTATGGGACTAAGAGAGAATTCTTGGAGTTCCGGGAAGTTGAAGGAAGAATATACCTTATTTAGGGGGCTCGGACAAAATTAGGTGTCTACAATTGGTTATGTAATGCATGTTGTAGACACTAAATTTTGTCCGGGTTGAGCTCCGAATAATCCAAAATAAATTAATTGTTAAGTAGTTCTCGATAATTTTAATTTAGATCTTGATTTTTTATTGGACCTTGATCTTATATTGGACCAATAAAAAATTCATAAAAAAAAAAACTTGAAAATTTTAAAAATATATAAAAAAAATTTAAAAAAAAAAAAGGAAAGTCAGAGGCTGCAGGTGGTTGGCAGGCACTGCCAGCAGCCACCCGACCCCTCCCTACTCTCACAATAGCTCTTTCTTACTCTGCTCCCCTACCCTAGCAGCCTACACACATAGCCCCATTAATTGAAGCAAACCCCAAAATCTCATATTTTCAGGGATCTTATGGGAGTTAGCTCCAGTCAATGCCCTACAAGAAAAAGAAATTTTAGCAAATATACCCTTTCGAGAAAAGCAGCAATCAATCCCATTTAAAGAGTATTATAGAGCCCACCGTTACACACTTCTCTAGACACACATGGCAATCAGGCAGCACCACTCCATGCAGCTGTCTCCCATTCACTTCGCGTGTACATGGTCCAAGACCCTCCAACACGCCCACGCTCAATATCGAACGACACATGTAACACGAAGCGCCAGGCCTCAAAATTTAAAACTAAAAGCCTAAGTAATACCTGAAGTCGAACAAAAAATGCTATCCCTATAATACTCCCAGATATGTAAGAGGTCGTCTAGAAAAAAAAAATTCTCTCACACCCAAAGTGACTACAACAATAATAAAATACAAATTAGCAATCAATCATGCTCGTACAGAAGCATGCTCTTGATTGACCACATAAATAGCATAGCAAGAGACACTATTGGTAGACTTGAGACTGATCACTTTTTAACCACTCTCAGGCTTAGAAGCAATTGTTATACCCATATTGTATAAGGCTAAGGCCCAATGCTAATACAGGCACAAGAGGCCCATTAGCCTAGGACCACCAGCTAAGGAATGACACTTGTCCCTAAACAACCTGGTCACACAGGGCATATGTGGGCAGGCAGTTCCTAGATTCTCCTTAACCTCAGGTATAAAAGATGTGAGGTAAACCAAAACACCCCTTAGATTTTGCTTTGCTCATCTTCTTCCTTGCTACCTTGCTCTGTACTCTCTTTGTAGACACCTAATTTTGTCCGGACCCCTAAATCAGGTACATGTTCTTCCCAAATTGATGTTTCTGAATGCTAAAAGGCTTTTTTCATCCTGCAGGTGGTACTCCGAGGCTTAGTCTAAGAAAGCAGACAGAAAAAGCCAAACTCAAAAAAAAATAAGGTCACCTCGAAAAAAGTCAATCCCAAAAAAAGTCAACCCTAAAAAGTCAACTACTGAAAAAGTCAACCCACTTTCAAAATCAAGATTTTAGGTTCAATTGAAAAACGGTGAAAGAATTTTGATAATACGAGGTCTACATTGAAAGATATGGAGTTCGGAAGTTAGGTTACGAGATTCAATAGAAATGAAACCCTAATTCGGGAAATTTGGGGAAAAGTGCTGAAACGATCAAATTGATCGGAATTGAAGGTCTCAAATGAAAGATAAGCACTGACTACGGGTAATGGAGAAGCTACTTGGAAGAAAAACTTATAGAAAAGTCAATTCGGAAGAAAACCGAGAATTAGGGTTTTTTTGGTGGATTTCGGTGAAATTTGGAAAAATTGCAAAAATGGCCAAATTCAGAAGATCTAAAGCCCTTAATTGATGAGAAATGATTAAAAAAGGATAGCCCAAGGCTCAATTTGAAGAAAATCTGAAAATGGGACTTGTTTTGAGCAAAACCGGGTTTCGGAGGTAAAAAGGCAAAATTGGAAAATATGGGAAAAATAGCAAATGAACTCCAAAAATTATGAAAATTTGCAAATCTAGTCTTAAATCATTTGGAAGAGATTGGCGAAAGAAAATCTTGATTCGGAGTTCATTTGCAAAATGGCCAGATACCGGGTCCCCTATGTAGTAATTCAAGCAGATAAATCCTGGAAAAATAGAAAATGAACTCCAAAAATTCTGAAAATTTGAAAATATCATTTTTAAATTATTTGGAAGAAATTGGAGAAATAAAATCTTGATTCGGAGTTCGTTTGCAAAATGGCCAAATACCGGGTCCCCTATGTAGTAATTCAAGCAGATAAATCCCGAAAAATAAGCAAATGAGCTCTAAAAATTATGAAACCTTCCAGATCAAAATTTTAAATTATTTGGAAGAGATTGGTTTAGAAAAATCTGGATTCGAAGCTCGTTTAAAAAATGGTAAAGTTCGGGTGCATAAAAGGGGTAATTTCAAAAATAAATCCGAAATAAATAGCAAATGGACTCGGAAAATTTTGAAAACTTCCAGAATTCAATTTTTTATTATTTTGGAAGTATTGAAAAAATAAAATTCGAATTTGGAGTCCGTTTTCTATTTATTTAAGTACGAGGGGGCAAAAAGGTTATTTCACCAAGGAAATCAAAAAAGGGCAAATTGGTAATTGAGGAAAATATGAAAGATGAAGGAATTGCTGGGATTTTTTCTTTCTTTGGTCAGCCAACATAGAGGAGAAGAAGGAAGCTTAAGCAATTTAATTCCCTAGTCACTATCATGCCACATGCTATAACTAACACCTTGAAAATGGTCCCCCCTTCATCCAATAGCTTAGGTGCCTTGTAGGAAAGTTGAATGCACCATCCAATGGTCAATTTTAAATGTCAAAATGACATTTTTATTTGTCATAAAAGAACCCTCATCTAATGTCCAAGAATGGAAGAAAAAAGATGAGCTCAATTCATCCAAGGGTGAGCATCAATTCGGTTGAACAAAGGAGTGCATGGGATTATCTCTTTTCATCCAATGTCTTAGGCTATCTACAAGGGCTGAGTACACATGTTGAGGGCTGAATTTAGTCTACAAGATATCATTTTTATGTTGGCTTCATCCAATGACCAAGAATGGAAGAGCACAACTCATCCAAGGGTAGGCATTCAAGAGGAGCAAGCAAGTAAGTGCATGGGATTGGTCCTCTTTTGCATCTAATGGCTAAGGTTAATACAAGAGCTGAGTACACATCTTAAGGGCTGGAATCAATTGGCAAGATGACATTTTTATGTTGTCATCAAAATATCTACATCTAATGGCCAAGATTGGAGGAGGAAAAAGTGTAATTCTCATCCAATGGCTAAGGGAGAATTCGGCCAAGGCTAAAGGGAGAAGGGGAGTTTCATTTTTTCAGAGGTTTTTGGCTGGAAAACAGAGCTAATTTGGCAAGAAAAAAGGTTTTGAAAGAAAGAAAAAAGGTTTTCATTAGAGAGTTTGAAGGTAGTCATCTCTACCAAGTTCTAGTCTAGCTTTCTTCTTCATTTTCATGGTGTTTTCTTGGTTTTTCTATCATGTTTTCCTACAAAAATTTTCTTAGAAATAAAGTTTTTTAATGTTTATTCATGTTTTCATCTTCTTCTTCTTCTTTAAAATGGTGGAAATACTTTTTTTCTTAGAGTTTCATGCCATAGCCGAATGGCTCATTTTTCTGCCTTGTTTTTTTCTTTTCTTTCTTCCTTGCATGTTGTTGTGAAAAATGATTTATACAAGTTTTTTTTAGTATTCTAAGGTTCTGACTTTTACAAAATATGAAGCAAAAAAAAGTTGAAATGACTACATGATCTTGGCTAGACCAAGTGATTATGGTTTGGTGAGAGGCTATGCCCATTTGATACCATCCATGAAGCTTACCTTATTTTGTATTTTACATAGTTTATTTTCTGTTTTGATGAGATGGAAAGGCTTCATGATCTTGGCAAGACCAAGTGATTGTGGTTTGGTGAGAGGCTATGCCCATTTGATACCATCCATGGAGCTTAACTTTCCTTGTTCTACTTACTTGTTTTGCTTATAATTTCTGCATGTCTATGTTAAATCTTGTTTATACATTTTCTTTACATTATTTTCTATGCTATATTTGTCATATATTCATTTCCATGCTTGATATTGCATCCTTGCATATTCAGCCATTGTTGTTCATATATCTATATTGTGCATTTTTTTATGTACCATGTATTACATGTTTTCATTCTCAACAGTTTTGTTTCATGCATATTCGGCCATTCCATTTTGTGTGCCTTGTATGTATATTTTTCTTTTGCTTCTTAGCTTGTTTATATCTCCATGTCATGAACTTGCATATTCTGATTTTAGTATGCCATGTGCTCATGAAAATGCTATGATAAAAATGCCATCATTATGATCCATGACATTCGGCAATACCATGTTTGTTTGCCTTGCATGTGCATTTTTCTTTTGTTTCTTAACTTGTTTGCATTTCCATGCCATGAGCTTGTGCATGTTGATTTTGGTATGTTATATGTTATTGAAAATGTCATGACATTATGCATTTTAATATGGTTTGTCATGTACTTATATCATTTACTAAGTAGGATTGCAGTAGAGTCTTATGTGATCATTTGGCCTCTTCATGCATTCATTGCCTTGTCATGCATTTGTATTTTTTTTTAGGTAACATGCTTTGCACTATCATATCTTGAAATTGTGTATTAGCTACTGTTTGTTCCAGCATTGACATTAATTTCATGAGTCATTATATGTTCATGGTATTGCTATGCATGCTCACTACATTTTAGGTTTAGGCCATATTGGTATTGCCATGCATATTGAGTCTTAAATCACATTGGTATTTTCATGCATTAATATGCTATTTAGGTCTTAGGTCACATTCATTTTCATGCATATTTATAACATATTAGGTCCTAGTCACATTTATATTATCAAGCATTGCATGCATATAGAGTTAGGATAGCATTAATTGCCATGCAAATTCATGCTAGGCATTTAGGTTGCCATGAATTGTCATGCATTTCCTTTACCATTTAGACCTTTAGACCATGCATTTCATACATTTCATTTTCTGTATATTCATGCATTCCATGTCATTGCCACTTGATTTGTGACTTAGGCCAATTAATGGCTCAAAGTCATGCTCTCTAGAGCATACTTGTGGAAAATTAAGGAATTGTCAAATTGATCATTCTACCTTTGTGATTTTTTTTACTTAGCCAATTTTGTCCAAGGTTTTTAAAATGTTTAGCTACTGTCCTTAGGTCTTTAGGATGACTTCCAACAATTTCCATTTTGGTTTTTGAATGAATTTATCAAAGGCAAAAAATGTGTTTTGACAAACAGTTTTTTTCACCCAGTACTCGAACATCTCCAATTTTTTTGGACAGTCATCTTTAATCAAAAAATTAACCCAATTCTTTCCCGTGTATATTTACATGTTCTGAGTCTCCAGTATTTTTTTTAGAATTTTTAAAAATAGGATAAAAAATCGTGTGGCAAAACCGGACAGTAGAGGCAGATTTGAAATCAAAAGAGGAATAAGGGTTGAATTTGGCTAAGGCATTTAGAGGGGGTTAGTTAGAAGATTTAGCTACTGCCTTAAGGTAGTTTCTAAGCCTTTTTAAACTCTGAAAATGATTTTATAAATCTCGGGTTAAGGGTAGTTAAGTCTTGGATTTTAAACTTAGGAAATTAGAGCCATTTTAAAAGGGTTTAATGAGGGTTTTAATTTTTATTCAAATTTTTCTTCTAAATTATTTTCAAACAATCACAAAGTTTTGTTTTTTAGAAAATCTAATTTGACATATTTTCCTAAGATAGCCGGATATCTTTTTAGATATACAGATTTCTTTAATTAAAGGAAAAAATACATTTTTCATGCATTGCATTTTCCATGTTCATGCATTTTATTTAAATGTATGATTTTTGCTATGATATTTTCCATGATATTATTATTATTTTAATTCACATTTTATGATCTTATATTTGATTGCCATATTATTTTTAATGTTTCATGATATCCTATGCTTTTTATTTAGTTATCTTTGTCACATTATTAGCATATACTATGTTCATGCATTATTATTTTTATTAGTATTTTCATGCATATTATATGTTAGCATTATTTTAATTCCATGTCATTTCTTGTCATTTAGATCATATTCCATGTCATTTAGGTTAGTTCATTTATAACATGCCATGTCATTTAAAATATGCCATATCATTTAGAATTGCCATGTCATTTAAATCATTTTATCTCATTTAGAATATACCATGATACTTAGGATTTTTTTTTTTATTTTACCTAAAATATACTATGTCATTTGAATTGTGTCATATCATTTAGGATGCATTATATTATATAGATTTGCCATGTCATTTTATTATGTCATACATGTTCATGTTCATATTTTTAAAATATTTTTGAAAAAGATAATGATTTTTTCAATAAAAAATAAAGATATTCCCGAGTTAAAATAATTCATGAGTTATCTACCGGGTTTCCTAGAGGGAATATCATCAATTATCATTAATAAAGGAATATCTTTCTTTCAAAAAACGAGAATGATTAGGAAAGTTTTTCAAATGAATAAAAATTTTTATATTTTGCCGATTTTGTCGGGGAATATAGGAAAATTTTGAATTAATAAATTTCGGATGATTTTCATTTAAAAATGGAATTATTTTTCTTAAAATTGAAAATTAATTTGAAATACTAAATTAAAAACCAACTTTTTACCGAAACTTGGGATAACACACGATTAATAAGGTACCGGTTTATATGAGCGTTGCAGGGGTGCTAATCCTTCCCCACACGTAACCGACTCCCGAACCCGCTTCTTTGATTTCTCTGGTTTATAACGCAGACCTGAAATTGGTTTTAAAAAAATGTTTTAATTAATTTTAAAATATTTTTACAAAACCGGTTTTAATAGGTGGCCGATCACACCTAGTTAAAAAAGGATTGATGGCGACTCCATGTCTTTTTACGAGGCCGTTTTCATACCCTCGACCTTTTATTATTTCTAGAGGAATTAAGTCGTCTTTTCCTCTACTTCTGTTTCCCCTCACTCGAACGGTTCCCCGCGATCTGGGATCACGTATCGACACCTTCGTTTTTTTAGAGGAATTAAGTCGACTTTTCCTCGTTTTTTTTTTTTTAATGTCACGCCTAAGGAAAACGAATAATGAAAGTTTTGCGATGAGACATTTGTTATTAATCGTTATATAATATGTTATTTTTTTTAGGTTGCGACACTCTTTTCTTTAGAATCCTTGTTGACTTAAGCATCGGAACGTGTTCCGCAGTCATAACTCTGGCGCCTCTCTGACCTCTATTTCTGTTTCAGGTACTGCTCTACAGTCTCCAACTTTTCTTCCACCAGAAAAGTCATTCTGAGGCCTAAAACACCATCAACAAGAAGCAATAACAGATAACAATTCATCATGAATTGTATCACAATTACAATACTCTGAACAAAAAAAGACCAGAAAGAAATTAAATACATGCAAACAAATTCAGTCCCTAGATAAATTTCACTCAGTTTCCCATTTAGATTTTCTAACCCAGCTAGAGTTATCCCAACTTAGAAAGAACCCATCCTCCTTCATTAGCCAGAAAACTGCCTTGTGATTCCCATCTCTGCCAAGCTGAAAAGCATGCCAGGATGCTATTTGCTTTCCCGAAATGGCTTCACAGAAATACAACGCTTTTTCTTGAACCCCACATTGAAGTTGCATCAGCTCTGAGTCCCTTTTATAAGTGAAAGAAAATACATGCACAAGGATGGAGAATTGGAAAGCCTATCGATTATAGTGGAAAATATAGAAGTTGATGTAAAATATAGACAAACTAAAAGCAGGTGGTTAATGACTTGGCAAAACTGACAACTTCAAAATTGTTGGTTTGTTAATATTGTAATTGTTGTAGATGTACAGATTAAGGTTGGCGGTCAATGACTTAGAAAAGCTGAAAACTTCAAAATTATTGGTTTATTAATGTAATTGATAAGTGCTTAATTTCATACATTTTCCTATTTATTTTTTTTTTATACTTTGTGCTTTGATTCTTAAGTTCCTTGAAATTTTACTAGGTTTTTATGCTTTGTAGGTATTTTGAAAGAGATGAAGCCAAAACATGTCAATTAGGTTTTTAAGTAGCATATATATATATATATATATATAATAGCACATAATTAGTGCTTTTAAATTTTAAGAAGTGCTACTAATTGAGTACTACTTCAGATGGCACACTACGCCAAAACTAGTTTTAGACAGCATTTTTTTTTATAGCATTTCTCAAATGTTGTTAAAGCAAAGGCAATACTTTTACAGCATTTTGCATATTGCTGTTATATTTTATAATGGCCAATAGTTACAGCATTTTTAAAAATTTTAGAAGTATTTGACATGTGCTATTATATATGTTATCATATAAAAATGCTTTTGGTAGAACTTATAATTGTTATCATTGAGATCTTTTGTAGCAATTTAAAAATGCATGCAAAAAGTCTTGAAAAACTATTATAAAGTAGAAATAGCAACATTTTGACAAGTGTTATTATACATATATAAAAATGCTACTAAAGACACAAGGCTGCGACCACATATACAACAGATGAAAAAAATGTTGTCTTATCTTACAGCAAAATTTTTTTTAGTTTTCACAGCACTTCAAAATGTTATTATATGTCAAATTTGGCGTAATGGCATGATGCTGCTGACAGACTCCTAGAGGTGTTGTGTTCGAGAGGGCTTAGGCTCAGAATGTCTTTCTCAAGTGAGTTAATTAGATATGAGGTTTGGGGGTTATGCCTAGATAGATTAGGAATTTCAACAAAAAAAATAAATTAAGTGCTGCAAATTATTATTCATTGTGATGTATAACAGCACCTTATAAATTGCTGTCAAGATGCTGTTTTAAGTTTTTTTTAGCAGCATAAATTAAATGGTTTTAAGAAAATGCTGCCAAATCTAATATATGGCGTAAGTAGTGGCTCCATCACCATTGTAGAAAAGCATGGAAATGAGCCTTCAATGTGAAAGTTAGATATTTTTATTGAAGAAATTCCCTTCAATGTGAAAGTTAGATATTCTTATTGAAGAAATTCTGAGAGCAAAAAAAAAAAAATTGTGGTGACCAAAAATCAACCATTACATAGTACGTAGATAAGTATTTCCAATCACTTCCAGTTGTTGGCAACAATGTCAGCCAAATCCACAACCCTTTGAGAGTAACCCCACTCATTGTCGTACCAAGCAATCACCTTAACCATGTCATCTCCCATGACCATGGTGAGTGATGCATCAACGGTGGAGGAGACATCAGAGCACCTGAAGTCGACCGAAACAAGGGGTTCATCACATACGGAGAGGATACCCTTAAGCTCTTTCTCGGCACTCTCTCTGAAACCAGCGTTCACCTCTTCAGCAAAGGTCTTCTTTGAGACCTGGACGACTAGGTCAACGACCGAGACATTCGGTGTTGGTACACGCAAAGCAATGCCATTAAGTTTGCCTTTGAGAGTAGGGAGTACAAGAGCCACAGCCTTAGCTGCACCAGTTGAAGTCGGGACAATGTTGAGAGCTGCAGCTCGGGCACGCCTGAGGTCACGGTGGCTAGCATCAAGTAGCCTCTGGTCACCAGTGTACGAGTGAGTTGTAGTCATGGTGCCCTTGATGATACCTGCCATATATTACGTCAGCAATACATTAATATTGCATGACAACATGAATCGCAGTAAATTAATTTCTGCCTCTTAACAGTTAAACTGCTAGAAGTTTCCCAAGACTTGGAATTTTAGACTGGACACCAGGTGTATAACTAGTAAAAAACGTTGTCATTCTTGTAATAGGCACATCAGTACCGTCTACTGTCATGCGTACCATTTAATTGGAAAAATTTTAAGAAGTGCGAATTAAAAAACAGACGCATGCAAGTTTAGAAATTTGTAGGCACGGGGACAGTACCAAACTTCTGGTCCAGAACCTTGACGAAGGGAGCAAGGCAGTTGGTGGTGCAAGAAGCATTGCTGATAATGGGCTCATCTGGGTTGTAGGTGTCAGCATTAACTCCTACAACATAGGTTGGGATGTCACCCTTTCCTGGGGCAGTGATGAGCACTTTCTTGGCTCCTGCTTGTATGTGCTTACCTGCACCATCTCTATCGACAAACACACCAGTTCCTTCTATCACCAGGTCTATCCCTAACTCCCTACATCAATATTTTCAGTTTGAATAAAAACAAAACAATTTTTAGCAATTGTTACTTAATTTGTATGCAAATATTGCGATGCATTAATTAAAAGTGAAACTGGAAACATGAGAAACAGAAATTCTTACTTCCATGGGAGGTTGACGGGGTTGCGGTCAGAAACGACCTTGATGACCTTGCCATCAACAGAGATGCCATCATCGCCGACAGGCTTGACATCGGCTTCAAAGATGCCAAGGGTAGAGTCATATTTGAGAAGGTGAGAAGCCTGCTTAGTACCACCAGTGTCATTGATGGCAATGACATCAAGTGGGGAATCCATACGGCCGTGCCAGCACCTTAAGAAGTTCCTGCCAATCCTACCAAACCCATTTATCGCCACCTTTAGCTTTGCCTCTACCATCCCTTTCCTGTATCCACCAATATTGCTTCCCAACTACAAACAAGAGTATGGGTCCAAATGCATACAAGTGAAAAAACAGGGTAATTCATTTGTAATTTGAAATTTTAACCATAAGTCTGAGGATATAATCCAATCAGTACATTATCTATCGCAAGAACCAAAGTTGCAAGGCAGTGAGGTACATACATTTCATAAATAGGTATGAATTAATTGTTCTTCCACAAATAGAATGGTGTTATATAAAGAGATAATTTGAAGATACTTTCACTTGTTCTTTTCTAATAAGGGGCTTAAATTAATTGAAGACTATAACGAGATTGCTCTTTTACTAATTGCAGACTACAAACGATATTGCAAGTCTGTTGAGGAATTTATTGTCCAAGAAGGACAGTCGTGAGCTTGATTTTGTATTATTAAGGTGATTTCGGGTTCTTAATATATAACCATCTTAACTGCCTTAGTATATTTGTACGAATATACGATATAATGGTAAATATAGTGGAGAAAGTGCTTCTCCATCAGAGGTTAGTCCATTCCCATCTTCTCTATAAATAATGTAAATGCAATAGGATATATATATATATATACATATATATATATATATATATATATGTGTGTGTGTGTGTGTGGCATCATCACTCTGCTATAAAGAAATTTTCTCTGTTCAGAATTCAATAACAATATGACAGTGGAGACGAGGATGGAGAAGTACTGATAAAGTGGGTAGAGCGTCAAACTCACAGCAGATGTCTGAAAAGCAACGACTGAAAGGAAGTCATCTGAGGTTTTCCTGGCAAAGGGAAGGCTAGCTGAGTTGCGTAGACCTGAGAATTCTGCAAAACCCTTTCCATTTGCCTGACAGAAAAAGAAACACTGATTTCAGCATCACTTCAGCGCAAAACCAGATTAGTAAAAGGGATGTAGTAAGGCGTAGTACTAATAAGACGTGCTGCAATGAACCTGAAGGGTTGGTTTGGCTACAGAAACAGTAGCCGAAGCCATAATGGTTGTGAAGGAAGCTGCTTAAGCAGTGGTGGTGATGCGTAGCAAAGAAAGACAGAAACCTGGCAGAGGTTATTGTTTGATTAAGTACAACAAGTGTAGAATTGAGCAGTAAGTAATTGGTCGATGACTGAAAAGAGAGGATTAGATTATGGATAGCCTCTCCTTCAATGTATGGTTGTGGTTTGAGCTTTTGCGTTTGTGTCTCTCCATCCCTAGCTTTCCTTTTCCAATCATGTGACTCCCTAATTTCTTCCATCTGTTTTTAGATGTTCGGGCTGTGCGGGCCTTTATGGCATATTAAACCCTGTGGCTATAAATCTATTTTGAAAGTTTTAGACGCTTGTGAATTGTGTCCCGGGAGTTTTTTTTATACCATTGGAGGGTTGTGGAGGGATGGATGGATAAGATTTTGGCAGTGGTTACTGCCTAGGCTATCCTTGTCCACAACTAGAGGTGGCAATCAGGTGGGTTTGAGTTGGGTAATTTTGAATTCAAATTTAGATCATTTTGAGTTTAGGTCGTTTTCGGTTCGAGTTCTTTTAGACTCGGATTATTTTGGATTTAGATTATCTCCGCAAAATCGGTTTATTAAAGTGTGCAGCACTCACGTTTATATGTCCAAAGATTTTTCATTTCCTTTTCAATATAGGATTGAAGCACCCTACCTACTTTCCCTTGAAGGGCTTGGAATGACATTCTCCCCCATCCAATCTCGTGATGCCTCCATCACGAGCTTTTTCACCCAACCTACCCCCTTGTCTTGGCGCTCAGCGTGGAGTCACAGCTGGCCCACCTTGCCCAACCCCATTGGGACGCTCTGCGTGGACTCGAACACTCAAAGGTTGACTCTGATACCACTTGTCACGTGGTTGTTACCCTTTCCCAACCAAATCAACTTATTAGGGTGTGCAAGGCTCACACTTATATACCCAAAGACCTCCTTTTTCCTTTCCGATGTGGGATTGAAGCACCCTACCTACTTTTCTTGGAGCGATTGTCGTGGCATTCTCCCCTTCCAGTCTCGTGACACCCTCGTGACAGGCATTTTCCACCTTGCCTACCCTAAGAAAAAAAAGTGAGCGGTGATTAGATTGATAATAAAATAGAGTCTTAGATCACAAACAGTGATTTGATTGATGATAAAGAAAGAGAATTCTTAGTTCAATTCTCTACTTTAACGATAGAAAAAAGGATTGATCAAATTCTATTATGTCCGACTTATAGTGATCATTTATCAAAGAATGATTCTGTTTATCAAATGATTGAACAACAAGACCAATTTGCTTCCCATACTTAGTTGACATTCATAAAAAGTATCTAATGAAGTATGATGTTTAGCATAAAGACGAATATTTCTTGTTCATTATCAGATAATTACTTATTTACAAAATAAGGCCACCTATTTACATTATTCCTGTGGTGAAGGGTGAGTAAAAAGTCGAATAACCGAACAAACCAATCAAAATCGAATTAATTCGGTTCATTCGATTTGATTTATTCAGTTTCGATTTAGGTCGGTTAGATTATTAGGTTTAAATGTGTTTATTCGACCGTTTTATGTTTTTTTATTTCTAAACCGAACCGGCCAAACAAATCGAATTAAAAAATAAATAAATTATATATTTATATTTGTATTAATCATACCCAACCCAATTATCCTACCTAACCCATAACCTTATTGCCCAATTTCATAAACCTAATTTCATAAGCCTAAAACAAAATCCAAACCGATATAACCGATCGAACCGAACCGATTAATTTCGTGATGTGAACCCTAAGGGTTAAACCCTTTGAACCACTAACAAATTGAAATACCCTAACCCCAAGAAAGCCAAGATTCAGGCAATGGAACTTAAACTCGTAGAAATCTTGGATCAAAGAACCTAGATTAGCTAAGCTAACCAAACCCCAAGAACACTTGTTTTTAGAACCTAAGTTTGATAGGAAGAACACCACAAAGAAAGGATTTCTTTGATAAGTTCATTAGTTCTGTCAAGAACTAAAAAGAGTGAAACACTCATTTTGAATAAATTCAAACTCACTAAATTCAGAATTGTTAAAATGAATAGGCAACTAGAACATGTATTTATAGCCTCCCTATTAACCTAACCCTAATTGCTAGTTACATGATGAATTTGGCCAGACCTAAATAATAATAATAAAACTCCCTAAATATGGGCTGAACGTGCTCAAGCCCAAACCTAATTAAATTAAAAGATATCAACCTAGTTTGGTCTTATAATTACATAAGGAAAGGTTTCTATGTATTCCATCCACCTAGCATGTCTCTTATTCGACTTACCTTGACCCTTGAGATGTTTCAATGACTCATGATCAGTATGTATCACAAACGCCTTAGGCCATAAGTAATGCTGCCATGTCTCCAAGGCTCTAACAAGTGCATAGAGCTCCTTGTCATAAGTTGGATAGTTCAAGGCCGCTCCACTAAGCTTCTCACTGAAGAATGCGATTAGACGCTTTTCCTGCATTAAAATAGCTCCAATTCCTATACCTGAGGCATCACATTCAATCTCAAAAGCTTTGTCAAAGTTAGGTAATATAAAAAAGGTGCTGAACATAACCTATCTTTAAGATTAACAAATGTTTTCTCTTGTTTATTGTCCCAATGAAAACCAACATTCTTTTTAATAATTTCAATGGTGGTGCAGCAATAGTGCTAAAGTCTTTAACAAAACGCCTATAAAAACTAGCTAAACCATGAAAGCTTCTTACCTCACTTACCCCTTTTGGTGTCGGCCAGTCCTTGATGGCCTTGACTTTCTCTTCATCCATCTCAATACCTTGTGAGCTAACAACATATCCAAGAAATATAACTCTATCCATGCAAAAGGTACACTTCTTAAAATCAGCATACAACTTTTCAGTTTTCAACACATTAAACACAAACTGCAAATGTTCAACATGCTCATCTAAGCTTTTGTTGTACACTAAAATGTCATCAGAGTAGACTAGTACAAATTTACCTAGAAACTCATGCAAAACATGATTCATTAATCTCATGAAAGTACTAGGTGCATTAGTAAGTCCAAATGGCATGACTAACCATTCATATAACCCATACTTAGTCTTAAAAGCTATTTTCCATTCATCACCCTCTTTCATTCGAATCTGATTGTAACCACTCTTAAGATCTATTTTACTAAAAACACAAGATCCATACAATTCATCTAGCATATCATCTAATCTAGGAATGGGATGACGATACTTTACCGTGATATTGTTGACTGCTCTACAATCAACACACATCCTCCAAGACCCATCCTTCTTTGGTACTAGAAGAATTGGAACAGCACATGGACTCATGCTTTCTCTTATGTACCACTTACTTATCAAATCTTCAACTTGCCTTTGAAGTTCCTTTGTCTCCTCCGGATTACTTCTATAGGCTGGTCGATTTGGAATGACTGCTCCGGGTACAAAATCAATTTGATGCTCAATGCCTCTTATGGAAGGCAACCCACTTGGCATCTCCTCGGGAATAACTCTTAACAAAGAAACAGCAACACTAGGAAGAGCTTGGTTAGATTCATCAAGATTAAGATATGATTCTTTATAAACAAGGAAGATCATGGGCTGATCTTCTAAAAAAACCTCTCACTCTCTTTTGCATAAAAGCTCATCTTTGTTTTTGCTTTTCTTTCTTGTGGCATCACTTTCTTTTTTTCAACCACTTCTCTCTTTTTTTCACTTTCTTTTTCCTCTCCCTTTTCGACCAATCTCTTTTTTTTTTTTTTTTGTTCTCTTCTTTTTCCTTATTAGATTATGCCACACTCAATTCTTTTTTCTCAAAAACAAATTTCAATTTCAATTGGTATTCATAGACCTGCTTTGGTGTTAAAGGAAAAAGGTTGCTGGTTTTTCCATCTTTTACAAAGCTGTATCTATTCCTAAACCCATCATGTGTAACCTTTCTATCATACTGCCATGGCCTCCCCAACAATAGATGGCCAGCATGCATAGGCACTACATCACAAAGCACCTCATCACTATACCTCTCAATAGTAAAAGCTACCCTTACTTGCCTATTTACCTTAACCTCCCCACAATCATTCAACCATTGCAATTTGTAAGGCTTAGGATGTTTAAGCATAGGTAAACCCAACTTTTCTACTAAGGTAGTACTAGCTACATTGGTGCAACTCCCCCCATCAATTATCATACTACATACTTTATTGTTCACAAAACATCTAGTATGAAAAAAAAATTTCCCTCTACATCATCTATTTTAATTTGTGCATTCAAAGCATGCCTAGCAACAAGAGATTTACCTTCCACGAGGTAGTCCAAGTCAGCATCATCACCATCACTAGCATCCTCCAATTCTGGCATGTCAACACAATCACCCTCACGTTCGGTCAGGACTTCACCATTAACATGCATGATCATCACCCTTTTGTTTGGACATTGAGATGCAATATGGCCTGAACCCAAACATTTAAAGCATTTAATATCTCTATTCCTTGAAGAATTGGAATTTTGAAATACCTTGGGTTTGTCTTTGCTAGTGCTCTTTTCTTTCCCCTTTGGTGGTTCGGTTTTGCCCTTGACAATAGCCCAGTCTTTGTCCCACTTTGGTTTCCAAAGAGTGCTAGAAACCGAAGAATACCTTGCTGCCCCCTTTCTTTTCAATTGCCTCTCCACTTTCATAGCCATGTGCACTATGTCTTCTACCTCTACATAATGCTGTAAGCCACTCAAAAATCTAGCCATGGTGGCTTCCCGATCCTCCTCCACATTGGCTCTAATCATAGCCACCTCCATCTCCTTATAGTAATCCTCTACACTCCTAGACCTTTGGATAAGGTTTTGAAGTTTTTGGTAAAGGTCCCTATAATAGTGGCTAGGTATAAACCTCTTTTTTATGAGAGCTTTCAATTCCCTCCATGTCTCTATAGGTCTCTCATGGTTTCTCCTCCTACTGGTTACTAGTTGATCCCACCAAACTATGGCATAAATAGTAAATTCAATGACTGCCAACTTCATATTCTTCTCCTCCGAATAGTTGTGACAATCAAATATCAACTCAACTTTTTTCTCCCACTCCAAATACACGTCATGATCAGTTCTACCTTGGAATGGTGGAATTTTCATTTTAATATTCCCAAGGTTCCTATCTTCTCTATTTTCCCAATCATGACCCCTAGTGTTTCTCCTAGGTGCTACTCCATGCCTAACTCCTCTAGGCCTAGCCATAGCAACCTCCTCAACAAAGTCATGCTCATTAACCACACTAGGCTCACTCCTAGCTTCCCTACATTGCCCATCTTGTAGGTTTTTAATGGCTGTCGATTGTCTCCCTAACTTATCTGACATATCCGCCATCACAAGATTCATACACTCAAACGATTGTTGCATGGCTTTCCACGCAAAGAATGGATTTTCATCCCCTAGTGTGATGAACTACTCTTTTGAGACATCTTAAAATTGCTGAAAAACAAATGTTAGTGATGATAAAAATTTAAACTCACACACTCCCTTAGTGTTTACACTCAAATATGATATCACTCCAACTCTTGTTTGCACTCTTTTAGGCTTTTTCTTTTATAATCTTACTTATCCTTGCCTTTTACCACTCTATTTCCTCTTTCAGATTCTTTAGGAACTAAAAGAACTCTTCAAGAACTCCCCTTGCTTAATTCTACCTAGCAAAATACTCAAGAAACAAGAAACAATTAGTAAGAAGGTAAAACAATAAAAAAACAAGAACAAGATTACCAAGAATTCAAATCTTTCTTATTTCCCTTGATATTTTTTGAATATTTCTTTCTTTTTCTTGCTGTTCGAACAATTTTTTTCTTTTTTTTTTTTCAAGAACGAGACTTCTTGATTTTCTTGAAATCTCGGATGAACTTCTTTTTTCTTTCTTGAGACTGTTCGAATGCCCCTCTGAATTTTTTTTCTTTTTTTTTTTTAAGATTCGGATCAAGAATCAACAAGAAGAAATTTTTATAGATCAAGAATTCAAGAAACGAAATCTTGATCTAAACCACTTTTCAAGACTGAAACTCCAAACTTAGATTGCCTAAAAACTATAACCCTAGAGAAAATGCCTAAAACTATAATCTCAAGACAAGAATGCCTGAAACCCTAAAATCTTATTAGATTGATTTGATTCAATTACAAGAAACGAAACCCCAAAGCAAGACTGTCGAAAAACTATAACCCCAAGACAATAATGCCTAAAGCTATAGCCCCAAGACAAAAATGCCTGAAACCCCAAAATCTTGTGAGATTGAAAAAAAGATATCACCCTAAACCCTGCAATATGGTAAAGAGGATAAAAAGATTAGACTTGATTGGAACCCTAAGCTCTGATACCAACTGATGTGAATCCTAGGGGTTAAACCTTTTGAACCCACTAACAAATTGAAATACCCTAACCCCTAGAAAGCCAAGATTCAGGCAATGGAACTTAAACCAGTAGAAATCTTGGATCAAAGAACCTAGATCAGCTAAGCTAACTAAACCCCAAGAACACTTGTTTCTAGAACCTAAATTTCATAGGAAGAACGCCACAAAGAAAAGATTTCTTTGATAAGTTCACTAGTTCTGTCAAGAACTAAAAAGAGTGAAACACTCACTTTGAATAAATTCAAACTCACTAAATTCATAATTGTTAAAATGAATAGGCGACTAGAACATGTATTTATAACCTCCCTATTAACCTAATCCTAAACTCTAAACCCTAAACCCTAATTAAATTAAAAGATGTCCTCCCAGTTTAATGAAGATAGACCCCATAAGCCTAATGGACATAATACATAAATCAGGCTCAAAAGCCTAAGTAATTATAAGACCCAACTAAAACTTCTAATTTAGGCGCCACACCATTAATGAATTGGTCCCCACTTCATACTAAATAATGAACTAAAAATAGGCCCACTGATTCATTAATATTGCTGCCCCCTTGAATTCCTCTATGGCCCATCATGTGAAGCTTGGATCACATGGACCAATTCTTGGTCTTCCTCATTCAAGCAGCCCAAATAGAATGGCTTGACATTGCTTAAAAGACTTGTAGATTCTTCCCAAGTCCTTTGCACCAATCCTTGCATAGCTTCTTTGAGCTTCTTGGATCTTGACCTTGTAATAGGCCCAATTAGAACATGCAATAGATCTTGAAGTCCAACACCATCTTGATTCACATCATTTCAATTCGGTTATTTTGGTTTCTTGTATAGAGTTTGGTCGATTCGGTTAGTTTTTCAAGTTCGATCGATTTATTCGTTTTAGAATTTTAGAACCGAATCGACCGAATGCTCACCCCTACTTATGGTGATTGAATCCATTCCTGCCATCCTTTAAGAGTTTTTTTCTCCAATGTGAGATCTAAGTCGTTTTAAAAGGTAAGCTCAATAGCTCATCCCGTGAGAGCTGCACTCTCTTATCAAGTATATTGGCCTTTCATTCTAGACCTATCAATTGGACAAGTAGGGTTGGTTTTGGATTGGACCAATTCAGGTCATAAAATTTTTGAATCTTTTTCGGGTTTAGGTCATTTCGGGTTCAGGCCATTTCATGTTTGGGTCATTTCGAATTTGGGTTATTTTGGGTTCGAGTCATTTGAGTTTAATTTATTAATTTTAAAATCAAATCAGATCAAATTTAAACAAGTTATTTGATTGAATTAGATTTAATTATAATTTTATTGAAATATAGAAAATAATAAATAATATTTAAAAATAAATATAGATATTGTATTTTTTAATTTAAAAATAAATATCTATCTAATCCTAGTTTTTTGGATTCAGACATAATCTGGTAATTTTTCAAGTTTAGGTATTCGTTTTACTTAAACGAGTATTATTGTATATCTGAAATAGTTATCCCAATCCATTTACATATTTTCAAATGTATTATTATAATGCAGTGTACAAATCATTATAATGCAATCACTACAAGAAAAAGCATTTTTAGTGAAGAAGAAAATAGTCACTAAAAGCTTAAAATATGATCACTACAATTTATAGTGACCAATTTTCAAGTCGTCACTTGTCGTCACAAATACCTCCGTCACTATTTTAATAGTGACAACTTTTATGAATTCATCAGAATAGTTTATTTTTTTGTGACCAAACTTTTCGATTATAAAAAGATTAGAAAATGTGACTGAAAAAAACTTGTCACAATAACACTCTCTATTATGACAATTTTGTGGTCTCTAAAACATTAAAATTGTGACAATTTTTTTTATCACAATAACTTAATTTTTTTGTGATGACATTATCGACTCTAAAAATAATGACAATGATGACAGAAATTGTTGTCACTCATGGTATTTTTATTAGTGACGAATGTTTCTTCACTATTGTTCATAGAAATAATGTCCGATGAATTATCACAAAAATTTTAAAATTATTTCTTATGGTTATTCTCGTAATCAATAAACTAGTTATTGTCACAAATAAAATTTGTCAATTTATATTATAAAATCATTAATGGCTATAAAATACACATTGTCACAAAAATTTGCACGTATAAGTAATATTTCAATTAAAACAATACTAATATCTCTCCAACAAAACCCTAAATAATTACTACAAAAGAAAAGTTTTTAGTCCACCAATATGAAAATGTTCATGTAGAAATCCAAGCTAGAAATCCATAGATAATCCCTCCAATGAAGTTCTACACTCTGAATTATTTTCCTACAAAAAAAGTCAATAAATAGTCAAAAAGTATACTATATAATTGTTATTATGCATTGGATAATAAAATTTTACAAGAATGCGACTTTTAGAATAAGAAAAAGTTATGCATTGGATAACAAGTGCTAGAAAAAGAATAAGATAAAATTTTGTACCTCCAAATGTTGTGTTCAGCATAAAGGACATGCTCAGCCCACCTTTGTAACACCCCGCAAATAGATCAAATGCAGAGCCTCTGTGAAGTATCTTAAAGAATAAATCAAATAGATTGCTTTGCAACATGGGATCAAATTTTCATTGAAACAATAAACATGAAAGATGAGCATGTTACATAGAATGAAAGGCACGTGGTTAAGCCGTCAAATAGTCAAATTTCAGCATATTAATGGAATTGAAATGGAGTAATGCCAATGCTAGGAATTTATATGCTAGAAAAACCTAAAATATTTTCCTGAAGAAAAAAATCAAAAACCTTGCATAATAAGAACCCTTTAAATGTGGCGCAGCTAAAGTAGCAGCATCAGTCCAGCATCCAGCATCTTGTAGTTGCATAAGAGTTAAAATAACCATCAGTCAAAACACTAACAACAAGAATAAAGCATAATAAGTAGTTGTTCTATGTACTGTTGAGAAATAATTTCATTCTCTTTCCAACTTCGTACCAAGTGCCATGAAACAGGTTATAAGAAATTTCCAACTAAAGTACCCAGTGCCATAAAACAGGCCAAAGTATAACAATAACCATCCATAACTCAGAGAAGCTTCTATCAACCAGCTATTATCATTCAATAGTTTACTTTTGTTTTACATGTAATTTATCTATTCGACTATACAAATCATTTGTGGAATACATAGAACAGAAGAACCCAATGTAATTTATCCTGAAAATTGTTGCTAATGAAGTAACCGATAAATAATCTCTAACTCTTGAGTTAAGAATTTATGATATTATTATTAAAAACTATTAACCTGAAAAGTAAAATGGCTTTTCTATGTTACCTAGAAACAAACAGGGTAAATTAGACTTAAAACTGTTATATATTATATATACAGACAGAAAGAAAGAAGTTAACAACCTATCTATTAAGAACAAATCAAAAAGACCTATAAAATTAGATCAAATCAAAAGGACCTATACGTTAAGAGCAAAAACTAACACCAATTCAAACATAACATAATTGAAGAAAAATTAAAGGGAGGAAATATTGAGCAATGGGGGTTTCGGGTATTATGGGGGGCGGCATAAGGGTTTCAGCTTTTATGGGGAAGTTAGGGTTTTATCTGGTATGAAGGAGGTGGTTGCCAGTGTGGGACGTTATTGGGGAACTGGAATTGTTGCAGGAGTGTGGGGAAAAGACATGGCATAAGCAGGCGGAGGGAAAAAGGAAGAGCTACTGGAGGGTTTTGGGGGGCCGACGACAGAGGAAGAAAAGGCAGTGCCTGCCGTCGTCGGGGAAGGGTATGCCATTAGAACAGACGATAGGGGGGAGAGGGATGGCTAAGGGGTTTGGTTGAGGGTAGTCGGTGGAGAGAAATAGTGAATGAGATGGTGAGATAAAGAAAACGAGGAAAAGAGTTTTAGGTTTTTTTAAGACAATTTGTGACCAAATTTCTGTCAGGTATTATCCGTTAGTAGTTAGTGACAGATTTTTCGTCATACAATACCCTATTATCTTATTTAAAACTATTTTTATTTAAAAATTGATTTTTATAAAATTCTTAAAAGTTCGTCACAAACTTTTGTTATTAAGTACCATCTCGTTTCTTGTGACAAAATTTTAATGACAAAACTTTGGCATCAAAACTTTGCAAAGGATTTTGTGACGTAATATTTTTTCGTCACATTGCCATTACAAGTCGGTCACTAAATTTGTCACAGTGAAATGAACTCATTTTTCTTTTATAGAGTGAAATGAACTCATTTAATCATTATTTACGTCTCAAATTCGTCACTTGTTAAGAAATATCAATAATAAAAAAAATTGTGAAGAACATTTTTCCCGTCACATACAACATTTTTTGATAGTGTTAATATGGCGAGCATCTTGTTGTGCACCACTTGAACTTGTCAAGGACTTGTATATTTGCTTATTGGCATAAGTAAATTAAATTAATAAATTAGATTATGAATAATTAATTACAATGTATATAAATGAAAAAATTAAAAGTAAAATAGCTTTTATATAAAGTTGGTTTTTAATCGTTTTGAAGAATTAAAGCTATTAAAGTTATCCTAATGCTCCAAACTAAAACCTATGGATGTCATAATTAATTGAAGAATCAAACAAAGAACTTTACTTACCTTTTTTTTTCAATTACATTGACATGATATTCCAATAAAATACATTTTAAATTGATGATCACTAGACAATGTTTTGGTACATTAGGCAAATACTAATTGATCATTAGACAGTTTTGATAATATAGTTTTATCTTATAGGAATTTTATTCCACCCCCTAAACCCACCAGCTGAGACCTTGGCTCCTTCTTGAATTTATATCATTATTTTGTTAAGGTTATGTATCTTTTGTAAATATCTATCAATATATTAATATTAATATAATATTAATAATTTGAAATATTTTTATTAAAAAAAAACTTTTACAATTATTATTGTAATAAAACAAATTTGTTGATAAATAAATCGTTACTCCAACAAAAACATTAATATTTTAAATTTGTTAATATAAATGGTAACAAACTAGTTTTTAGTCACTATAGTTTTCATAATAGTGACGATTTTAATTGTCACATTGATAAATTCATTATTGTGACGACATGTAGTTGACATTAATTTATAATGTTTAATGGTGACAAAAAATTTCGTAGCAAAAAATAAATTTTGAAGTGACAAACAATTTTGTTGTCGCAACAATGTCTAATAATAGTGACCATTTTATAAGCCATCACTATTACATTATTTCTCACCAAAAAAAAAAAAAATTGGCGCCAGTTTGTGTATTCTATTAGTGACCAATTTGCAGTGACAAATAAATTTGTGTCATAATAATACACTTATAGTGACAACTTAATTGTGAAAAAAATTAAACTGTCACAATTACCATTATACTAGTGACTAAATAACAACACATCACAATTACTTATAGCAATAGTGTCACACAATAAATTCGTCACAACAAATCTACTATTTTGACGAAATTGCTCATATTCACAAAAATATCATCACTAATAATCTTAATTGTTGTAGTGAATAGACATATCAATGACCTATTTTATATACTTTTAGAAAATCATATTATAAGACTTAAGAGATTATACATTTAAATAAAAATAACACATTTGCCCTAAAAATAACATGTATAATGATAAGAGATTATATAATTTGATCTAAATTACATGATGATTAAGATATTATTATAACATAACGTACAAATCATTATGATAATATACAAGTATCGTTATTAATAACTTATTTTATGTACTTTATTCTAAATTTCATAAGAATGAATTATACTTTTAAAATAAAAATAATACCTTTATTTTAAATAATATGTATAACGTTAAAAAAAATGTTATAAGATTATCATGAGTAGATCTATGATAATTAAAATATATACTTTATTTTAAATTTTAAATTTTATTATAAGATTATCATAATTGATATAATATTTTATTAATTTATTTAAGAGATTATTATATATTTAAAAGACTATTTTAGTCTTTGAACAATTATCCTGAAATCTTGAATAATTAATTTAAAAATTGTTATTATGGTAATAATACAACAAACTTACTATTTATCTAATCAATATTTTGAATTAAAATAAAGATATTACAATTTATTTACAATCGATTGATTAAAGTTTTAATTTCTAATACCTTAACACTATATATCATAACATCAAACTTGTTTTTCATTTTCTATTTTTTCCCAAAACCATTGTCCGTATAGTTCATACTTCATCATACTTCAAATATGACATGGAATAGAGATTCTCAATCTCAACAAGGAATCTTCATTTCTCAATAGAATTATGCCAAACAAGTTCTGAAGAAATTCAACATGGAGAATTGCAAAGCTGTTTGCACTCCATTAGCTCAAAATGAGAAACTCAGCAAAGATGACGCTCTGCCAAGGTTGATGAAACAAAATACAGGAGGCTAATTGGATGTTTGTTGTATTTGACAACAACTAGACCAGACACAATGTTTGCTGTCAACCTCCTTTCTAGATTCATGCATTGTCCTACTGAAACACATCTCAGAACAGCAAAGAGAGTGTTGAGATACATCAAGGAACAATTGATTTTGGTGTTTCATTTCAAAATCCAAATGAAGTGAAGTTACTGGGTTATACAGACAATGATTGGGCAGGATCCAGTGATGATGTGAAGAGCACTTCCGGCTATTTATTTACACTTGGGTCAGGTATATTTGCATGAAACTCAAAGAAGCAAGAAACAGTGGCTCAATCAACTGCAGAAGCTGAGTACATTGCAGCAGCAGCCACTGTGAATCAAGCAATTTGGATAAGGAAATTGTTGGAAGATTTAGGCCTTACTCAAGATTATGCTACTGAGATTAGATGTGATAATCAATCAGCAGTGGCTATGGCAAAAAATCCTATGTTTCATGGAAAAACAAAACATATCAAGATTAAATACCATTTTGTTAGAGAAGCTGAAGCAGGAAATGAAATGAGGCTAGTTCACTGCAACTCAAAAGATCAGCTTGCTGACATTTTAACTAAAGCTTTACCCAAAGCAAGGTTTGAAACATTAAGAGCAAGTCTTGGTGTTTCCAATAAAAATGCCAAGGAGGAGTGTTAAATATTATGGTATTTTTGCCGTTGACTCATTTTGGTTATCTTTTGATATCTTTTGTATGTTATCTTTGATTTGCTGACAGCATATCTAGTGTCTTTATTTATCAAGCTATGTCAGCTGGTAGTTGGTCCATTAGATTGGAAGTTGATGGAATGTTTTTGATGTATTTGTTAAAGTGGTTGAACCACTGACTTTGTTCATTTTGTATATCATGAAATGTTGAAGCTCAACGTGCAGTGAGCCCATTATTCAAACTTTCTGTCTTTGTTCTCAGTTTATTTTTCTCAGCTTTCTTGGCTCTTTTCTGGTTTGCTCCAACAAGGTAAGACTGAGCCCTTCGATTGAAAGCCCGTCCCTTCATAATATGTACACACAAAAAACAACAAAGATAAAGAAAATGAGTGCATTCGGATATACAGATTCAGATTGACGTTTAATTAATTAATATACGATACCTGTGTATTTGTCTAATTTGAGCTGAATCTGGGTACGTACCGTCATTTAGATAATTAATGTGATCAAAAGCCCAGGTAGTTACATAATTGTGGCCAAATGGAACATCTACAGCCTTTCTTGTTCTAGAGGCCAAGAATAGAAAGTATAGCTAGCCATAGACATAAAGTCTATAAAAAGAAGCCATGCCCGATGTATCTCTAAACAAGAAATGGCCAGTGCCATGGGGTGTAGGGTATATATAGAGAGATGCATAAGTATATATATATATATATATATTGTTATACATGCATGTGGTGTAGATAAATGCATGTGGTGCATGACTAGATTAGGATGAATGCATATAATGAATGAATTAAATTAAATTAATTACTATGTACATAATTATTATGGTGCATTGTATTCTCCTTCCCCTATTTATTTTTGGAGTTCTATATAAGGATGGGTTTTTCATCCAAGAAAGAATAATAGAAAAACACTTAGTGACATAGCTAGTTCCTGAAGAACTAGACTAGGAAAGTTCATATTTACTTTGTCTTGATCTCTCTTTATTTACTCTTTATTTTATTTATAGCATGTTATCAGCACGATCAAGTCTCTAACAGTAGTAAAATCTCTCAAGTTTCCTTTCATTATATCAAGGTAAGAATTTTGCTTTCTCTAACATGTGTTATCTAGAAATCTAGTATATTTTCTTATTTGCAAAAGTATATATCTTTACATATTCTATTATATGTTATATGTGAGATTTGAGATGTGTAATTTTTTTTAGATTCTTAATGTCCACCTGACTTTAGATTTTATATTTATTATATCAAGTGTCTTTACAATGACAAATCTCACGAATTTTGAATTCGCTGCTCTTGACATTTTCGGAAGAAATTATTTGTCATGATGCTGAGATTCATCTTGAAGCCATGAATCTTGGAAATACTATTGAAGAAGGAAACCAAACATCCCTGCAGGGTCGCACAAAAGCAATGATTTTCCTTCGGTACCATTTACATGAAAAATTGAAAACTGGGTACCTTACTATTAAAGATCCATTAGCCCTTTGGAATAACTTAAATAACAGATATGAACACGAAAAAAGGTGATTCTTCCAAAATCTCGATATGAGTGGATACACTAAATGCTACAAGATTTCAAAACCGTAAGTGAATATAATTCAGCCTTGTTTAAAATTAGCTCTCAATTGAAATTATATGGAGAGAATATTACTGATGAAGATATGTTGGAAAAAACATATTCAACTTTTCATGCCTCGAATGTGCTATTGCAGAAGCAATATCGAGTGCGTAGATTTACAAATATTCTGAGCTAATTTCTTGTTTACTTGTGGCTGAACTAAACAATGAGCTTTTGATGAAAGTCATAAATCTCGTCCTACTGACTCAACATCATTCCCTGAAGTGAATGTGGAATTTTCTCAAAGTCGTGGATGAGGCATTGTTTTTAAAAGGGATCACGGTAGAAAAAATTATTGGACCCTGATAATTATCATTCAAGTTCTAAAAGCAAAGGTGCTAAATGAATCAAAAGAAGTGGGTAAAAATGAGGAAATTCTAGAAAAGAGTAATAAAGTGGAAAACAATGACAATATTTGCTATAGGTGTGGAACTAAAGGTCATTGGTATCGAATTTATCGCACTCCAAAACATCTAGTTGATCTTTACAAAGCATCACTAAAGGAAAAAGAAGAAAAAATGTTGAAGTAAATTTACATGAACCTGTTGATCCTACTTATGATAATGAATCTTCTTTAAATGTTGATTTTGATGTTTTTGAGTTTGAATGTCCCTTCGCACACACGACACATTGCATATCATAAAGTCCTATACCCGGACTCGTCCCTATTAGGAGGGGGTAAAGTACCTACGCCTCGAGAGGTGAAAACCTCCGCAACGGCTAGCGAAACACCTTCAGAGTGTAAAGTACCAAAGTCTTTGAGAGGTGATAACCTCCGCCATAACTTTGGAAAATACTCTCACTCGAATTGAACCCTTCCGGTTGGAGCCTGTAATGGGTGAGGAATGGGGTGCCTTACTCATTCTACATGGATGATGTTAAGGAGCAATTTGGGGACCTTTTTAGCTTGGTCAAGTATCCTAAACCCAGCATATAAACAATACTTAGGTGGCCAAACTTTAAGATAGAGCCATGTCCAACCTTATATAGAGGAGAACCCGAATTTAGGACACATAAAGGGACACTTCTTACCCTATACTTTTTTCATTAACATGACTTTGTTTACCTAACACATTTGTTTTGCTGATATGCTCACCATGATGATGTAGTGCTTACACATGTTGTTGTATTTTTTATTTTTCCATAAGCTTTGTTGATACAATATCTAACTGTTTGTTTCTCTCTTTTCATACATCATGCATCTTCATAAAGTCATCTTGCCACATAACGGTCTAGATAAAAAGAATGTCTACTAAATCCATGGAAAACCTGATAGTCACCAAGCGTGAGTCTGCCAGTAGTTTGAAGCTTAGGTCTAAAGCAATCCAGCAAAGTACAGGAGATTGTCTTCCAGTCGGGTATGTCTCTACTCTTCCCGAGAGAGTTCACATGGATCTGGCACAGAACAACCTTGAAGATCTGATCAACATTTGGTATTCTTGGGATGGAACTCGACAAGAAACATTCAAACAAAAGTATGGGGACCTGGCTTTACTCCTATCTGTCAAAGTCGATAATAACCTGGTAAGAGCCATGATGCAGTTTTGGGACCCATCATACAGATGCTTCGTGTTCAATGAAGTGGATATGGTTCCAACCATAGAAGAATATTCAGCGCTGCTTCGTTTGGACCCTCCTAATCCAGACAAAGTCTATTGGAAGAACAAGACAGGTTATCGGAAGAAGGTAGCAAAGATCATGGGAATCAGCTTGACAGAAGTTGACAAGATTGTGAAGACAAAGGGTAAAAGCACTGGTATTCCATGGAATGTTCTCCGAAACTTCATTGTCAAACACCCGGATGATGATAAAGGTTTGGAAGTGATGGCTTTGGCTATTTACGGACTTGTGGTTTTCCCAAAGATATTGGGACATATTGAAACAACTGTGGTGAATTTCATGGACAAAGTTCAACACCAGATCAATACAGCTCCAGCTATATAAGCCGAGTCTATCAGGTCACTTAATCACTGCAGGAGAAATGGAAAGGGGCGTTTCATCGGATGTTTACAGTTACTCTATATCTGGATGAAAAGTCATTTCGAGTGCCAAGAGTCGAAGTTCCGAAAGCCGTACTTCACCACTAGCGTCCCTATCAAGGAATTCTGTGAAAGCACATGTCCTGAGTCAAGGTCAAAAGAAGAATGGATAATGATGTTACGAGAACTTACAAGCCAACAAGTGATCTGGAAGGCACCATGATGCCTCATGGACCTATGTTATTTTGCTGCGGTGATCCACCTTGGGTTCCTCTCTTGGGACTTTGGGGTGTCATTAGCTACTCTCCCATCATGGTACGAAGACAGGCGGGGTATAAGCAGTTCATATCGATGACCCACGGGCTTAACCAGGTAGATTTCTCTTATTCAGACAAAGGGGTTATCAACATGATAGAAGAACTCACAAAGGCTTGCAAATTAACGGTTAGAGTTGAAGGGGGCAATATCTCATGGAACACTACTCCTGAATACTCTGTGTGGCAGGCTAGAAGAGCAAAAGATATTGTAATTCATTGCAAAAGAAGTTCAGACAGTTCGGCCAAGGTTATAGCCTCGGATCCTATGCTGAAGATAGAAAAGGCTAAAAGGAAGCTACAAGAAGAGAAAGATGGATTAGGAGAAGAAAACCAAAAGCTGCAATCAAGGGTAGAAGAGTTAGAAAAAGGATTGAACAAAGAAAAAAGCAAAGCCAAGAAGCTTCGATTAAAAGTTCAAAAGTTGGGGGATGGTTTAGTGGAAAAAGATGGCACTATTCAGAAACTCACCGAAGATGGCGACACTTTGAAAGAATCCTTGTCAGGTATGGAAAAGAAGTACTCGCTTTTGACTACTGAGGTTGGGCGCCTAAAAGAAGAAAATAGGGAGTTATTGTTTGATCAAGAAAGAAGGGTAGCTGATTGCCAGGAATTGGTTGCCGAATTAATGAACTTGAAGGAAGAATGTTCCAAACTCCGAGATGTGGACTTTAAAAAGCAAAATCTTTTGGAGAATATGTTTGACCATTTCGATGTGGCATCCTGCAAGGCAGAAGACATGTATGATAGGATCATGGAGGTTAAGGCGAATGTACATCCGTTCCATGAAAACGGCCAGCTCATATACGAACTTTTGGATGAAGCTCAATCTCACTACCGTCAGATTGTCAAGTTCCTTTGGAGGCGTTAAGATTTTTCTTTTTTAGATTTATGATTTTAGGATTCTTTGTAAGAACTTTTCATTTTTTATGTTTTAGGACCAGTTGAAGTTGTTATTTTTATGATTTTAGGATCGCTTTGG
This sequence comes from Fremontodendron californicum, assembly GCA_030761205.1. Lineage (NCBI taxonomy): Eukaryota > Viridiplantae > Streptophyta > Magnoliopsida > Malvales > Malvaceae > Fremontodendron > Fremontodendron californicum. The sequence goes on from JAULJL010000040.1 coordinate 477,413, forward strand.
TTTTTTAGGATTTCTATGGATTTGGTAATTTTATTTATAAAATTCTTTTTATCTACATTTGTTATGTGGCTGGTGTTCTTTCATAACATTTCATCCGTATGGGCATAAACATCATCAATTTAGTTTTAATTTTTAAACATATCATCCTGATTTAAGAAACTTTGCTAAAGGTTCAAGGATAGCTCGACAGTTAGAATCTTCGAGACAGTCTTCTCGTCACTCTTACAACACTAGATCAAGAGTTAGAGAAATGGCCGAAGAGCAATCCTCAAGGATAGATAAGGTAGAACAAGCTCAGGATGAGATTAGAGAGCAGTTAAGTTCTTTGCTGGAAATGATGAGAAGTCTGAAAGAGAAGAATAAGGGTGATGAATCTGGTTCTCAGGGGAAAGAGCAGAATGTGGGCGAATCTTTATGTCCGCCCGGTTTTCGACCTCAAGATCAACATGAACAATTACAGCAGATGCCCTACATGGAAGGATTCACTTATCCACACGGCCAACCTCAAATCCCGGGGTTCTCTTTTCCTGTTCCTGGAACAAAGATAGACCTAGTCCAAGTTCCAGATTTGGGCGATCCCAAAGAGTTAGAGAAGCTGAAAATGGCAGAAGAGATCAAGTCTCGTAAAATGAAGATGATTGAAGAAAGGCTTCAAGCTGTTGAGGGGTTAGACTGCTATGGTTCTATGGATGCTGAGGGGCTTTGTTTAGTGCCGGATGTAGTAATCCCGCCTAAGTTCAAGACTCCTGACTTTGAAAATTTTGATAGGTCCAAGTGTCTCATATCTTATGTCACCATGTACTGCCGGAAAATGGCAGCCCACACCAGAAATGACAAGCTGCTGGTCCATGTCTTTCAGGATAGTCTTACGGGATCCGCTGCTAGATGGTATGTTCAACTAGACAGGAATCGGTTTCGTACTTGGAAAGAATTGGCCAAGGCATTCATCAGCCGATATAAGTATATTGTTGATATGGCTCCTGACCGTTTGTCTTTACAAAATATGGAGAAGAAGTCCACCGAAAGTTTTAAGGACTATGCCCAGAGATGGAGGGATATTGCTGCCCAGATCCAGCCACCTCTGACTGAGAAAGAGACTACGGTACTGTTCGTTAATACTCTTAAGGCTCCGTACTACGACAGGATGATTGGGAACGCCACAAAGAACTTTGCTGATATGGTGATTTCCGACGAAATCATAGAAAATGCCATCAAGAATGGCAAGATTGAAGGAGGAGAATCTGTTGTTAAGAGAAACAGTGTGACAAAGAAAAAGGAAGCTGATGTCCAGACTGTTGCATATGGGGGGCAACAAACGGGAGGTTACGTCCCGCATTTCCCGCAGTCCATGTACCAACCATACTACCCGAATACCAATGCCATCAATCCGGGTTCATATGCTTATCCACCCGCATCTCCACATGTATTCCAACCTAATTTTCGCCCCAGACCATTGGCTCCTCCAATTGGGCCATCTATACAAGCCAATCAACCCACAAGGGGACCACGAGCCAACCAGGAAATGATATCGTTTGATCTGATTCCCATGGCTTATGCAGACTTGCTTCCAGATCTTATCAAGAATCATCTGGTTGCAAGGGTACACCTAGAACCCTTAAAACCTCTATACCCTAGGTGGTATGATCCTAATGCCCGATGTGACTACCATTCAGGAAACATGGGACACTCCACCAAAAATTGCACTGCTTTGAAGTACAAAGTGCAAGGTTTGATTCAGGCCGGGTTGATAAATTTTGAGAAGAAAGGTGGCCCGAACGTCAATGGTAATCCGTTACCAAACCATGCAAGGCCGACGGTAAATGCTTTGGGAGATGGCAAGATTACCGTAATCAAGCAGAAAGTGGATGAGGTTACGACATCAATGGATTACATTTTCATGTCCTGGTTAAAGCTAGCATGATTAGTCCTAAACAGGCTAATTTAGATAGCTATCTTGGTGAATATGATCCAAGCAAGATTTGCAAATATCACCAAGGTATAGTGGGCCATTCGGTGCAAGGTTGTGTCAAATTCCGACAGGAGTTAAAGAAACTGATGGATCTCTCCCGGATTGAGTTTTACACAGAGTTTGGGGCAGATGAAATTGATGTGGTAATTGGAGAATCTTCGACGCCTTTTGTGAAACCGATCACATTCTTTTATGAGAAAAAAATGAGTCAGTTCGAGGATGAGAAGCCAACGGGGATCAAAAATCCTGTTATTACAATCAGTGTCCCTAGTCCATTTCCATATCAAAATGATAAAGCAGTACCGTGGAGATATGGATATGACATCATGATTAATCCTGAAGCTGCCAATTTAACTGGAGTAGGAGGAGTGACTCGGAGTAGGCGTTGTTGTTCGCCTGATATACTTGATAGAGACAGGAAAGGAAAAGCAGTGGAAGAAGAAACGAACGAAGAGCCAGGAAGCAAGACGAACCCATTGGCGATTCGGGATATGGAATATAAGAAGCCTGTGACTGAGAGAGAGGCTTTTGAATTTTTGAAGCTGATCAAACATAGTGAATATAGTATGGTTGAACAGTTGAATAAGATGCCAGCTCGGATTTTGCTGTTGTCACTATTGTTGAATTTCGAGCCTCACAGAGAAGCTTTGCTAAAGGTCTTGAATAAGGCACATGTGCCTCACAATATTTCCGTGGAAAATGTGGGTCATATTGCAGGAAATCTGGTGGCTACCAATTTCATAACCTTTAATGATGATGAGATTCCTCCCGAAGGTAGGGGCAGTACTAAGGCCCTCCATATCACTGCCAAGTGCAAAAGTCATGTCATGGCTAATGTACTTTTCGATAATGGTTCTTCCATTAATGTTATGCCGATGACTACATTGTCCAAGCTTCGATAGATGTGTCTCATATTCAACCTAGTCACATGATTGTGAGAGCCTTTGATGGGACCCGTCGAGCAGTTTTGGGAGATATTGAGATGCCTCTGCAGATTGGGCCTTGTACTTTCAAGATAAAGTTTCAGGTTATGGAGATTTCACCATCTTACAATTGTCTATTGGGAAGGCCATGGATTCACATGGCAGGGGCAGTTCCCTCATCGTTGCACCAGAAAATCAAGTTTGTTATAGAGGATTATCTGGTATGTGTTAACGGGGAAGAGGATTTGTTGGTAACCCAATCTCCAACCACGCCTTATGTCGAGGCAGCTGATGAAGCATTGGAATGTTCTTTCAGATCATTTGAGTTCATCAATGCGACATATGTTGGTGAAGGGTCAAAAGTGCATGCTCCGCGTTTCTCTCGAACTGTTAGCATGTTGTTCAAGCAGACTATTGGGATGGGTTGGCAAGTTGGTGCTGGATTGGGAAAGCATCGCCAGGGGATCAGGGAGATGCCAGAGATTCAAGTAAACAGAGAAAGGTTTGGGTTAGGCTACAGGCCAACCAGGAGGGATTGGGAGATGGTCGAGTTCGAGAAGAGGAAGAAAAGATTGGCTCGTGTGAAAGGGTACGAGTGGGAGCCGAGAAAGATGGTCTTTCCTCATCTTTATTCCACTTTTCATTTGGGAGGATGTATTTATCCCGATGCACCTCCACCAAATCTAGAAGCAACATTTTCTAATCTTTCTATTCAAATGGTGGTGAAAACAAGCATGAAATCTGATGATGAGAAAGAGTTGTTGGTGTACCCGTGCTCACCTGAAATGGAGTTGGGTAATTGGAAAGTGACGAAGCTGTCGGTTATCCTTGAATCTCATAAAATATAATGCAGTGAGTCAAGTCCTTATTTGCTCGTGCCCAAGGGCATTAGGGTTGGTCTTTTATGTATGGGTTAGTTTATTTCTCATTATTTTAATAAATTAGGAACAAGATGCATTTTCATTCCCTCTTTCATTCATGGTTGTTATTTTTTTTTTCTTTCATTGTTGCCTTTCTTTTTTTATATACCAATATATATTCTTTCGATTCAATTCAATTTCAAGATTCCAAGTAATGAATACAAAGACAATCTTAATAATAATTTGGGATTCAATTTTGAAAGTTATTTCCGCACTGGTGAACTTGAACATATATGACCATACTTTGCCATTTGATTTTGTGGAGATTATTGTGAAAAAGATAAAAGTTGATATGCAGTTTTGACATGATTGGAAGAAAATTGGCAGAATTGCTTCACAAGTATATTAATGGCTGTTGAATTCCTTTACAAGCATGTAGATTCCTTGTGGTGAATTTCTATAAGATTGTTATTTTCAATAAATGTTCTTTGATGAAAATATTCACATTTGAGATGATAATGGCCATCTTTCATATTCCTTTCACAAAATGAGAAATTATCCTTTGCTACCCCTTTTGAGCCTATTGGATTTTTTTCGAATAAACCCAACTAAGGATCACCCGCCACACCGGGGGGCAAGTATGGAAAGATGTCTTTCTAGAGGAGAACAAAGGATTGGATCATATTTCTAAGCCATGTAAAGAATGCCTTATGTCATAGAGGCAATGATGAGATGGATTGAGTTCCAAAACTTTGAACTCCCTTTGTGAAAAAAAAAAAAGAAATGAAAAGACAGATGCGCAAAGTTTTGAAAATCCTCATTGAAAAAGAAATGATCCATGGTTCGATTATCTTGGAAATGGAAAGAAAGATATGAAGTGTTTTGAGATAAAAAGATCCTTGGTTTGAATACCCTTAAACATATGTTTGAGCCTATTTTATCCATTCTTTCATAACCCCAAAACCTTGGCCTACATTACGTACCTGGAAAAGTCCATTTTGATCAAATGTGAATGTTTGAATTGGAAATCATGTATTGAATTAGGACACGCTTGTGGTATTATCAAGAGACAATGAAGCTTAGATGTATGAAGACAACTCCAAAAAAAAAAAAAAGGGAAAGGGCTTGTTACACTTTGATATGCTTAATTGCCTCCAAGAAGATTGAGACGAACACAGGATGAGGGAGGGTTCTTCTTGATACTTTGAGAAATAATTAGTTTTGAAGAAATTCCTCTTAAGTCACATGGCCATTGGAGATAGTACACAACTATTTGTGGAGTTCTTATGAAGTGAAAAGCTTTTTCGAAAGAAGCACTATTTTGAGAAAGACAAATGAAGATGATTTTCCAAATACTGTGGAGAAATGTTTCTTTGATGAAAAAAAAAAGAATAAAAGAAAAAAGGAAAAAAAAAAGAGAAAGAGAAAGAGAAAGAAAAAGGAGGACTCAAATTGAAAACCCGAAAAGGGCGGTTTGGGTCAATGGGGGTTGTCTAAGTTGAAAACCCGAAAGGGCGGCTTAGATATGAAGAGGATCAGCATCGTCCAGAGAATTTCATGAAGATAGGGACAATGTTTAGTTTGATGAACACTAAAGGATTGAAGACATCGATTGGGATTGGTTTTTAGATGAGGATTTTGAATGAACTATTAAGATTGTCTAAGTATTCATTGTTTGGATACTGTTTTGATATCCTAACACCTTTGTTGATAAACCTTTTGAGATGCTCTTTTATTCCTTGAGATGAATTCTTTTCCTTATTTTTTTTAATAAAGATCTTTCTTTCTAGCTTATTTTGCCTTCCATTTGTTATTCCATTTGTTATTCACAATTTTATACCTTTGCATTGAATAGAGGGAATGCATCATGCATTGCGTTTGCTATGAAATTACAATAATGATTGATAAATTGGAATATAATCTTAAGAGATCCTTGCATTTAGTTTTATGAGAAATCTATGGATAATTAAACAGAAAAGTCAGGAAATGAGATGAGATCTGATTTTTAAAAGTGAGAATCCATGAAGATGAGAATTTCCCGGATGGAATGTGAAGCCCAGTTGAGCTGGCATAAGATGAGATATAGAATGATTGGTGTTTTGAAATTTTTGAAGAAAGAAATTTGTTTATATTCAGCAGATTTTGAAAACTGAAAGAGATAATAAGATTCGTTCTACCAGCTTGAAGCCAAGTGCAAACAGAGATGAATGATGAGCTTGAGAACCTTTTATCAAGAAATTTAGGGAGTTAATTTACAGAGCATTCATGACATCCATTTGCACGATATGCATCGGCATTCATGGCATTCATGTACTGCATTGCATTTATTTGCACACAAGAAAGTTTATTTCAGGTGGAGGAGTTTTCTTTTAAAGTTGAAGCCTCGGTGGAGGAGTCTATTCTTTTAAAGTTGAAGCCTCGGTGGAAGAGTTTTTATTTAAAGTTGAAGCCTCGATGGAGGAGTATTTTCATTCAAAGTTGAAGCCTCGGTGGAGGAGTTTTTATTTAAAGTTGAAGCCTCGGTGGAGGAGTATTTTCATTTAAAGTTGATGCCTCGGTGGAGGAGTATGTTTTTACGGTGAGTTTATTTAAAGTTTATGCCTCGTTTAGAGGAGCTTTTCTACAATAGGATTTTCTTTAAGTACATAGGACTTAGTAGGGTGTCTACGTCTTTGCACATCCCCTGTTTCTCAGGGAATGCACAAAGAGGGGCAACTGTAGACACCGGATTTTATCCGTTTTTTTTTATTAAAAGAAAATGACCAAAAAAAAAAAGAAAAAATCAAAAAAAAAAATTGGATAATTTCGAAAATTAAAATAAAAATCACAAGAAATTCGGAATTAATAAAAAAAATGAAAAAAAAAAAAAAGTTTTGGTTGAAACAAATCACTTTTTTGGATTGAAATAGGACTCTAAAAAATGAGATTAAATTGAAATTCCTAATCCTAGTGGAACTAAATCTCTTCCCTATAAAAAACAACCCAAGCACCACAATCAAGACATCAGAGAAAGAGATCAGAAATCAAGGAGAGTTAGAAGCAAAGAAACTATAGGTTTTTTTTTCGAAATAAAAATATATATTATTTTTTTGTGAGAAAAAATTCAAAAATTCAAAAGTGAGAGTTAGAATTTGTTACGAAAAATTTCTTGAGAAAGAAAAGTTGGATTTTAATTAGAGGAAGCACATACTAAAAGTTGGTGGCCATTCGACGGCCAACGGAGTAGATCGGAGGAGGTGAAGTTTCGAACTTCGATTTCAGATCTAGGAGATTCTAGAGAGATTCGGTTGAAACTAATTTGGTTTTTGAAACGAGGAGATCGAGAGGAATTTTTTAAGATATTTTTTTGGATTTTTTTGATCAACGGCGGCGACGGCGACGGCGATGGCGGCATCGACGACAGCAATGCGACGGCAAGGCGGTAGCAGGTGGCCTGATTCTGGACAGTGAAGAACATCCATCAGTGTTCTTGAGATTTTTTTTTCAGAGAAAAAAGGAGATTTTTTTGGTGGAAAAGAGGTAAAAATGTAACAAAAAAAAAATCTCTGTGTTTAAAAGAGACAGCAGGGAGGGCTCGGGCCAGGCAGGCCCGCGCGGCCCGCGCCTGGGCTGCCCCCCTTGCTGTTTCCCTTTGTTTTATTTGCTTTGTCTTATTTATTTTACTTTTCATTTTTTTTTATTTTACTTATTATTTGCTAATTGTTTCTTTTAGTTTTTTTTGCAGGTTTTTATTTTATTTTATATATTATTATTTGACGCAACCTAAAAAATAACGAGTCTCATCTTAAGACTTTATTATTCGTTAAGCGTGACATTAAAAAAAATCGAGGAAAAGTCGACTTAATTCCTCTAGAAAAATGAAGGTTTTGAAAATGACCTTAAAAAAGACATGGAGTCGCCACCAATCTTTTTTAGCTAGGTGTGATCGGCCACCTATTAAAACCGGTTTTATAAAATATGTTAAAAATTATTAAAACATTTTAAAAACCAATTTCAAGTCTGCGTTTTAAACCAGAGAAATCAAATAAGCGGGTTCGAGAGTCGGTTACGTGTGGGGAAGGATTAGCACCCCCATAACGCCCGTATAAATCAGTACCTTATTAATCGTGTGTTATCTCAAGTCTCGGAAAAAATTGGTTTTAAATTTAGTATTTTAAGTTAATTCCCAATTTAAAGAAAAATAATTCCATTTTTAATTGAAAATGATTCGGAATTTATAAGTTCAAAATTTTCCTATATTCCCCAACAAACGTGGCAAAATATAAAAAAATTTATTAATTTGGAAAACTTTCCGAATCATTCTCCTTTTTTGAAAGAAAGATATTCCTTTATTAATGATAATTGATGATATTCCCTCCAGCAAACCCGGTAGAGAACTCATGAATTATTTTAACTCGGGAATATCTTTATTTTTTATTGAAAACCATTATCTTTTTTTGAAAACATTTAAAAGAAATGAATATGTATATGCATGACATAAATAAAATGACATAGCAAAAATCTGAATAATATAATGCAACCTAAATGACATGACATGATTTGAATGCTTTAGCATATTCTAAATGAAATGAAATATCCTAAGTTATATGATATATTCTAAATGAAATTAAATGACCTATGTAACATAATACATTCTATATGAAATGCAATATCCTAAGTCATATGATATAATCTAAATGAAATAAAATATTCTAGATGGCATAATATATCCTAAATGAAATGAAATGACCTAGGTAATATAATATATTCTACATGAAATGCAATAACCTAAGTCATATGATATAATCTAAATGAAATAAAATATTCTAGATGACACAATATATCCTAAATGAAATGAAATGATTTAAATGACATGACAAATATGAATGATATGGCATATAATTTAAATGACATGGAATAAAATAATGCTATCATATAATATGCAAGAATATAAAAATAATAATGCATGAACATAGTATATGCTAAATAAAAATAACTAAATAATAGCATAGGATATCATGAAATATTCAAAACCATATAATAAACCATATAACATCAAAAAATATAAATCAAAATAATAACAGTATCATAGAAATTATTATAGCAAGAATCACATATTATATAAAATGCATGAATATGAAAAATGCAATGCATGAAATGTATTTTTTCCTTTAATTAAGGAAATCCGTATATCTAAAAAGATATCCGGCTACTTTAGGAAAATATGTCAAATTAAATATTCTAAAACCAAAATACTTTGTGATTGTTTGAAACAATTTTGAAAAGCTTGAATTAAAAGTAAAAACTGGGCTAAATCTTTTTTAATTGGCTCTAATTTCCTAAGTTTAAAATCACAGACTTGACTACCCTTAACCCGAGACTTAAAAATCATTTTTAGAGTTTAAAAAGGCTTAGAAACTACCCTTAAGTCAGTAGCTAACCCTCCTAATCAGCCCACTCTAAGTAACTTAACCAAAACAGAAAAATGATTTTTCTTTAAATTCAATTCTGACTCCACTATCCAGTTTTAAGCCACGATTTTTTACCCTATTTTTAAAAATTCAAAAAATTCTAAAAAACATACTGGAGACTCTGAACATGTAAAACTACACGGGAAAAATCAGCTTAATTTTCTGATTAAAGATGAATTCCCAGAAAAATCAGAAATGTACGAGTACTGAGTGAAAAAACTGTTTTGTCAAAACACATTTTTGCCTTTGATAAAATCATTTAAAAATCAAAGTAAAAATATTTGAAACTCATAAAATAGCTCACAAACAGTAGCTAGGACTTTTGAAAGTTAGATAAAAATTGGCTAAGTAAAAAAAATCACAAAGGTAGAATAATCAATTTGACAAACTTTAATTTTCCACAAGTGTGCTCAAGAGAGCATGACTTTGAACCATTAATTGGCTCAAGTCATTATTCAAGTGGCATGAACATGAAATGCATGAAACAATACAGCAAACATAATGCATGAAATGCATGAGTTTAAACCTAAATGTCATGAAAAAATGCATGGCATCAATATAGTGACTTAGACCTAAATGAACTTGCATGGCATTTAATGCAACCTAGACCTAAAATGCATGAACATGCATAACAAATAAACACAACTTAATAACTAAAATATGCATGGCATTTTCACAAACACAGAGCATGCTTAAATTAAAAACTCAACCAAATATCATGCAAATGCTAACCTATCAACTAACATGGCAAAAATGCACATAAAATGCAAAAATTCCAAGGGTGGCCGAATGGAATAATGTAACTAGCAAACATGGCATTTTCACAAACACTTGGTACACTAGCATGCAAAACTAAATCAAATGTCATGCAAATGCAAAAACTTACCAACTAACATGGCAAAAATGCAACACACATTGCAAAACACATGGAGTAGCCAAATGGCCTCAAGCTCCAACAAGCATGGCATTTTCACAAACACTTGGTATACTAAAATGCTCAACTAAAATATAACACTCAAATCATGCAAAAAACCACACAAGCATTTTCACAAACACTCAATATACTAAATCTAAAACATGCTCAACTAAGATATAAAACTCAAATCATGCAAAAACCACACAAGCATTTTCACAAACACTTGATACACTAAATCTAAAACATGCTCAAATTTAAACATCATGAAAACAAAAAACTAAAAATGCAAAAACATGATATTTAAAACATAAATGGCAACAAACAAAGCAACCAAATTAAAATATAACTCAAGTATATGAAATAACATAACATTTAAAACATCAAGATCAAAGAAAATAATATCAATAACATGATAAAATAAACCAAAACAGCAACTTAAATAAACAATGTAGGCCATTCGGCCATGGTGAGTACATTGTAAAAAACAATTGTAAAAAATATATTTAAGAAAGAGATGAAGGAAGAACTTAAGAAGAACAATAAATAAAACATTTATTTAAAATGGAAACTCACCAAATAGTAATCAAAATAGCAAAAAAAAAAACAATGGAAAATCAAGAAAGTGCAAGAGTTGGTGCTCAAGAGCAACCTCAAGAAGCTATATTTCAAGCTTTATCTCTTCAAACTTTCCTTTCTTTTCTAAACTTTTCCTTTTTGCTTTCAACCAAAGAGAGAAAAACCAAGTAAAAACCAAAAGAACTCAGCAAAATGAAGATGAAAATTGCAAATTCTGACCCCCTACCTAGTGCTGGCCGAATGGGACTTAAAAGCTCAAGGATGTTGTCATTTTTTGTGTAACCAATTTTCCATCAAATGGCTAATAATTCAAGGTGAAAAAACCATGAAATTACCACCTTTAGATTAGCATATCAGCTATCTAATATTACAGTTGTTCAAGAATAATGTTGACATCTCTCTTGGCCTATGTGGCTTAATCACCATGGCTTGATCAAGGAGAATCTCTAACTAACTCTTGATTTTTAACCATTTGATTGAAAAATCGGAAGCTTCCTCCTTCCTTTGGGCCTGGGCAGGCCAGCACATCTCTTTTCCAGCCCAACTCTGATATTTTGAAAGGCCCAAAGTAGCCCTTTTCGGTTGCTTGGATGAAATGACCGTTTTGCCCCCCGGATGCAAATAAATATCAAACGGACTCCAAATTCAATTTTTATTTTTTTAATACTTAAAAAATAATAAAACATTGAGTTCTAGAAGTTTTCAAAATTATCCGAGCCCGTTTGCTATTTATTTGGATTTTTTCTTCCAAAAATGCCCTTTTATGCCCCCACATTTTACCATTTTTTAAACGAGCTCCAAATCCAGATTTTTATTCACCAATCTCTTCCAAATAATTTAAAAGTGTGATCTGGAAGTTTTCATAATTTTTGGAGCTCATTTGATATTTTTTCGGGATTTATCGGCTTGAATTACTACATAGGAGGCTCGGGATTTGGCCATTTTTGCAAACGAACTCCGAATCAAGATTTTCTTTCGCCAATCTCTTTCAAATAATTTAAAAATGAGATTTGAAAATTTTCATAATTTTGGAGTCCATTTGCTATTTTTCGGGCATTTATCTTCTTCAATTATTGCATAAAAGGCCCGGGATTTGGCCATTTTGCAAACGAACTCCGAATCAAGATTTTCTTTCGCCAATCTCTTTCAAATAATTTTAAAAATGAGATTTGCAAAATTTCAAAAGATTTGGAGTTCATTTGCTATTTTTTCGGGATTTTTCTTTTTGAATTACTGCATAGAAGCCCGGGATTTGGCCATTTTGCAAACGAACTCCGAATCATGATTTTCTTTTACCAATCTCTTTCAAATGATTTAAGAATGAGATTGACAAATTTTCAAAATTTTCGGAGTCCATTTGCTATTTTCCCCAAATTTTTCAATTTTGCCCTTTTGCCTCCGATATCCGATTTTGCTCAAAACAAGTCCGATTTTCAGATTTTCTTCAAACTGAGCCTTGGGCTATCCTTTTTAATCATTCTTCATCCATTGGGGGCTTTGGTCTTACCAAGTCGGGCCATTTCTGTGATTCTTTCCGATTTCACCGAAATCTACTCAAAACCCTAATTCTCGATTTTCTCCCGGATTGACTTTTCTTTCGATTTTTCTTGCAAGTGATTTCTCCATTACCTGTAGTCAGTGCTTAACTTTCATTTGGAACCTTCAATTTTGACCAATTTGATCGTTTAAGCACTTTTCCCCAAATTTCTTGGATTAGGGTTTCCTTTCTATTGAATCTCCAAATGCCAACTTCCGAACTCTATATCTTTCAATGTAGACCTCGGATTATCAAAATGCTTTCGCCATTTTTCAATTGAACTTAAAATCTTGATTTTGAAAGTGGGTTGACTTTTTTAGTAATTGACTTTTTAGGGTTGACTTTTTCGGGATTGACTTTTTTCGGGTTTGACTTTTTTTCAAATTTGACTTTTTATGCTCACCCTCTTAAACTAAGTCTCGGAGTACCACCTGCAGGATGAAAACAGTCTTTTTACACTCGAAAACATCAATTTAGGAAGAAAACATACCTGTTTTAGTGGTCCGGACAAATTAGGTGTCTACAGCTGCCCCTCTTTGGCTATTGCTGAGAATCAGGAATCAGGCAAAGATAAACCGACACTAATTTTGTACGGTCAGTGAAATCATATGTGAAGGAAAAGGAAAGGGGTTTTCTTTTTCATTCTTCTATCATTTTTTCATTTTTCATTTTCTATTTTTTTCTATTTTTTCATTTTTTTTTCATTTTTCCTCTTTTTTTCCTTTTTTCTTTTTTCATTTTTTTCATTTTTTCTATTTTTTTTCCAACAGTAAATTGAAGATTTAGTCCTTAAATTGAATTCCCTGACTAATCAAGGCTCGACCCATCTTAAGGAAACGAATTCGATTTGCAAGAAAAGAAATGACCTCGATGATGGTCTCGGGGCCTTAACCTGTCTTGTTCTCACCTGTGTTTAAAATTTTGGGTACCTCCTCCAGAAGCTTCGGCTATCACCACCAAAGTCTTGCTCATTTTTAAAACTGTAAAAATTCTGGGTATCACCTCCAGAAGCTTCAGCTATCACCACCGAAGACTTTTCAAAGGATTTTAAAACTCTGGATATCTCCACAGAGGCTTCAGCTATCACCACCGAAGACTTGTTCATAATAAAAAAAAAGTACCTCGACAATGATCTCGGGGCTCGACTCATTTGAGAAGCAAAACGAGTTCGATTATACCTGAAAGCTTTAAGAGATGATGCAAATGCTTCATGATGCAAATGCAAATGACTTAATTTGATGCAAACTTTCTTTGATGCAAATGTAAATGACTTGATTTGATGCAAACTTTCTTGATGCAAATTAAATGACTTGATTTGATGCAAACTTTCTTGATGCAGATTCAAATAACTTAGATTGATGCAAATGCTTCTTGATGTAGATGCACATGTTGAATAAAATTCTGGCTAACTCCTCCAGAAGAAGATTTCTCATTTTTCAAAATTATAAAACCCTGGATATCTCCACCAGAGGCTTCAGCTATCACCACCGAAGACTTGTTCACTTTTAAAACTGTAAAATTCTGGATATCTCCACCAGAAGCTTTGGCTATCACCACCAAAGGTTTTCTCATTGTAAAATTCTGGGTAACTCCTCCAGAAGCTTTGGCTATCACCACCAAAGACTTGCTCATTGTAAAAAAAATCTGGGTAACTCCTCCAGAAGAAGATTTCTCATTTTTCAAAATTATAAAACCCTGGATATCTCCACCAGAGGCTTCAGCTATCACCACCGAAGACTTGTTCACTTTTAAAACTATAAAATTCTGGATATCTCCACCAGAAGCTTTGGCTATCACCACCAAAGGTTTTCTCATTGTAAAATTCTGGGTAACTCCTCCAGAAACTTTGGCTATCACCACCAAAGACTTGCTCATTGTAAAATTCTGGGTAACTCCTCCAGAAGAAGATTTCTCATTTTTCAAAATTATAAAACCCTGGATATCTCCACCAGAGGCTTCAGCTATCACCACCGAAGACTTGTTCACTTTTAAAACTGTAAAATTCTGGATATCTCCACCAGAAGCTTTGGCTATCACCACCAAAGGTTTGCTCATTGTAAAATTCTGGGTAACTCCTCCAGAAGCTTTGAGAAATGATGCAGATGCACATGTCTTTTAACAAGGTGCTCATGCTTCATGGTGCAAATGTAAATGCTTGGATTGATGTAAATGTTTCTTAGTGCAAATGCAAATGGCCTGGATTGATGCCCATGTTTCATGATGCAGATGCCCCTACTAATTGTATTCATGTAACTGGTTTATAAATGGTGTAACTATAATTACCACACAATAATGAAAATACAATGATTCTAGAAATAATGCAATTGCTTGAGATGACACAAATGCGAATTTCATGAAGAATGTAAATATAAAGGTAAAATGCAGATGCTTATGGAATTATGCCAATGCAAATACCCATGAATGATGCAAATGTTTGTCGACACTGTGCAGATGTAAAAGCTTGATAAAGAAATGAGTGCTCATGAGTGATGCAAATGCCCTCGATTGTTTTTCTAGACTGTGGCTTAGCCTTTTAAATTCATTTTTCCTCTTCAAATAAGAGTATATCTTCAATTCATTTTGGCTATTCTCTTTGCCCCAACAGTTTTCAAACTTTCATCAACAGAGATCTGAACCGGGTTCTATTTCTTCTTCTCATTTTTGGAAGTCAAGACCTATCCTGGCAGTTCTATACCTTTGCGTTAGAAAAATCCTTGTCTCATGTCAACATCAAAATGGGTATTTCAAAAAATCTCTTTATTTGTTTTCGCATCTTGAAAACTTCTAAAAAAAATATTAACCCCACAATGTGTGATGTATAAATCTTTTGAAGACTGATGATCATTGTTAGAAATTTCTATAAGTATCAATCTGGGTTTTTTCAACTGGGATTGGCAAGGCTTGGTATAACAAGATTCTGGCTTTTCCAGGAAAACTTCATGACAAAAATGTATATCCCTTCTAGGCTCAAAAATGGAACAGGTTTTATAAATCATGAATTCATTGAGAACCAAGCAAATTCAACATTCTTTTAGTTTCCATATCAAGGCATTTTGACAAGCATCAAGATTAGCTAGGATGTTTAAACCGGAAAGTTTAATCTTGGAGAAAAAAAGTTTCAATTTTTGAAGACAATCCTCTGAATGAGAATTGACAATTTAGGAGGTTCAGGAATTCTTAAATATTCCTCGATGACCACTTTTTAAGAAGATCTTTTCTTTTGTGGTATCGGCACTATCATCGATGGCATCGAAAATTCCCATTCTACTCTAGACCGCCCGTTTTTGGGTTTTCGCCCTAGAGTCCCTTTTCTCTCCAAATTTTTTTTCATTGTTTTACCATGCACTTGAGAATTCTAAATTCTTCCTTAGTGAAATGAGAATTTGATGAGATGGGATAAAATCTGAGGAAAACCCTTCAAATTAAATATTCATGCTTGATCAAAATGGACTTTTAAAGCACGTAATGTAGGCCATGGCTTAGGGTTCAGAACGAAAGGATAAATAGGCCCAAAATATGTGTTTGAGGGTAATCAGATCAAGGATCCTTTCTTTGAGGAGGATTCTCTTTGAAGCATTTGTCCCTTCTTGGACATTTCTTTCCTTTTGACTTTGCTCTTTTTCTTCCTTGCTTTTGGCTTTCAATTTGCCATGTCTTTCCCACAATTTTTTTTTTTGCTTTCATTTTGCCCCTTCTTTTTCAACGGAGTGAGCCCGTCTTTTTTCGGGGCTCCATTTGCTTTGCATCTGTTTTTGAGCTAGGACTCATTTCTCAATGATCTTTAAAAAGATCTTTCCTTGCATTTGCCCCCTAGTGTAGAGGGTAATCCTTGATCAGGGTTCAAAAAAGAAAGAATTCTTTTGGCTCAAAAGGGGTGACTATGGATAATTTCTTTTTTATGCGAAAGGGATATGAAAGATGCCATTGCTCATGTCAAGCATAAATATTCATATTGAAAAGCAATCCCCAGGGGAAATAGATATTCATAATTTCATTTTGCACTTTGGAATCATCCGAATTCCCATATGCATGATATCACAAAAAAATTTCTTCTCTTTTTTTCCATCGCATGCCCCAATGATTCATGCGTTAGCCCATCCTTCTTCACCATGTATCCATCATTTCCACATATGATGCCCCAATTCGATTAACCATGAGAATTTGTATCAACGAGGAACATAGCAAGTCTAGGTCTATTTTGAAAATGCTGAGTTTCCAATCTGAGTTCTTTGAAGAGACAAGGAAATTATGACCCAAAAACGGGTTTTCTCTGGGACAAGGGATAATCTAGTTTAATCATTGTGCCCCAGGGTGTCAATCATGAAGTGATGTTTGGGCAATTAGTGTTTTGTGGTCATTGGGAAAGGTCATGAATGGTTTTAGCACAATCTTGACACACACCAAATTATCAAAATCTAGATTCTTGAAAGAATGTCTCATTTGTTTGAATTTCAAGGAATTTGAAAATTTTCAAAAAGTTCGTTCCTTTGTTCATAGCCTAGACTAAGATCTTTGTAATGACAATGGTTTTATGAAGTCAAATCATTCATATTCCTTGAAGCATTAGGTCTTTCAAGTGTTCTTGGTTTAAGAGATTTAGGCTTAGGAAAACCTAAAGAGAGGGGAGAAGGTATTGGGTCATTTGTAACACTGATCATCAATCTTCTTGAGACTATCCATTATTAAAAATTCCTTAATGCTTGTTTTTGCAAATTCAAATTATTGTTAAAAAACAACAAACACAAAGCATTTAAAATTCAAAATTCATTTAATTCATGTAGATGTTAACATGAGACAAGTGCTTTCATCATCACAGTGTATAGAACTACATGAGTCAAAAACCTAATATGATCATGCACAATGTTTTTTATGACACTTGGCTTCCCCATCTTCAAAACTTATCGAACCAGCCTTGATGAGATCTCTGACCTTGTATTTCAAAGCGGGGAAGTTCTCTGTTGAGTGACCTGGATTGCCAGAATGATAACCACAACACTCATTAGCATCATACCAGCTTGGATAAAGGGGCTTCAGAGGCTCTATTTGCATGGGTATCACAAGGTGATTCTGGATGAGTTGAGGTAATAGCTCACTGTATGTCGTAGGAATCGAGTCATCTTGATTTCTTTTTCGCTTTTTATGCCCTCTTCGATTATTCCCAAGGGTGTTCACTTGATAGACAGATGTAAATTCTGGTGTAGTTGCAGTCATTGGTTGGTAGGGATAAAAACCTTGAGAGACATTGTTCAGGGTAGAGTAAAATGGCTGATACGAGGAGAATTGGGGAGGTAAGGCAAAGCCTTCCATGACTTGGGTATCTTCCTTTTTCTTTTCAGATGCCTCTTTTTTCTTGGTATTGGATGTTCTTTCTCCTTCAATTTTCCCATCTTTGATAGCATTCTCAATCATCTCCCCTGAAATTACCATGTCCGAAAAGTTCTTCGTCGTGTTGCCGACAAGTATATCATAGTACGGGGCCTGCAGCGTATCCACAAAAATGACAGTGGTTTCCTTCTAAGTTAAGGGCGGTTGTATTGGACGGCCAGGCTCATCCACCGTTGCGCATATTCTTTGAAGCTCTCAGTAGCTCTTTTCTTCATATTTTGCAAGGTGAGACGGTCAGGCGCCATGTCGGTCATATGCTTGTACTGGTTTAGAAAAACCCTAGCCAGGTCATTCCAAGAGCGAATCTGATCCTTGCTCAACTGACTATACCACCTAATTGCGGACCCGCTGAGGCTATCCTAAAAGTAGTGAATCAAAAGCTTATCATTATCTATATGACTTGTCATCTTCCGGCAGAACATAGTGATGTGGGCTGATGGATCGGTCGTCCCGTCATATTTCACAAAGTCAGGGATCTTGAACTTAGGAGGAATGACTAAATCGAGGACCAAACATCGTTCTTTCGCATCTAAACTCCCAAATACATCTGTTCTTTCTACTGCCCGGAGCCTTTCATCTAACAACTAATATTTCCCTTGGGAATCTGCCAACTCCACCTCATTTACTGCAACCATTTTCAACTTCGCCTATTCAGCTTGATCATCTGAGTTTAGGACATTGACGGGGTTAACAGTGTTCTGGGCATCAATCATTACGACCTCATTCTGATCCTTTTGTGCCTCTAACCCTTTCCTGGAGACAAAGTTTTCGGTGTATCCTTTTCCCTTGATTACGGCATACATTAGCTCCATCAATTTAGTCATCTGATCCTTAGATTCTGCGTGAGACTTTGCTAGCTGTTCTCGCAATTCTTTCTGTTTATTTTCCATTTTTTCCATTCGGGCAACTTGTTCATCCTCTATAGCACTAGCCTGTATTAAAAGGGTACTCAGTACTTCTTATACCTCTGATTTGAAATGAAAATTCTTTCAAAGACTCCTAATGCCAAGCCAACTTCTGTTTTATTTCCCCCAAATGTATGTCATGATGAATGAGCCATGAATGCAATTTGATGCATGTGAAGCCTAAACAATATGATGTATGGACATGTACAATGGAAACATGCTGACCATAAATGTAATAAATGCAATCACGATGCCAACATGTTGCAAGAAAAGAAAAACAAATCAACGCTTAGATATATGCAATGAATAATCATGTACATTTTAGCGTATGATCATATACACTATGAATGCAACACGACGTCAATTATGATACATGCAAACAATGAACGATTGATACAGAGTATATACAAAGAAAATCATGCTAACCATGTGTGTCGTGAATGCGACCTACTGCTAACATGATGTATGTAATAAGAAAATTAATGCATGGATATATACTGAAAAATCATGCTGATTATGAATGCATAAATGCAACCTGATACTAACATGATACATGTATGAATGTAGGCAAAATGCAAAAAAGGGAAGATAGCACGGAGGCAATAAGAATCGGAGGAACTTAATCATCAACATCTCATAAATTTGAAACATAATAAATTCGTTCCCATATCAACGTTCACAATGGTATAAACCATGTTTACAAAATCTGAGCAATAGTTAAAACTGTCTTTACAAGCACTTTATTCTCCCTAGCATCCTAAGGCTATAAGAGCCGGCTACTGAATAAGTGAAATCCTATTACATCATATAAGACCGAAGTCTTTCCATCTTAATGCTGTAAATCTCCCAATCCTAATGACGCTTTCTCAGTCCTCTATTAATCAGTGTCGTTGGATCCAACCACTTGGCATCTATAAGATTTTGCACTTTTTTTTTAATGCTATACAGTCTTCGATGCTATGGCCAACAATTCCACTGTGATAATCACATCTTGCATTTGGATTATACCACCTTGGATATAGTGGTAACAGGGGTTTCAATGGGACACAGGAAACCATGTGATTTTGGATCAGTATAGGGAGAAGCTCCCGGTAGCTTATTGAAAAGGGATCAAAATGCATTTGGGTCTTATCCTGGGATTGTTTCTTAGTCACACATGGCCTAGGAGTTGGGGCACTTGGTGGTGGCACTAAGGTCCGAACCGGAGTGTTTACATGGAGATGTGGCGGAACAGCATGGTAAGGGTATGGATTTGGACACGGGGCCTTTGGAAGTTGTACATAGCTCAAGGTTCCTATCCCAGATGCTGGATAAGGTGATTGATGAGGGAAATAGTATGAACTGGCAGTTGTTGGTGATGGAGTGGATTCAGGAATCCCGTAGTGGTCATCCTAATGGACGATTGGACCATAGTAGGGTGGGGATACTGGTTTGGACCTAGAACAGTTTGCAGGTATTGTACAGGATCCGAGGTTTCTATCTTTGGTATCAGGCTCTCAGGTTTAATCATTTTCACGATTTTGTCCATAATTTCATCAGGATTGCAACCTTTGTGGCATTGACAAGTGCAGGATCCAGCAAGGATTGTATGTTCTGGACCTAATGGTTTTGGTTGATCCGAAGACGATGCGAATCCCTAAGAAAATTCCCCTTTACTCTTTCCCATATTCTCAAACATTTTCAGCAATTTGGCGAGTTGTTCTTTCATTTCCTGGATTTCATGTCCACATTTCTCTTGATTGCGTTCCAAAGCACCCAATCGTTCCTCCGATTCCTTCCTCATATCTTGAACCCCTTTCATGCAAATGAAAATATCATGAGATTAAGAATACAATTGTGAATGTACATGCTCTATTCCTATGTGCATGAATATACTGATGTTTAATGCATGACCATATACAGAGAAATTATGATGACTATGTATGCTATGGATACAATCTAATGTCAACATGATGCATTTAAAAAATGAATAAATTGATGCACAAGTATATACAAATAATGACCATGTATGTATTCTACAACGAATGACCATGCATGTTATGATGTCAAAATGAATACATGTGGAGAATAAATGGATTAATACAAAGGTAGGTACAAAGAATGACCATGTATATCACAAATGTATTCTACAATGAATAACCATGCATGTTAGGACTGTGACATGATGTCAAAATGATACAAATAAATTAACCAATGATTACACGAAATTGGTGGGACCTAAATCTTGATTATTCAAAAATCTCATTATGCAAGATTTGCCTCCAAATTTAATCTACAATTTTTTGAAACATGTTTTTTCTATGAAAACCCACACATATTATTTTCAAAAGAATTTCAGGGTAGTGGATCCTACTATGGTACAATATGCAAATGTTCATGCAACACTACCGGTTTTATAAAATCACCAAATGAGATTACCAACTGTTTATTGCAAAGAATGAGATCAATAACACAACCAAAAATGTACATGCTCTATTCACACATGTATGAAATGTGCAAAATGCAAAAATGCTTGAAAAAGGATTTTTATTTTTTCAAACGATTAATGAATATTTTGCCCCGACAAATATCTACTTATATAGGTATCACAATGCCTTTGGGATGGATTAACACATTTATTACGGACGATGTACGCATATCGTTGCCCAATCTACAAAACTTCTTCAGAATGTAAAATAGGTAACAAAAGGTTTAGAAATGTCCCTCCATGTGTTCCTATTTTAGGTATATCTAACGGAAACCCGGCATGGCTTCGCCTAGGTTTATTATATGAAGGTGAATCGGTTTTAAGGCCCCGAATTATTCCTCACTGTCGCCGGTGAAGGCTAGTAAGGCACCCCGATAAAAGCGGGTTCAATTCGTTAGAGTATATTTTCCTATGCCCATACGGAGGATTATCACGAAGGCATTAGGTACTTTATACTCCGAAAGTGTTTCACTAGCCCATACGGAGGATCAATCACGAAGGCTTAGTTACTTTACTCCCACTTAAAAGGACGGAACCCGGGTAGAGGATTCATGTTATGCAAATGAAAATACAGTGTGTGCGGAGGAACAAAACAAACCTGTCACCACCTATTCTACATCCCTTATTCTAAATACCCCACTAAAATCAAACAATATAAAGCATCTGTCAAGCAAACATATAAATATACGCGACAAAATAACCAGAGAACAACTAATAATATGAATGCACATGACGATGGACATATTTAAAATATTTTTTTATTTTCAAATTTCTCTTTTATTTTTTAAAAAAATATGGGAATTAAAATTAAATACCAATTAAACCAATAAAACCGAGAATTTGATAACACACGACTAATTTCTAGGCCTGGCTCTCTAATATGTCCCCAGTGGAGTCGCCAAGCTGTCGCAACCTAAAAAATAATGAGTCTCGTCGCAAGACTTTATTATTCGTTAAGCGTGACATTAGTCGACTTAATTCCTCTAGAAAAATGAAGGTTTTGAAAATGACCTTAAAAAAAGACATGGAGTCGCCACCAATATTTTTTAGCTAGGTGTGATCGGCCACCTATTAAAACCGGTTTTATAAAATATTTTAAAAATTAATTAAAACATTTTAAAAACCAATTTCAAGTCTGCGTTTTAAACCAGAAAAATCAAAGAAGCGGGTTCGGGAGTCGGTTACGTGTGGGGAAGGATTAGCACCCCCACAACGCCCGTATAAATCGGTACCTTATTAATCGTGTGTTATCTCAAGTCTCGGTAAAAATTGGTTTTAAATTTAGTATTTCAAGTTAATTCCCAATTTAAAGAAAAATAATTCCATTTTTAATTGAAAATGATTCGGAATTTATAAGTTCAAAATTTTCCTCTATTCCCCAACAAACGTGGCAAAATATAGAAATTTTTATTAATTTCAAAAACTTTCTGAATCATTCTCCTTTTTTGAAAGAAAGATATTCCTTTATTAATGAAAATTGATGATATTCCATCCAGCAAACCCGATAGAGAACTCATGAATTATTTTAACTCGGGAATATCTTTATTTTTTATTGAAAACCATTATCTTTTTTTGAAAATATTTTAAAAAAATGATATGTATATGCATGACATAAATAAAATGACATAGCAAAAATCAGAATAATATAATGCAACCTAAATGACATGACATGATTTGAATGCTTTAGCATATTCTAAATGAAATGAAATATCCTAAGTTATATGATATATATTAAATGAAATTAAATAACCTATGTAACATAATACATTCTATATGAAATGTAATATCCTAAGTCATATGATATAATCTAAATGAAATAAAATATTCTAGATGACATAATATATCCTAAATGAAATGAAATGACCTAGGTAATATAATATATTCTACATGAAATGCAATAACCTAAGTCATATGATATAATCTAAATGAAATAAAATATTCTAGATGACACAATATATCCTAAATGAAATGAAGTGATTTAAATGACATGAAAAATATGAATGATATGGCATATAATTTAAATGACATGGAATAAAATAATGCTATCATATAATATGCAAGAATATAAAAATAATAACGCATGAACATAGTATATGCTAAATAAAAATAACTAAATAAAAGCATAGGATATCATGAAATGTTCAAAACCATATAATAAACCATATAACATCAAAAAATATAAATCAAAATAATAACAATATCATAGAAATTATTATAGCAAGAATCACATATTATATAAAATGCATGAATATGAAAAATGCAATGCATGAAATGTATTTTTTCCTTTAATTAAGGAAATCAGTATATCTAAAAAGATATCCGGCTACCTTAGGAAAATATGTCAAATTAAATATTCTAAAACCAAAATACTTTGTGATTGTTTGAAAACAATTTTGAAAAGCTTGAATTAAAAGTAAAAACTGGGCTAAATCTTTTTTTAAATGGCTCTAATTTTCTTAGTTTAAAATCACGGACTTGACTACCCTTAACCTGAGACTTAAAAATTCATTTTTAGAGTTTAAAAAGGCTTAGAAACTACCCTAAGTCAGTAGCTAACCTCCTAATCAGCCAACTCTAAGTAACTTAACCAAAACAGAAAAATGATTTTTCTTTAAATTCAATTCTGACTCCACTGTCCAGTTTTAAGCCACGATTTTTTACCTTATTTTTAAAAATTCAAAAAATTCTAAAAAACATACTGGAGACTCAGAACATGTAAAACTACACGAAAAAAATCGGCTTAATTTTCTGATTAAAGATGAATTCCCAGAAAAATCGGAAATGTACAAGTACTGAGTGAAAAAACTGTTTTGTCAAAACACATTTTTGCCTTTGATAAAATCATTTAAAAATCAAAGTAAAAATATTTGAAACTCATAAAATAGCTCACAAACAGTAGCTAGGACTTTTGAAAGTTATATAAAAATTGGCTAAGTAAAAAAAATCACAAAGGTAGAATAATCAATTTGACAAACTTTAATTTTCCACAAGTGTGCTCAAGAGAGCATGACTTTGAACCATTAATTGGCTCAAGTCATTATTCAAGTGGCATGAACATGAAATGCATGAAACAATACATAAAATATAATGCATGAAATGCATGAGTTTAAACCTAAATGTCATGAAAAAATGCATGGCATCAATATAGTGACTTAGACCTAAATGAACTTGCATGGTATTTAATGCAACCTAGACCTAAAATGCATGAACATGCATAACAAATAAACCTAACTTAATAACTAAAATATGCATGGCATTTTTCACAAACACAAAGCATGCTTAAATTAAAAACTCAACCAAATATCATGCAAATGCTAACCATTCAACTAACATGGCAAAAATGCACATAAAATGCAAAAATTCCAAGGGTGGCCGAATGGAATAATGTAACTAGCAAACATGGCATTTTCACAAACACTTGTTACACTAGCATGCAAAACTAAATCAAATGTCATGCAAATGCAAAAACCTACCAACTAACATGGCAAAAATGCAACACACAATGCAAAACACATGGAGTAGCCAAATGGCCTCAAGCTCCAACAAGCATGGCATTTTCACAAACACTTGGTATACTAACATGCTCAACTAAAATATAACACTCAAATCATGCAAAAAACCACACAAGCATTTTCACAAACACTCAATATACTAAATCTAAAACATGCTCAACTAAGATATAAAACTCAAATCATGCAAAAACCACACAAGCATTTTCACAAACACTTGATACACTAAATCTAAAACATGCTCAAATTTAAACATCATGAAAACAGAAAACTAAAAATGCAAAAACATGATATTTAAAACATAAATGGCAACAAACAAAGCAACCAAATTAAAATATAACTCAAGTATATGAAATAACATAACATTTAAAACATCAAGATCAAAGAAAATAATATCAATAACATGATAAAATAAACCAAAACAGCAACTTAAATAAACAATGTAGGCCATTCGGCCATGGTGAGTACATTGTAAAAAACAATTGTAAAAATTATATTTAAGAAAGAGATGAAGGAAGAACTTAAGAAGAACAATAAAAAAAACATTTATTTAAAATGGAAACTCACCAAATAGTAATCAAAATAGCAAAAAAAAGAATGGAAAATCAAGAAAGTGCAAGAGTTGGTGCTCAAGAGCAACCTCAAGAAGCTATATTTCAAGCTTTATCTCTTCAAACTTTCCTTTCTTTTCTAAACTTTTCCTTTTTGCTTTCAACCAAAGAGAGAAAAGCCAAGTAAAAACCAAAAGAACTCAGCAAAATGAAGATGAAATTGCAAATTCTGACCCCCTACCTAGTGCTGGCCGAATGGGACTTAAAAGCTCAAGGATTTTGTCATTTTTTGTGTAACCAATTTTCCATCAAATGGCTAATAATTCAAGGTGAAAAAACCATGAAATTACCACCTTTAGATTAGAATATCAACTATCTCAAATTACAGCTGTTCAAGAATAATGTTGACATCTCTCTTGGCCTATGTGGCTTAATCACCATGGCTTGATCAAAGAGAATCTCTAACTAACTCTTGATTTTTAACCATTTGATTGAAAAATCAGAAGCTTCCTCCTTCCTTTGGGCCTGGGCAGGCCAGCACTTCTCTTTTCCAGCCCAACTCTGATTTTTTGAAAGGCCCAAAGTAGCCCTTTTCGGTTGCTTGGGTGAAATGACCGTTTTGCCCCCCGAATGCAAGTAAATATCAAACGGACTCCAAATTCAATTTTTATTTTTTTAATACTTCCAAAATAATAAAACATTGAGTTCTGGAAGTTTTCAAAATTATCCGAGTTCGTTTACTATTTATTTGGATTTTTTCTTCCAAAAATGCCCTTTTATGCCCCCACATTTTACCATTTTTTAAACGAGCTGCAAATCAAGATTTTTCTTCACCAATAGTTTTCATAATTTTTGGAGCTCATTTGGTATTTTTTCGGATTTATCGGCTTGAATTACTACATAGGAGGCCCGAGATTTGGCCATTTTGCAAACGAACTCCGAATCAAGATTTTCTTTCACCAATCTCTTTAAAATAATTTTAAAATGAGATTTGCAAAATTTCATAATTTTTGGAGTCCATTTGCTATTTTTTCGGGATTTATCTTCTTGAATTATTGCATAAGATGCCCGAGATTTGGCCATTTTGCAAACGAACTCCGAATCAAGATTTTCTTTCACCAATATCTTTCAAATAATTTAAAAATGAGATTTGCAAATTTTCAGAACATTTGGAGTTCATTTTCTATTTTCCCGGGATTTTTCTTTTTGAATTACTGCATAAGAAGCCCGGGATTTGGCCATTTTGCAAACGAACTCCGAATCAAGATTTTATTTTACCAATCTCTTTCAAATGATTTAAGAATGAGATTGAAAATTTTTCAGAATTTTCGGAGTCCATTTGCTATTTTTCCCAAATTTTCCAATTTTGCCCTTTTGCCTCCGAAATCTGGTTTTGCTCAAAACAAGTCCGATTTTCAGATTTTCTTCAAACTGAGCCTTGGGCTATCCTTTTTAATCATTCTTCATCCATTGGGGGCTTTGTTCTTACCAAGTCGGGCCATTTCTGTGATTCTTCCTGATTTCATCGAAATCCACTCAAAACCCTAATTCTCGATTTTCTCCCGGATTCACTTTTCTTTCGATTTTTCTTGCAAGTGACTTCTCCATTACCCGTAGTCAGTGCTTATCTTTCATTTGGAACCTTCAATTTCGACCAATTTGATCTTTTAAGCACTTTTCCCCAAATTTCTCGGATTAGGGTTTTTTTTCTACTGAATCTCCAAATGCCAACTTCCGAACTCCATATCTTTCAATGTAGACCTCGGATTATCAAAATTCTTTCGCCATTTTTCAGTTGAACTTAAAATCTTGATTTTGAAAGTGGGTTGACTTTTTCAGTAGTTGACTTTCTGGGGTTCACTTTTTCCGAGGTTGACTTTTTTTCAAGTTTGACTTTTTATGATCGCCCTCTTAAACTAATTCTCGGAGTACCACCTGTAGGATGAAAACAGTCTTTTTACACTCGGAAACATCAATTTAGGAAGAAAACATACCTGTTTTAGTGGTCCGGACAAAATTATGTGTCTACATTATTATTTGTTTATTTGTCTATTTGTTTATTACTATTATTTAAATATTTTACTAACCATATATTTTTTTAAAAAAAAACTACTATTATTTTTAAGAAAACTATTATTATATTATTATATTATACTTTATATTTTATATTTTAGTGTATATTAATAATTGTATATTTTCAATATTGTTAATTATTAATTTATTTTTTTAGATTAGATTAATTTAATCCAAGAATAGTTATTTTTAGAATAAATAAATTGAGATTTTTTCCAATGATGAAATTCAAAAAAATTACGAATGGTTAATTTCTGAGAAATTTCTAGGTGAGAGATTTCTCTTAAAAATTCTCCAGAATGAATGGAAGGATATTTTAAGAGATAAATTTCAATACCAACAAAAATCAAAATTCTATTTTTTTAAGAATAATTAATTTTCAATATCTTTTTTCTCAAAATTGATTTTCCATAATAAATGCTTAATTTAAAATTGAAGAATAAATTAAGATTTTTTCCGATGATGAAATTCAAGAAAGTTGCGAATGGATGACTTTTAAGAAATTTCTAGGTGATAAAAATTCTCTTAAAAATTCTCTAGAATGAATGGAAGAATATTTTAAGGGATGATTTTCGATATTAAAGATCAGAATTTATTTTTCGAACAAACATTAATAAAATGTGGATTAAGTTTGGAAGATTAATTTAAGAGAAATAATTTGATTAAATAATTCTAATTTTTCCGACGACGGAGCCTCTTCAATAGAATGAATGGTTTCTTTTGAATACTCTCGAGGTGAGGAAACATTTTTTAGTAATTTCTCTAGAATGAATGGAAGGAAGACCTAAAAAATAATCTCCAATATTTCTAACTTTAATAATTAAAATGAAAATAGGATAGACAAGACCAGTTAATTAAGACTTTTTAAGTATCACAAGACTAATTAGGTACTATCTCTTAGATAGGCGTTGTGAGGGTGCTAATCCTTCCTCACACGTAACCGTACTCCCGAACCTAATTCTGATAAGTAGACCAGAACCTATTCTTTTTAAGGTGCCTTAGTCAAGCTTAGGATTACTTTAAATAGGATAGATTCATAAAGATGACTAATCACACCTAGATTAGATGATTAGTGGCGACTCCATTGATTTGCGTCTAGCATGCTGAATTCGCATTTGGCACGTTATGACAAAGAATACAAGGAGATATTTGTGGTCCAATTCATCCATCTTGGGGACCATTTCGGTATTTCATGGTTTTAGTTGATGCTTCCTCACGATGGTACATGTTTGTTTGCTTTCAGCTTGTGATATTGCTTTTGCTAAATTCCTTGCTCAAATTATAAAGTTAAGATCAAGTTTTTCTGACCATTCAATTAAGACAGATCGTTTAGATAATGCACGCGAGTTTACTTTAAAAGTATTTTATGATTATTGCATGTCTATTGGAATTGGTGTTGAACATTCTCTTCCACATGTTCATACTCAAAATGGTTTAGCATAATCTTTCATTAAACGTTTAAAATTGATTGCTAGACCTATGCTTATGAGATCAAAAGTTCATGTATCTGCTTAGGGATATGCTATAATACATGCTACATCTTTAGTTCGTACCCCATAATCTGCATATCACAATCTTAGAGTTTTTGGTTATGTTGTATATGTCCTTATTGCATTATCATTAGAATTTATGTTGGTTTTGACTCTCCATCTATCATTAGGTATCTTGAACCTTTAACAGATAATCTTTTTAAAGCAAGATTTTTAGATTGTCAATTTGATAAATCAATTTTCCCATCATTAGGGGAAGAAAAAAATAAAGGATCTAAAGCACAAGAAATTTGTTGGAATATACCAACATTGTCCAATCTTGATACACATACAAAATCAATGTGAACTTGAAGTTCAAAGAATAATTTATTTGCAGAATGCTGCAAATCAATTGCCAGATATTTTTACAAACTCCCAAAAAGTCACTAAATCACATGTACCGGCTGCAAATATTCCTGCACGTTTAATTGTCCCTGCAGGACATCGTGTGGGTATGGCAGCCAATGAATCTAAAATATGCCAGAAGTGTGATAGACTTTTTGGTGCAAAAGATTTTGTTCCTCGAAAGAAAAAGGAAATAAAATCACTTCAAAATGATACTCCAGAAGATGTCAAAAATAATATAGATTAACAACATCATATTTCTAGACAAGCAACCCTAGAAATGGTTCCGGTATCGGCAAATTATGAGATCTCATTAAAATTTGGAAATATGTGGTGAAGAAATGAAGTTGTTATTGATATGTGTTTGCATATACAATTGCTTCTAATATTGATTGGCCACAATGGAAAGAAGAAATAAAGGCTGAGCAAAACTCATTAGCCAAACGTAAAGTATTTGGAGCAGTAGTGCAGACACCTGAAGTTGTCAAACCCGTTGGGTATAAATGGGTCTTTGTACGTAAAATATATGAGTTAAATGAAATTGTGAGATATAAGGCACGACTTGTAGCATAAGCTTTTCCACAAAAACCTGGTATAGATTATGAAGAAACATATTCTCCTGTTATGGATGCAATTACTTTTAGATATTTGATTAATTTGATAGTCTCTGAAAGACTTGACATACGTCTAATGGACGTAGTGACAACTTACTTATATGGGTCATTAGATAATAACATATATATGAAAATTCCTGAAGGATTTAAGATGTCTGAAGCATATAATTCAAAATCTCGATAAATGTACTCTGTTAAACTACAAAGATCCTTGTATGGATTAAAGCAATCTGGACGCATGTGGTACAATCGTCTAAGTGAATATTTATTGAAAAATGGATATGAAAATAATGCCATTTGTCTTTGTATTTTCATCAAGAAAATAGATTCTGGATTTGCTATGGTCATAGTGTATGTTGATGACTTAAACAATGTAGGGACTCCAGAAGAGATCTCAAAGACTGTTGATTACCTAAAGAAGGAATTTGAAATAACGATCTTGAGAAGACAAAATTTTTTCTTGGATTTCAAGTTGACCATTTGACAAGTAGAATTCTTATTAATCATTCATCTTATATAGAAAAGATTTTCAAATGATTTCATATAGATAAATCTTATCCATTAAGCTCTCCAATGGTTGTTCATTTACTTGCTGTAAAATGAGATCTTTTTCGAACACGAGAAGATGATGAAGAAATTCTTGGTCCTGAAGTACCATATATTAATGCAATAGGAGCACTTTTGTATTTGACAAATTGCACTAAACTAGACATAACTTTTGCAGCAAATTTATTTGTAAAATTTAGTTCTGCACCAACATTAAAATATTGGAATGGAGTGAAACATATTTTTCGTTTTTCCCGTGACACGATTTATATGAATTTGTTATACCCAAATAGAGTAAAATCAAAATTAATGAAATATGATGGTGGTGGATATCTTTCTGATATATATAAAATAAATTGATTCTTTTTGGCTTTTATCTCTTTCTAAATCATTAATCAATTCTTCTTCTATATATATATATATATATATATATATATATATATATATATTATTCCTATAATTATCATCTTATGACCTGAAACTATCATATCATAGCCTTTTAAAACGAGTACAAAGACTTGCCTATTCTCTTCTTTCCATTTCATTCCATATCATTATTTTTCGTCCTTTCCTCTTTTTGAGGGTAAACAAATTAAGAATCGCCAGACGTTGACAAACATGTTTAACACTGTAAGGCTAGAAATTGTTTCGCTACAAATTCACAGTAGAATGTACAAAACTTACTACTGGCTGGGGAACAGATCCAACTAATTATATAATTATAATTAAAAAAGAAAAATAACATGGTGCATCTCAATCTCAATCTCAAAAGTCAAAACCACCATAAAGACCAAAATTTTCATCTGTAAAAATATTAAGCATAGTGTGCACTGTAATAAAATTTTCAGCAGCATTCTGCTCATCTAAAACAACCAATATTTCTTCTTTGGCTTCTGAATTGGGGCACCTGGAAAACAGAAGATGTTAGAATATATATATATATATATTATCCTTGAAAACCCAACATCCTTAAAGGCTCAACCTAAAAAACCATGTTTTAACCATAAACAAACCTTGGATCTCATATAGTGAGTTGTAGTGTACCTCAGACCAGAAACTCAACCACAATTCTGCATTAATAAAAACAGAGAAGAAGAAAACTATAAGAATAATGCATTCATGGAAATCAAACAGATTCTTGAACCTCATATCCATGGATACAGAACCTATTGATCAGTTAATTAGAATGATAGCAGGCCTCAAGGTATCGGTATATCACATATGCCTTGTTCAAGAATACACAATCAGAGTGGGAGGATCCTCTTTGCAGCTTAAAATTTTTAGTTTTAGTAAGTAGGGGTAAAAACCAGATAGAAATTCAAGTTAACCAACCAAACGTTGAATAAAATGCTCAGTGTTGTTTGAAGAGATTACATGGCAAGCAGGGACTAGGGAAAAAAAAAACTGGCACAAGGAATGCCATCAGGATGGAGCAATAAAACGCCACTTGTACAAGTCAGTAAGTTAGTTTGCTGAGTACTCTAAGGTTGAGGCAAAACAAATTGGAAAATCAAACTTAATATGCAAGCAGGATTTTTTTGGAAAATTGGAAGACTTCCACTAGGCTGCAGATTTTGGACCTTAACCTTCAAGCATATGTACGCACTATGTTACTCGGAATCAGGTGTGAGTGTCGGATACGGGTAATGTGTCCGACATGGATACGTTCAATTGTTTTTAAGTTTTTCCATGTATTTGAAGGGTCATGTCCCCATACCCATGTCGGGATATGTGTCGGATACGGGTGTCGGACATGGATACTTCAAGAAAAATGAAGAGTCGAAGCAACATAGTGTACGCACACACACAGAGACATAAGGACAGGGAGTGCGTGAGGAGTAACAACTTAACAAAAAAAAACACCTGTTACAGGGTATGACATCAGTGTTTTTTCTTTTTTTACCAATCTTTTTCCAGTCTTACCATGTTTAGGAGCCTGGTATTGTGGCATAATTTCAATAAAGCAAGTATCTCTGAATGATGTCAGAAGGCATATCTTTGCTGCAAACTGCAAATATACAAATATCATATATTACACACTGATATGATGAACTGGAATGAAGCTCAACAGAGTATTGAGGCATTTTACTTGGGATATTACAAACTCAGAACACAATTACACCACTTAGAGGAATTGGTGAATTTTTGAATTAATAATAAATAAAAAAAGGAATCAACACTTCAAATATTTCTAACAATATTTTCTCAATTGCATCATCATTATCAGATATTTCTAACAATTACCAAGGAAGCCAACATCCAAGAAATATTTATGAACATTTTAGACATATTAAAAACTACACTATAGATGAAAACTTGGCAAAGGAACACAAGTTTGACAGAAGTCACAATCAACGTCTTTCACTGAAATCTGAGAAAATTGCATAACAAAATACTTGAGTTGGAATAGTATTTACACCATCTGTATGCTGATTTCCATGCATTACATTGTGCATGATGGAATATAGATAAGAAAAGAGAAAGAGATGCAACAAAGACTGTCAGATATACGAACATTAAATATCATGACTACTAATAGAATAGTATGATAAAAAGAGGCTGCATATTATGACAGTTTTTATGAAAGAATACAAGACCTTATCAGAAGCTGCTTGTAAGGTAAGATGGTCCCCCCATTCTCCAGATCTACACAATAAGGTTAATTAGATTCGGAAATCTTCAATGCAAACAAATAATCAAGTTCAACTAAACTCAAAAATAAATACATCATTCAAGTAACACTTGTCACATAAAAGCAGTGGTTGTAAGACCCTTAATGAAGCAACATACTTTGCCATTTTCTTGCAATATCGCTTGTACTTCATTGGAACATATCCTTCATACAAGTTACGGTGGTCTTTAAGCTGGAATATGCAAAAGTAATAAAAATAAGAAAACGAATTAATCATTTAAGATTAATTACTCAATATTTCTTTTCAGCCTGCCTCTGGCATATCTTTCACAAATCTAAAACTCCATCAATTTACTTTTCAGAGAATTTTTGGTTGTTAAATTTTAAACAGTTGACCAAATAAGTTCAAAAAAAGAAACAAAATATAGGATAACATTGGTAGTTAATGTCTGAAAAGGCAGGAATGCTTGATATGGTGGCCAGAGAATAGTGTTTCCCTTGAGGGTTGCTCAAGGTGATAGCAGCAACAAGAACTTGTATGCTATCAGTGGCTAAATGACTTTATACTGAGTTGGGGCAGTTTTCATCACTGTAAGTCCAAGATAGTTTTGGACAAGTTGAATAGTTCATGGTGGTAGTTTGGCCCTAATCAAAGTCAAAGGTTGTAAATATCTTCAATTTCAATGGTAAAAATGTCCTGAGAAGAGAGGTAAAATTTGACAACTGCTATAGTTATGACTTAGAAGCAGGAGGATGGAACTGGAAGAAGCTGCAGCAAAAACATTTTTCCATAATTCTCAAGGAGACAGCCACTACCGAAGAAAGATATTCAGGGGAGCAGTGAGAAGAAGAGTGGTACTGGTGGTAGAGAGAACAGTTAAAAGTGACAATATAGAGACATACAAATGATCATGAGATGTTGAATTTCTGCTGGGCTTTATCTTATTTTTCTCCGGGACTATTTTAAATAGGTTACGAAGCTAATATCTCATCTCCTATTGTCAAACTAAACACCAATGCGTCTGGTGAAAATTTTAAATCCCTGCAAGGTCGCAATATGATCTCAATGCTTAGCAATAAGGGCCTGAGATTTAGTTGCAAAATATCTAGATGCAAATCCAGTAGTCAAGCCACAAAGACATTATACCTGTTTAACAATATCTTTCCTTACATGCTTGTGATACTCAGGGGACTTGTACATCTGGTCTGAAAGTGCACGAAACTGCAAAACAAAGTGATGTGATTTGAATAACTAGTCAGAAAGCTTGACTATAAATGGAGGTGAATTAATATGAGATTAAATTTCACCTTTACTTTTTACTACAGATACCTGACAATTTCCGTCACCAGAGACCTTCACTTCATATAGACCATAAACATGGAGCCTGAGAAAAATGAGAGGTTTACCAAATACTTTTACTCAAGAGTCAAAACATAAACAGAAGTGCAGCAACCTCTAGGCAAACACATTCTAGCATAAGATTAATCACAAGTTTCTCAATCATATTCTAAAAGAAGAAAAAAAAAGGAAGAGGTAAAGCTTCAAGATGTCCACTAGACATAGGAACAAGCATTGAGGCTTGAAGTTAAGGTCCAAGTAGGGACGAAAATATGCTCTAGTTACAGCCTTACCCAAAGAAAATTATGTTGCATAAGCTAGCTTAAAGTAAACAATTAACAAATGAGTCAAATGCACTTATTTATGTGTTGCATGAGCCTTAATATTTCCTCTAGGTATATGCACTACTTATGGGTTGCATGCACACACATATACATTCGTGAACAAATGATTTAAGAGACAAATGTCTTGCTGCAGACCAAAGTCTTTGAGGTAAGCATAGACCATATTCATTTGAACTTACTGCAAGGGATAAGAGTATAAGACTCATGGGCTTCAAAATATTGAATAAAAACAAATATTACAGGAAGGTGAAAAGTCAGCTGGTAGACTGCTTAGTGCTGAGCATGCAAGAATTCAGGGATAGTATTTATCTTAGATATTGGATCTCATAGATGATTCATAGATTCATAATCTCCCTAAGATACACCAGCATAGTAACATCTACCTGGAAAATAAGAGAGTAAATTCATCTCCAACTATTGTATAAAAAAAGTAAGATTTTTTGGTACATGGAAAAAGCGAGACTTCAAGTGCAACTCTGAAGAACCATGACTTAAATAATTTCTCACTTGAACGTTCTTTACTCATCATCTAAATAATTCCTTTTATATAAATATTTAGATTCCGTTTGGTTGATACACTGCTATTTGAAAAAATTGCTACAAAGCAAAAGCAAAAGATAAAACGCAATATTATAATTGATTTGTAAATGGACAAATGATTAAAATGTAAGACCAATTATAACATAATTAGTCTATATAGTAGTAGAATCATGCATTTTGTTATCTAAAAAAATGGCATATTTTCTATACAGTCTTTCAAAAAATTTATTTGCTTTAGTATCCAAACTCACTATTTGATTTTTTGCTTCTTAAAGTAAAAAAGCAAATAGCAAAAAGCCAACCAATTGGAGCCTTAATTAAATCAGTTTTATAATAAATACAAAGTATACCAATCAAGATGTCTTCCAATTTTGATCAACAATGCTACATAGATATGTATATCCATGATATTTTTCAACATATTCCCAATGAAAGAAATTAAAAGACCTTCAAGAAGCTTTTAAATCACACTTTTGAAACTGTTAAGCATATGATGTACCTCTGTAGAAGACGTTGGTGATCCAAACTTGCATCACCTATGTTGGGAATATAGGAATTTATGCGTGGGACATGCTGAAATTTCAAGTATTTATATGATAAGCAATGTTCTTTCATTTTAAAAAAAAAAAAAAAAAAAACTGTCACTCAATAAGCAATAAAATATAGCAGTAACAGAATTCATATAATAAGCAAGAATTGTGCAGAGCAGGCAACTTTCATAATGCAGTAAAAAGTTCATTGGCAGTAAAACATCTCGGCCATGGCCCTATGAAGATGCAGAATGGATAAATGATAAAACAACAAGAGAGCATCAAATGCATCATTTCTCAGAGGTAATGAATGCTTGTGACCTTTTCATTGAATTTAAGGGAAAAACAAAACAAAAACTACTGAAATTAGTTTTAAAATGAATTCCAGTAAAGAGCTAAGTAAGAGAGACTGATCAATGAAGAAGATGAAAACTTCTGAAGTTGAGGAAGTTAAATTAAATCAACAAGAAAAAGAAAAGAAAAAAATGCAAGGTAGGGCAGCATACAGGAACAGATGCAAGACCAGAAAGGCGTCTAGCAATAGCACCATCTAACTTGGCAAATTCTTCTGACAATACAACAGCAATCATCTTGTCATCCTCTGTATCCTGCTGACTGCTCCAAGAGGTTGAGCTAGAACATTCACCTACGTGCTGTGCTCCATTCCTCATACTGTAACTCAAGCCCAAATAGAGGACTCCTCCACGGTATAATTCCAACTAAAACGGGTGTTGAACGCTAAACTGCCAGAATCAGAAGCTTAACAGAATGAATACCATTCTTAGATGTGGAAGTAGTTGATAAATAATCAAGACATAATATGTTTGATCATTGGTTTTCATTCAATTATGATCACGCTATAATGACATTATGAAAGATTGAGTGGTGAAAATCAATAAGCAAGAAACACTCACACACACACACAAAAAAACGTCCATGCAAGTGACTGGTCAAGATTGCAATTGCATTGTTTTCGTAATAAAATTCAGTTCATACATCATTCTTTTAAGGAATATAATGCATGGCATAACCTGCTTGTATTTGGGGGATAAGAAAGAGATAGAGACGAAAGGAAACTCTTTTGTCTGAGACATGGTATTGACCTAACATTAAGATTCAGGGAATAAGGAAAAAGGGTAAATTGTATTAAGAAACAACAACACCTGCCCACATCTATTGAATATTTATATATTGTTCACGAATGGATCATCCAATGTTCAAAATGTATAAGACCAATTAAGAAACAAGTGGGAATCAATCATCAATCTTAAAATCCACATCACTTTTCCTCTTTCTTTAAAAAGGAAAAAAAGAAAGAAAGAAAATCATCACCTGAGATATATTGTTGTCGATGGTTGCAGTGGAAAACAAAACAAATGAAAATATGATTCGAGTGAGCGGCGAAAGATGAAAGATGAAAGATGGGTGAGTTGATGTTGGTGAGACTTTCTGAGTTTACGCTGTAAAATACAAAAAAAAAAAAAAAAAAAAAAAAAAGATAGGATATTTTATTCTCTTTCCCTGGACTGCTTCCACGGATGTAAGCAGAAGAAAGAGAAGAAGATAATTTTTTTTTTATTTGAAAAGAATCTCTCCCCGATCTAATGTCCTGAATGAGTCCTAATAGGTTGGGGAGTTTCCGCGTTTGGTAGTTTGTAGTTGCCTTTCGCGGTTTCTGCACATTAAGACAACTCAACTCTCGTGTCGTATCGTGTCGTGTTGAGTTATATTGTGTACTTGTGTTATGTCTTTCCCCCGACTTTCTAGTGTTTTATTTATTTATTTTCTTTTTTTTTTCATACGGCTTTCTGATTTTTCTTTCCCACAAAAATGAAAAATCTTTACTTTTTCATTCTTTTG
Source organism: Fremontodendron californicum (assembly GCA_030761205.1). Taxonomy (NCBI): domain Eukaryota; kingdom Viridiplantae; phylum Streptophyta; class Magnoliopsida; order Malvales; family Malvaceae; genus Fremontodendron; species Fremontodendron californicum. The sequence continues at coordinate 514,813 of JAULJL010000040.1, forward strand.
TTTCTCATATCAAACACGCGCAATGCATTTGCTCTCAAAGTCTTGGTCTTATTTAAGACAAATTCAAGAACCCAGCAGCACGCCTTCTCCTGGCACCTCTTCCTTACACCATTCTATTTCATCTAAATTATTACTATTTATTAACTATATTATTGCCTCTTTCCGGTTTCACTTAGTAGTTTACAATGTTTGTGGAAGTTATTTTCATATTTCTTAAAAAAATTTAATATAAAGAGTATATAATAAGATATTTTTTAGTATCAACAAATAAATTAAGTGTTATAGGTTCAAGGTGTTACTTGGCTCATCTAGTGGGTTATTAATTATTTAATATCCAAGATCAAGACATTTGGACTTAAAACAATTATTTTTTATTTTTTATTTTTCACTTTTAACTTTCAAAATTAATTAAAATTATAATTAAATGGAAAATTATAATTATTAATGGTTAGTTGCATTAAAATAGATGTGTTATAAAAACACAATACTCACCAAAAAAGTTGTTATGTAAGAACACAATTTATATCAAAAATCATTTTACTATAGATATAATTTTATATTATCTATAAAAATGACTTTTTTTATGAATTTGTTGTATCTTTGAGGCTATAATAAGCATTAAGAAAAGTGTTTTTGCACACCTCAAGTCAACATTCTAATCTCTTTCTCCATTATTTTTCTAACAATCTTAAGACTTTATAATGATGAAGATCAAATTGAATTCAAGTGTGAAGGTTCATTTTCAAAATTAAGATACGATCAAATTGAATAAGTTTAATGAGACTAACTCCAGAAGATGGAAAGACAAAATGATGCTTCTGTTAACCACATTGAAGATTTTTTATGTTTTTGATCCGAATTTGCAACAATTACAAGAAGAAATAACTTCATATTGTGATGCTATTACAAAGGAGAGAAGCAAACGTCAAGAGAATGAGTCCATCTGTTGTGGCTATATTCTGAATTCTCTTATTGATCAATTATATGATTTTTATAGAAATATGTTTTCATCAAAAACAATCTGAATTGCACTTGAGAACACACATAAAAATAAAAAGAAATGCTCTTGCTTTGAGATACTTTGAATTTATACCAAAACTATCATGGATCAAATAAATCTTAATTCCTTTCAAGATTTAGAGAACTTTTAGTTCACAGCATAACTTTTTCTTTTGCTAGTTAATCTTTTAAGGTCAAAGACCCGAGTTCTGGAAGAGTTGGGTTTAGATCTCCAGCGTTGTAGGATTGCTGAACCAACGGGCCCCTGGATCATTTAGAGCACCAAGCCACCAAACTCAATCTGCAATCTGCAATCTGCATTAGCAACGCTAATAACTGGGGCAGAACATAATCACCAATAATCCCCACAAGAACAAGTTCCATTCATAAAATGATGGAATCTTTGGGCATCTCTCACCACAATTTTCCTACCTGTAACCTTAGAAATGAACTTTGTAGCAGTATGACAATCCCCACACACTCTCAAATTCTTTGTTATTCTAATCAAACTTTCATGTCCCAACTTCATCAGCCCAAAAACGATGGCCAGCTTCTCACTGTGTGCATACAGCATCTTCTCCTTTGTCTCCCCCTCCACATCATGCAATACAAAGCTTAAATCTGGTACATACCCTTCTTGCCTAATCCTCTCCATTAATTTGTCCAACTCTGAATAGATTAGATCCATTTCTGGGTTTGATCTATCCCCAGCCACAAACGTATAGATCTTGTCCTTAATCTCGATAATAGTCTGACCAACTATTTTCTTTACACCTCTATTTTTCATTAAATTTCTAATCCTATAAGCTTCTTTTCTTTTTCCCAATGATGCATATATATTGGACAAGAGAACATATCTTCCAGGATTTTCCGCATCCAAATCAAGTAATGGTTCAGCAGCAACTTCTGCCAGTTTTACATTTAAATGAATTCTACAAGCTCCAAGCAGTGCCCCCCAGACACCAGCATCTGGCCTCACAGGCATCCTCTCAATGAATTCCCAGGCTTGATTCAACTGCCCAGCTCTGCCCAAGAGGTCAACCATACATGCATAGTGTTCAGATGTTGGTGTTACCCCAAAATCTCTTACCATGGAATTAAAGCACTCCCATCCTTCCGCAATTAAACCAGCATGACTACATGCTGACAATATTGATACAAATGTGACATGGTCTGGCTTTATTAAGGCCTTCATCTGATCAAAGAGATGAAGTGCTTCTCTACCATGGCCATGCATACCATATCCAGAAATCATAGTGCTCCAGGAGATGACATTCCTTTCTTTCATCTTATTAAAAACTTTTCTAGCATATGCTAAGCTCCCACATTTCATGTAAAGGTCAAGGACAGCAGTATCTAGCACTAATTGACTCTCCAGGAGACAACGAATAATAACTGCATGAAGGGTTCGTGCCAGGTGCAAAGAAGCTAGTATTGAACAAGCTTGAATTGCAGCAAGAAGGATAACAGAATCAGGAAGGATACATTGCAATCTCATTTGTTTAAAGAGATGCAAAGCTTCAAGAGGCAAGTCAGCCCGAGCATATGCGTCGGTCATGGAGGCCCAGCACACCAAATCCTTGTATATAAACCCATCAAACAAGCTTCTAGCAAGGTCAATTCTTCCACATCTAGCAAACATGAGCATGGCGGCATTTTCCACGGAGTGTTCCATATCAAGTCCATTATCCATGATGACTCTATGCATATAATGAGCCACGTTCTCATGCCAAACGCAAGACGTGGCATTTAAAATAGAAGCCCTGTTGGGTTTGATTCCCTCATTCAACATCCTGGTAAACAGCAACAACCCTTGCTCATGAAAACCACTCTGCGAGCACGCTCCAATCATTGCGCTCCACGACACTGTACTTCTCTGAGGCATTTTGTCGAACACTCTATTCGAAACATGAAAAAGCCCACATTTAGCATACATGGAAATAAGCGAGTTAGCAACGAACATGTGAGAGGAATAGCCGTATAGGAAGACATGCGCGTGAAGCTGAGAACCCAAATTGAGATTGCGGAGAGAAGCGCAAGCTTTGAGAAGAAAGGGAAAAGTGAAGTTATCAGGTGCAATGGGCAGATGTGGCATACGGGTATAAAGAAGCAAGGAGCGATGGTAGTGGGCATTGTCGACGAGGCCGCGCAGCATGACGTTCCAAAGAAAGGCATCAGTGAAGGAGTTGCAGTAGGAAAAGAGAGTGTAGGCGTAAGAAATGGAGCCAAGAGAAGCGTAGTGGGAGATGAGGTTGGTGAAGAAGTGGAGATTGAGGTGAAGGTGGGATCTGAGGATGGAGGCATGAACGGTTTTCAGAGACTTGAGGGTGTGGCATTGCTTGATCAAGGAGATGCATGTCTCTGCTTCTATAGGACAAGCTGCTGCTGCTGCTGCTGCTGCTGCCGCTTTACTTGCTGTCTTCAACTTCAGCTGCATGCTGCTGCAGACGGCGGTTGGCTGTTACTGTCCAGCGCTCTGCATGGCATCCACTTTTAAACTTCTTTCTTTTCTCTTGTTTATCCACCAAAAATGCATTCCCTCGAATCCTTGTATCTTCTTCTTCTTCTTTTTTTATTTTTACTTTGAAGTGAATCTTTGTTTTGCCTTTCGAGTTGTGATGTTTCATACTACTTTTTAATGTCCAAAAAAAAAAACACTAGAAAATGCCTTTCTAGTTGACTTTAATATTTGCATTCCGGAAATTTTGACTTGTTTTTTGTCTGCAATCGGCATGCAAGAACTAGTTGCGACAAAAATATGGTACTAATTTCAATACTTTGTTTTGGAATAAGTAGTCCAGCAGTATGCTTTTTCTTAATTTTCATACTCCAAAATGAGTATGTCCTTTCCTTACCTTTCAATCAAGTAAGCAAAGACTATACAATGTAGTAACATATGACCGTGTAATGCTTGTATGAGCAAGAAGAATATGCTCAACCAAATTCGCACAAGAACAAATCAATCCTAAGCTACTGTGTTACTAAAATCAAGGCTGAGAAGAAAAAGAATGAAGATCTATCGGAGGCTTTGGGGGAGCACTGGACCTCCATTCAACATCTTTGCACTATCTTCATCCATTGCAACCCTACTCCAACTATAATTTCTCATGGAGAATATCCTACTCCGATCAAACCCACTTCCTCTAAAGCCTGTTATCTTTGATGACACCATAGGCATTACAAGAACCGCAGATGCATTGATGGAATCCTCTCCAAAACCTAGTGATAACCAACATGTTGTCTGCAAACAGAATTCCAATATCAATTTTAGCACTAAATTAGAGTGTTATAATAATCATGTTAAAGGATAATTCTCCAAATCCAATTTGCTGTACCTTTGCCTTGGCCAGTATATCTGTGACCTTCATCACCATTCCCTGTGTAAATGATTTTATCTCTTTATTTTGTGCATCCTCGGATGGCAAGATCAACCTATGAGGGAAAATGAGAACAGCTGGTAAGTACAAAACTTATTCAGTAGAAAATTATGCGAGTACACGTAGGCACTTATAACCTTCAATGATGGTAAACGAAAATAATAATAATTTGTTCATTTGTCAACATTTCATCAGCTCTCATCTATTACACAACCCATGAAGGACCACAGGTTATTTGACAACACCAAGAAATCTGCTTTTTACCTGTCAGTTTCAGTTGAATTGCTGGAAGACAAAACGGAATCTAGATGTGAATTATCCTTTACTTCACCACCTAAAAGGAGGGGGAAAAAATGGAAGTCAGAATATGCTCCCACCTTTAAATGCTCTATACAGAGAATTACATAACTCCTCAATCTAAGTACCTCTTGGCTCATCAGGTGCCAATAAAGAAATGCCTATGAACACAGACATCATTCCTAGTATGAACATAGTTGTCCTCAGTGCATCAAACACCTGTTTTATTAAACAAAAAAACACCGTTTGAGGTCATCTAATTCCATTATCCAGAAGGTAGGGGCTAGAGTTGAAGATACTGGCTCAGTGGCTTGTGCAGGCTAACTGCATGATTAGCTTTACAGCCTTGCTACATGACAAATGGACAAAAGCCATCAATTTTCACTTTAGTTCTTTTTAATGAATGGTAACTACTTATTTGAAAGCAAGATTACAGAAGGCTGTTCTGTAACCAATTGCTGCAAAAAGCAACTGCAATTAAAAAACAACAATAATTTAGGATCTACTCAGAACAACTAGGCATTGAAATTCTCCAAGTTCAGCAAAATGATCTTACTGCATTGAAGATATATTACACTGAAAAATAATTCATGGGGGCAGGGAGTGAGGTGATTTGAACCAAGAATCTTGACATAATATGCATTTTGAGTTTGTCTCTGTGTGTGTGTGTGTGTGTGAGAGAGAGAGAGAGAGAGAGGACCTGATATTCCTGGAAGTATATAAATCCTGTACAAATGGAGAAGAAAGTCCAAGCAATTTGAAACATGGGAACAATAAGGATTGCATCAAAGAGCGACAACCCTTCATTCAACCTTGCCATCTGCAGTAGGAAAGCTCAGTACAAGTCCCCTAAAATCACTCTTCATGGTAGAAGCATAAAATACAAGTTCTGCCATAATTCTTACCCAAAATCCAGCTGTACTAAGAAATAAAAGTATCATGGAGTATGTGAACCAGCTGTGCAACTGATAACCATTGGACATCGCCAACCTTAGAAGGTTAGAGCTGGATAATATGAAATTCAGAATTAGAATTAATCACAATGCTAGTTTACTTGAAAGATTAATGATATCTAAAACAGCCAACTTACAGAGATTTTGCAAATAATACTGAGAATGATCCTACAGCACCTGAAACTACAGCATATGAAAAAGGAAGCAGTGTGTTCCAATACGGTCTAAGGTCTTGTCCAGAAACAGCAAGGAGAAGTTCCCCTCTCCTGAATGTTTGCATGTTAAGGCATGTCAATCAATTAAAAAAATGTCCGAAATGAAAACATTAGCACGAGTAAAATTGCTGGCTCCCAGATCTCACCTGTAGATAGAGTGATGTAATGCAACAACTAAGATCAAAATCAGACAGTAAAAAAGGAATGTTATGTTGCTGTATTTCTCTGCCAACTGTTCCGGTGTATAAACTGAAAAGGAAACAGAAACCACCCATGAATTTTGTTATAGAACCAGTGAAACCAAAGCTCTGTCTCCATGCATGCATCCCTCTCCCTCTCTCTCTCCCTCTCCCTCTCCCTCTCTCTCCCTCTCTCTCTCTCTATCTCTATCTCAATGTTTATAAATAAATTTATAAATAATTTTATTTAAATATATATATATATATATATATATATATATAGAGAGAGAGAGAGAGAGAGAGAGAGATAGATAGAGATAGAGATAGAGAAGCAACACATTTATATTCATGTATTGTTGTATGTCCTTTTTTTTTCCCTTTTCCTCAACTGGCTGATGGTCAGGAGGAAGGGATGCAATCAGGATTTCAAAGCTAATACAATCAAGTCTAAAAATCAAGTGAGATCAGATACCAGGAGACTGGTGGTTGCCGAAGGCGACAAGAAAAATATTTCCAAGAACTATAAATGCAGTGGCTACTAGTACCCTGGAAGTAATAGCAATGCCAATGAGACAGAGTTAGAGACAATATTCTGGGAAATAAAAGTGAGGACTCATTTCTAGTTTATCAAAATTTAACTCTCACTTCAGACTAAAACATACTTTACGGTAACCATTTTGTTTAACACGAAGTAAGCAAATGCAATGTTGGATACAAACTGAACAGATCCCAAGGCTGCAAGAAGTGACTGCAAAGGAGGAAGAGAAAGGGAAAATGTGAGAAAGAAAAAGAAATAAGCTAGAAAAGAAACATACGGAGTTATTAAAACACAAGTATTAATGTTCAACCTTGCAAAAGGTGCAATGGAAATAACAACAACAAAAAAACCTAAAACCTAAACCTCCTTTATCCTGCAAATGGTTGACCATGTTGCTTTGCAGTGTCCCAAACAAACAATTGTTCACAATAAAAAGTAAACAAGTAATCATTGTCCAGCTTCCTAAAGCTACTTACCAACAACAAAGGGTTAAGGATTTAATGCATCAAGCCCACAGAAATTAAGGTAAATGCATTTAGCTTAGCTTCTTAATCTTAGAGCTTCCTTATAGAGGAAAATTAATATGCAATTTGTCGAAATTGAACCTATTCAGATCAGAAGGCTGGGGGTACTGACCTGAGCGGCATAACCAAAGGAAATGAAGTTTAGACAATTTCCAATAATGAAAAAGAGAAAACCTGCAAATGAAGAATTACATTTTAAAATTAATTTACTCGACATATAGCATAAATGAACACCCATTTATTCGATTTAGTACCAACTCTCCAAGTTTGGAAGTATATGATAGGCTTCAATGGAATCTTTCCAGCTATTCCTTCACCATCCATTGTGGAATGTCTTTCTCTCTGTGAATTTAAGTAGACCCAATGAGACAAGCAAAAAGGTATTTAAGATTGAAAATCAAAGTTGTCACACTAGAATGGACAAGTTACTGAATATTTACTAGGGAGTTGATGATGTTTCACCCTATACTAGGGAAAAAAACAGAAACATATTTACTTTGAATGTAAAGAACTGGCTAACCCATCAGATCAATGGAATTCAGACCTAATCTAATATGAAAGCAAGATTTTTACAATGCTCAGGCCTATTAGTGACAGCATAAGTTGAGCATATGGTTTTTTATGTACGTTTTTCTTGTGTTGTTGAATGCTTATGCAGCAATATGAACATGTATAGAAGTACAAGGATGATTTTGTGACTTGGCATACATGGCAAGAATGCTTAATATATCTGAAAAAATAATTGATCAACATGAGTTGGGGATTGGAAGGTAAAATGAAACAAACTTTAGCAAATTTCATACCTCATTATGACCTAATTTAAGAAGGTTTGTGCCAAAGTTGATGGCAATACTTCCAAAGAGGTTGATGAATGCTCCAATGACCCACTCTCCCATGGTTTAGAAATGTGATCCCCTTAAGAAAAAAGCAACAAGCAGTAGAGAACTTAAGCTGAGCTAGAGTAGATATTGACAATAATTGCAGCAGCATAGGAATAGGAATAGGAATAGGAATGCAGGATAGAAATAGAATAGCTGATATTCATTCGTTCAAGTTATAATAAAGAATAAAAGAAAAGGGAAAAAAATAAATCATGAGTAGATCCTACTCCTACACCAGCGTCTGCGTAGATATAGAGAAACAAAGCAGAGGATCAAGTGCTTGCGTGTGTTGGGAGATCTGATCTAATCTAATTCAATTGGTTCCTGAATCTACAACCCATGGATTCAATGCCGGCATTCTTGTTCTTGATAAAAAGTAACACAAGAAAAAAGAAAAGAGCTTTACTTACCTATGGAGAATGGGAATCCGACTTTGTAATTGCAATTGCAATTGGTTTGGAGGGACAGCGGATCCAATCAAAGAAACCAAAAAATTTTTTTTTTTTTTCTTTAAGAAAAGGGGGAAAAAAATGATTTGTGTTTGTATTTTTGTGTGAATGTGCGATTCCAACAAGAAAAATGAAACAGTAGCTCTACCCACCAGACCAGTAGTAAATTTAAATAATTGTTCTTCTTCTTCTTTATTTTTTTAATTTTGTTTTAGAGAAATTGAGAATCAAGAGAGAGAGGGGGCTAGAATGAATTTTCTTGGGTCAATTCGATAGCCAAAAGCCAGCGGTAAGCAGAGCTAAGGCCGCCGCAGTCAAACTCAAGAAAGAAGAAAGAAGAAAAAAAGAATTTTCTACTACCAATTGCATTACGCCACATCACACGCGATCGGACACTTTGACCGTTGAATCATCTTTCTGCTCTGCTCTGCTGTCTTTGAATTGCTTCCTCCACATCAGATCAAACATCCTCCAAACCAAACACAAACTGGAAGACATACGTACACGTCGTCGTCTATCTATGAAGCAGCTATAATCAGATGAGATAAGAAAGTAATTGCATCTAAATCTCACTATCTTACGGTAAATACTCTTCTGTTTAATTTGTTCACCATGTTCTTTTCTTTGGTTAATAATTGTATTGGTCAGTGTCTAGCATTCAACATCATAGATCAATTACGAGGTACAAACAACACCATATCTTTAGCCAGTAGACAACTGCCTATTCACTCTGGTAATTGTTGTTTATTTGGTTGGTTGGTTGGTTGGTGAGTCAATTTTCTTTAGCTGCTTCAAATATTTATATCGACCAGACAAAACCAAGCTTCATGGTTTTCAAATTTTTTAAACATGATTAACCCTTTCCATTGAAGCTGTAAATTACTAACCATTGCTGGACTAGTATTCTGTCACGTTATATGTCAAACCACAATATGAGTTCCCAAGATTTTAACAACTTGTATTATTGAAACACTAGACTTTGTCCTTGGATTGGCCTGAGCTTTCGAGTAGAGTAGTCTCTGCTCAGATGGAATGGATACACTTCTTCATGTACTGCCCATATCATTATATCATCACTAAGATTTGAGGTCAGATTCTGTACACTCATCTTCCTCTTCCTAGTCTGCTTCTGCTACCGCACAGAAGTGAGCCAACTCAATATGAAAACAGAGAAGAGAACCAAACTTTATACAAACTCTCTCACCATAGGCTTCCTTATTTTGTCTTTGATCTTTTGTAAAATACACGAGAAAAACAACTAAAAAAAGCCTACGAGGAAGGAAGATATTTGAGTCCCCGAAACAACTCTTTAACAACATTACACTCCATCTTTGATCCTTTTGTTTAACCCTTTCTGCATCTCAATTCCATAGTCGACAAAGGGAGGAAGGATTGTTTGATGCAAGAAACATTCACACAAGTCGAAAAGCCACGGAAAGTCCTCTCCTTATCCAGGTGAACAGAACTCCACAATATTTCACGATAAACTAGTGAAAACTCGAGGAAAGTTTTCTTTAGTTGATGCCAAGTATCCTACCTTGTAGTTTGCATAGAAGGACCTTTTTACCCCATCATTATTCCAGATAAAACAGAAAACAAAAAGTTCAATAATGTACCAACATATCAGTGTATCTGCTCTTATACATTATTTTCCAGACAAAAACTTTGATAATGCTCTTCAATGTTTACCACATCTTTTACAATTCATAAGAACATGTGAGACAGGAGAAGCAGACAGTGGCTGTGCCAGGCCAAGTTGTTGAACATCCTGAATTATGATAGTGTTTGCACTTTGAATGTCAACCCCACTTTCAACTATATTTGTTCATTGAAAGATCTTAGTTTCACCCTGGGCGAACCTCAAGCTGCTTGGAATATTGCAGCAAGAGGAACATATGAGGTGTGACTAACCAAAAACAATATCACTTCTTCCAATCCTGTTACATAAGAATGAAATCTATATCAATAAAATGAATTATAGAAACATAAAGCAACAACATAACTATATATATATATATATATATATACTTGGTAAGATATACAAGAAACACCTTTATTTGGTATTTGGTTATTAATCGTCGAGACCTTTTTTTGTTTTAGCTCCCCGCCCCCCTCCTCTTTTTTTTTTTGTGCATGTAACTAGAACTTCTAAATTCATCTAACTAATAAATCAGCTCTGTGATTCAAGCTCATCAGACAGTACTTATTTTTCCACGAATGCAGAGACAAATAGATAGATAGATATGATTAGCAACAGTAATCTTTACAAGAGCAACAAGCCGACAATATAAATTTGCTAGCACAAAGTTACTAAACCATCTAGATAATGACACAATAGCAAGAAAATTCATATGTGCAACAAATAGGAAATTTTAGTTTAAGGCATTACCTTTAATATGAGGTAAGACCAAAAAAAAAAAAAAACTTGGCCACCATGGTCTAGGTCATACTGCATTGCTGCAATGACCTTTTCTTTACCAAATGCTGAATGACGGGTTTTGATAGGAGCCCTTTCTAGAGGTGCTGTTGAAATTAAACTGAAGGGAAGAAGAGAAGAGAAGAAACGAAAAGTATACACCAATATTCTATAGGACATGTAACCTAAAATGAAAGTTTAAGGAAAGGTCCCTATGCTATCAAAATGATTGTTTCATTGCTTGCAGGTAACTTATCAAGGCTCAGAATGAATACAAACTAAATGGCTGCTGAATAGGTTCTTCAAGTATGAAATATGATTCCAATATGCAAGTCAATCTTTACTTAGACATACTGTTTGACCCAGCTTCATGAAATCTATTTAAACAATACTCATCCCTCATCCATGAGGTGACTTGTACTCAACACACTTATAAAAGCATGGCTACAGATGATCTGATTACAAAAACGTAATGCTGGTAATGCAAACTAGTCTAGTAGTCTATATTGTTCTACAGTAATGACAAAATTCCCATGTCCTAATGCATTCCACCAAATCCGCTGATTCATGTTTATTATACAAAAATGTGCAAAGTAAGACTTGGCACTGATATGATCTACATTGCGTATAAAAGGTATTAGTCTTTTTTCAGCTAAAATCTATCATCTGAGACTTACACAGATCAGTGGCATGGTTGATAACGTACCCTTTTTCACTAAGGCATTACAATAAACAAACTGAACTGGACATCTGAATCCTGGATTAAATCCAGCACCAAAGATGCTTGTGATTTGAAATATATATTACCTGGCATCACGGACACCAGTCAAAGCTAAATAAAGCGTTCTGGGTATAGGTGTTACAAAGAGAGTAACATCAACTGAGGTTTTAAAAGAAGCAATTTTCTCCTTTTGCTTGACACCTAACCTCCTATGGCAAAGAAACATAAAAAACAAGCAAATCAGGCATCCCTCTGCCCAACAGGTATGACAATTATGATCTAAAAGACATGAGATTATTGCATGGAATTCAGTTATAGATTCTGAACACATGGGTTAATGCATAGACAACCTCACAAAAAATCCAACTTTTAACGTACCATACTCTAGGAAGCCCAAAGAGTAGCATAATGAATCACAAAAATAACCCTCGCATAAAGAGAGAAAGACTTTCAGCCATTTGTTGCCATTGAATGCACAACCAGCCTCTCAATTCACAACAAGCAGATGATGAAACATCACTACTTTACAAATCATAGGGGCCATTCATTTTAAGCAGTTATAACCCAGTGATGCCATTTTTCATACTTTAATCTCAGAAAAGATGCTCTACTACTTCAACGATAATCACAAATACAAATGAATGTTAAAAATAAAAAATAAAAAGAGTAAAATGGTTTCCTACTTTCAGCAACTTCCTTTTAGCTCTTCATGCAATCAGACATATTAGACTGATTTAATTTCCATTCAACAAATGAACTTTCTCATAAACAGTAGTAAACTCAACATTTTGGACCAAATGACCAATATCCAACGGCTACAGAACGTCTGTATCTGCCACACCACCACAATTGAATGGAGAATTTAACAACAGAGAGACCAGGTAATGAAATGAAGATAATCTGCCAGCAAACTCATAAAGTAGAGAAAGACGGGAAACAGCTTGTATACACAAAATCGTAAAGTAGCCCACAGATTACAGAGTGTCCGATAAAGTTAAAAACTTTGATATACTTAATAATCCTTAAAATGAATGCGACAACAACAAGAATCAAACTGACAGTTTTTTTTAAAAAAAAAAAAAAAAAGGAAAGGGAGATAGAGATAGAGCGCAGAGGATGAAAAAAAAAAAAAAAAAAAAAGAAGAAAATGGATCAGGCTTGGGTGCCAGTCAAAGCCTTCATCTGAATATGATTAGAATCAGCAGCATTGGTAGGCAAGGCCTCGTAGGAGCCCAGTCTCCTCATCCCGACAGTCTTAGCAACAAGAGCGTAAGTGAGCATCACAATGATGACCGCAAACATGACATGAACCACGAACACCAGATCCAGAATGGCCACAGCCCTCAGCCGGGACTCGTCAAGGTCGCACTTGGTGGACCCCTCCACTCCGCTCACAACATCCAGCAGCTTATGGCACCCTTCAGGTATAAACGCCTCTACGTAGAGGGAAAGCCCTGTTTGCAGCTCCCATAGCCCCTGCAGGCACAGCGCCGCCCCCAAACCCACCTCCGCTATAAAAAGCTTTGGGTGGCAAGCCAGAATCAGACACATCAAGGAAGCCAAAGAAGAGACGCGGGCCGACAAGGAATCGCATTTTGCTTGGAGATCAGATGTCTGGACGGATGCAGCAGAGGTGGAGAGAGAGTAGTGGAGAAAGAAGAGAGCAGAGGCAAAGGCGAAGAAGAGATCGGAGGGGAGGGGAAGGAGGGAGGTGGATTCGGAGAGGAGAAGGGAAAGGGAAAGGATGAAGAAGAGAAACAAAACGGCAGCGGAGTGAAGAGTGGTGAAGCGGTAGACAGGAGTGCGGCCCTTGAGGAGAGGATCAGGGTCGGAGGAGATGAAGGATTGGTGGAGAAAGGCAATGAAAAGGCAGAGAATGAGAAGGTAGAGAGGAAGGTGTTTGAGGCGGAGATTGGAAGAGAAAGGAAAAGGGTGGAAAGGCTTGGCGGAGTAGGACTGTGGGGATATAAGGAAGTTACGGGTGGTGCAGATTAGGTGGTAAAGACCCAGAGAGAGAAGCGTGGATGATGCGAATAGCTGGTATATTAGGCCTGCCATTTCTTTTGTTTGCTCTGCCTGGAAGAAATCAAGCGGAAGCCAGACGGCAAGGAGTGGAGTTGGCGGACCGGAGGAAGGTCAGGTCAGGTCAGGTCGACTGGGATTGCTGATTTGATTTTCGGATGTTGACCAAACTAGTTAGTTTGCTTTTGGTTTTCATTTTTCAACATTGTTTATATTGGGCCCAGTATTGTGAACGCCAACGCCCGCATATCAACTGTTTTCGACTGTTTATACTTTATATTTTCTAATTCATAGTATAGTTGGGTTGGCCCAGTTTTTGAAGCCTATTGGGCTTGGTTTTCAACTTTCATATTATTTATTATTATTTTACTATATTCGCATATAAACTCCCAGTATTTTGGAATTGTAATACACTATTATAGATTAGGAACATTTTCAGAAGTGATGCTTTTATTAATAAGTAATTTATTAAAAAAGTTAGTGCTTTTATTTTACACTACACTTCCACTCTTGAGGTGATATTTGCTATGCATCATATTCAAATTTGTAACATGGATAACTCAATTCAATTCCATCATAAGTTATTTAGATTTGAATATCTTTGTCGTCATCAGACTCCAATATTGAAAGGAAGTTATATATATAAGATGAAATTAATTGAGGTTACAAGGGATTGAAAATTAGGCATTGTATGCATGAAGAGAAGATACTTTTGCATATAGTTCTGAAACAAACATTTTAGATATCAAAATCACAAATATATTCTCAAGCGCCCAACTTGAGCACAGACACAAAACAAAACATGCACCTGGAAATGGAAATGGAACCCAAAAACAGAAGTACATACATAAAAGCACTTGGAACTCACTAAATGATAAGAATAAGGAGAAAGATTACCAGCAGCAACACAAAAATTACCAGCACCCACCAGCACTGCCAAGCCAAGCCACAAAAACAAACATTATGAAAATACATACAAAAGTTTAGGAAATAAGAGGGAAAATGGTTTATTAGATCATATTACACTTGCAAACACATTATGGTAGGGATATTATATATGATATGATATTCATGCTATAAATATTTCAAACAGATTTAAAACCTGCATTTTTTACTTCTTTGGGAGCTTCATGTAGAAACTAGAAAGAAGTAAGGAGCATTGTGCATGGGACTTTAGTTTTCATCAATGTCATGTGCTATTATAATACTTTTGAATATGACTTTGTCTTGCCAATGTTGTGAATATGCCACCCCCATTACCTATATGTTCTTGTTCTAAAAAGGACTTTGCATTCCAGGGACTAAAGCTATGATCACTTAATCTAATATTGCAACTTAAACAACATCAGGTTTATGAACTACCCACCAGCCACTTGCCAGCACTATCTTCCTTAAATTCAATCTCATTTATTTGTGGACATATATATACATCAGTTGCACTAGGATTTCTACTACATCCATCCATCCATCCAAACGTATGGAATCACATTAAACCTTTTCTCAACTGTTACAGACCATTGAGGAAAATGAATCTGGAATTGGTCTTGGTCTTGGCATTTTTTCGTCTAATTTCTCGCTTATGCTCCCTGCTTTTCTCTTCTATCTGTATGTCCTAATTATATAATGAGCATTAACCAGACTCTCTCTTACATGCACCAATTTCAAGTCTTCAACATAAGTAATCCATGACCCTCAGGTGCACTATGCACCCTTTCATACGATACCAGTACCCAGTACCCTCTACAGTGTACCCCTACTATTTATCTTCTTCCTCTTCATTGGTTATTCAAGTTTATTTGCAATTCATACTCTATCATCAAAGCAAGCATACAGTGAATCGATCTCATCTGAAAGTTGTTTGCACATCGCATTATCTCAGCAAAATTTCAACTAAAAATATATCTAATCAAATTCTACAAGCATACCCATGAGGTTCGGGATTTCACACTTTTGGAAGCCTTAGCTAGTTGAACTCTAGCCTGGGTTGTTGCAGCAGAGGAAGAATCAATGTTTGACGAAATGTCATCTATTATGATGAAACAAATTATCAGATAATTAAATAAAATAAAAATAAGTAAGCAGGTTGCAATATTTTGGCATCCAAATCAAGATGCATAAATGAATAATCTATCTCAAGGGTATTTGGCATCTTACCAATGACCACACTCTGCTCATGGACAAGAACAGCAAGGTCCTTGAATATTTCATTTACTTGTCCTATTTGCTCATCTACTTCTCTGATACCCTGTTCTCTTTCATCAATCATAGCTTCGTTGAAGGCAATTTCATTATCCAGCAAAATTACCTCTTGTCTGCACATTTTCTTAGAGGAAAATGGATCATTAAAAAAAAGGCTCTTGCAACAAGAACAACAAACGATGGCAAAATGTAGTGGATGGCTGTCTGAGATTTTTAAAAAATTAATAATCATACTATGAAATAAATAGGTGAAATTGTATCAAACCTCTTTGACCCAAAAGACAAGGATGTTTGTAGGAGTAGGAGTAAAAAATGTTCAAGATGAATGGAGTATTAAGAAAAGAGAGAACCAAATTTTTATAGCTTATGGTTTTATCAATTGCATTCAAGGATGCAACTAAAGCTATTGCTATTGTATCCATGACAGGTGATGCAGCAGCCTAAGTAGAGGAAAAGTGAGAAAGGATGAACTCACCTCCTCTGTTCCATAAGAAAAGCTTGTTTCTCTTGAGGCAGAGTAGGTGCCCAAGAATCATTGGAGCCAGAGCTGCATCCAAATACAAGGACAAAACATCCAATCTATAAAAGGTCACAAAAATAAATAACAAATGATGCCAAATGTAAAAGAGTGATACGTTGTAGGCAAGGAGGGTGGAGGAGCGGCAGGAAAGTAAGTAGACTCGCGTTCAGAGGCCAGCTGCTGAACTTTCTGCAATTCTTGTAGTGTGATCTGAAAATCTCTAGCCAGCTTTGCATCTTCTATCTTTTTACTTGGCTGGACGTGAAATTTGATGAGTCTTTATTACAATACTCTTTAATCAAACTAAAATCTGAAAATGAATTAAACATGTAAAAAAGGTACTCGGGCAAAGAAACAAGTTTAGTGAGAAAGGAAAGACACATTGACAGTAGGGTCATGATCGGATTCACTCAAAGCCTTGAGCTTAGCAGAAGTTTCCTTCACTAGTTGCAGAATCCTTTGCCTAGTATTGTGCCTGTCAATCATTTCATTTGCAACTTTGTGAGAAGAAGAAGAAGAAGAAGAAGAAGGATGCATCTTTAATCTGTTACTACCAGTACATAAGAAGAGAGAGAGAAAAAGAGACAGTTTTAGGCGGTGATCGGGAGTGTCCTTGGCGGTGCCAATGGCATCCACGAGGCGACGGAAAGCAGCAACGGCAGTGTTGATCTGGAAGATACCAGCTGCCACCACTTGTGAGGGGTTCTTGGACGCCATGGATGATGAAGATGAGGAGGGGCGAGCAGCAGTTGGAACGTCTTGAAAGCTCATGTTCGGCTTTCCTTTTGGGGTTCCACTTTCCCAGAGGTAAAACAGAAGCTCAAAAATGGAGAGCTGAGCCTGAGATAGTGAGATCAGACAGTTATCAAAGTACCCCCCAATACAGCGATACAGTTTGTGTTTCAGTTTAAGTTTTTCAGATGAAATCCATCCTCTGATTCTGTAGCAGTAGCATAGGTGTCTAAAGGGCCAACAACGTGTTGGCACGTAATAATTGCTGCTAAAGCGCTAATCTCAGAAGAAAAAAAAAAATTTAAAAACCCTTAAGTTCTAGCTAACCTTTTCAGTTGTATTGTAATTTGAAGCAACAATTCTGTCTCTGATGTATGTAGTAGTGTTATTGTATTTACTTAGTTATTAATACTATAAGTAATACTGTAATATATAGTACCAACTACCTACCAACTATCAGCACAGGTCCAGTTGCAGTGGCACCAACCAGTCAACGGCTCTCGTCTATTGCCTCCCATTGCTGGCTGGCTGCTTGCCAAATGCCAAACAAATTGCCGACGCTGAGAATTCGCCTTCTCTTCTTTAATTGTGAACATAACATTGCATTCCTTATCTTCTTTTCTGGGTTTAAACCAGAATTAACTAGAAATATATAATAATAATAATAATAATAATAAGTACATCAAGAGATTTGCAAAAGCGGCACAAAAGAATTAACATAATTGGCGGCTCTAATGAATAATCACCGTTGTTGTTTCATTATTTTCTTTCTTATGCGAATAATTAATTACATTTGTAAATGTTTATCTTCAAAATCAAAAGAATCACCACTTTCTGCTTCTTTCAATAATAAATAATGTCCACACCATTCTATATTACAGATCCTAGCCCCAACATAAAACCACCAATGACAATTAAACATTTACTGCTTCTTCTGTGTATTTGTTATGAGCAGGCAGCATGAACCTCCTATCCCAATGCTCTTTTTCAACTTCAGTAAAAAGTATACATCCTTGCGATGCTAAGCTTATGGTCCCATAACTAAATTGCAGCATCATCAGAAGAAACACATCCATTTAAGCAGAAGCAGAAGCAGAAGCACAAGTAAGTTGGCTGGCTGGCTTACTGTTGCAACCTTACATAACCTGCAAGCGGAGACCCAATCAGAGGCTACATAATAACGATGACAAACTGGGAACTTCTCCCTTACTTACCTCAAAACAGTGCACCGTGCAATCTTGTCAGATCCTACCACATCCAAGACTATATTCCTATGTATCTATAAATGGCTGTTGGTTTTTTTCTTGCCCCGCATCCTCATGTGAGTTACACATGGGGCCAAATCACATTGGAGCACAAGATATTATGGGTTCCTTCTAAAAATTCGGAGTGCCTTAGTGCAAATCGTAATTTCCTGGTAAAGGAAGTCAAAATATCCTACCCTCTACAAACATATCTAATATTTAATAAGAGCAGGAAGCGAAGCATGAAGTTCTGCCAAGCATTGAAAGATCCAATTTAGCAGTTGCTCTTGCGGAAGCTCCAGAAGAAGTTCTGCCTGCAAGATACACAACAAAGAAAAAGAAATAGAGTATCAAGATATATTTAACTTCAAAAGAGGATTTTTAAAAACAAATTCCAGTGAGGTTTTGCTAGCTGGCAATCCATGATGTTATTAAGTTTAAGGTGACATATCTTAAAGAACGTAATTGAGCCAAGGATTTTGGGTATTATCACTCCCTTGACAAGCATAGTGTGCATGAGAAAGGGAAACTAGTCAACGTTTGGGCTGCTAATCACAGCCACAAACACCATAAGAAATACCTTTATTTGGTCTTCCTCGAAAAGCAAAGAATTCCGCTGCGCATCAGATATCATGGAATCTATCATCAGCTTGAAAACCCTCTCATTCATATTGGTTTTCATGCCAACCATCTTTCCTGAAGCATAGATTCTGCTGATCCCAAGGTCTGCTGCCATTCGCATTACATAAAGCTTCTTTAAAAGAATCTCCATGGAATAAGGCTCTTTTCCATATTGCCGGCGAAGATTCTCTGTAAATTGCATCAAACTCCATATATCGTTCTCAGCTGCTTTCTCAGCTTCATTAATAATTTCCATGGGGTTCTCTAGATAATTTATGTACTCAGAAGGGAGACGAGGGTTTATGTTTATATCAATCTAGCAAATACAAAAACAAAGTTTAGAATTCATAAATAACTGTCATAAACGGGTACAACTCAATTTTACTCTAGGTTGGACTTCACTTGCCAACCAACAAAAATCAAATGTGGTGTGGTCTTTCAGTTTGCTCCTTAAAACTATAGACAGGTTTATTTATGAAAAGAACTACAAGGAGGAGTAACTGCAACAGGTTAAAGAAAACCAAAATAAATTGATCCACCTAAAAATGCAGCCATGCAATCATGCATAAGCACTTATTTACCTACTGCTTCCAAAAAAATTTGACTTCTCATGTACCAATAGAATGTTTTCCCTTTCTAAAAAACTGCATGGGAACCAAACCTCATTTTTCTGCCATAGTCGATTTGAAACACTAGTCAAGAATTTAGCATTCAAACTCTTGGCCACTTTCTTTGAAGAGATAGCTTTTTAATACAGCAGTGATCTCAGTTCTCATATGAATGGGTGAGAAAAATGTACATTCAGTCATTCTTGATATAATTGTCATTGAAAAATAAGCATGTTTGTTTGTAAACTTTGACATCATAAAATAACATTATTTGCGGTTTATATGCTTGGTGAAATCCTAATGAAGTTTTAAGCTTCCCCATGTTCAAAATTTCTGTATGATGACAACAAGAGCAGAACCCTACTAAGCCATAATGTATGATCTCATTTACTTTACAGATAATTGATGTTAAGAGCTGCCACATATTTTATTTTATGATGATACAAATTCCAAAAGAAGTAAAATACCTGCACTGACTGGTAAGGAACTGAAACTACACGGTGTTCTTCAACCTAGAAAGGGAGTTATAATGAGTGAAAGCCAGCAATTTCAAGCACAAAATGTGAGACTAGTAGATAGAAACCTGGAAAGCTTAAAAAACAATGAATATCAACTATCCTGCTTACTGATAGAGAAAAGCCTTGAAGTTCTATCACATCTTATAATTTAACTAGTTGGATGAACATAGCACAAGAGAAATTGGAAAAAGAGTAAGGCATCCAGGTAGACAGCTAGATTTTACAAACATTTCATTCCCTTAATCAACCATACAAAAGAAGTGGCTGCAGAACATACCTTGGACAAACTCTCAAAAAGCATTTCAAAGAAAAGATCAATGCCAACATTTCCAACATCCCCTGTCTGTTGCTCACCAAAGATGGTACCAAAGCCTCTGATTCCCATGTCTCTCTCTGCAAGTTGGAAACCTTGGCCAAGTTCACGGCATTCTTCAAGAGCAGCAAGCCTCTCCTGAAGCACAACCATGACAATGCAAGGTCACTTTTATAATTGTATTTCAGCATATTTGACCACAAAAGTGAAGGCAGACATAGAATACATACCAACGCTTGGTCAGATAGCAAGGACTTATCAGGGTAAAATAAGTATGCATAAGCTTCTTTATCCGCCCGCCCAACCCTTCCACGCAACTATTGGAATTGAAACAATGATAACAGCATTAAAAGTGGAAACAGGAGATATAAGACTTCAGAAACTATTTCATTTTCTCAGCTCTGTGAATGAACAATGTTGTAGAAAGTCAAATGGTGTGCATAAATCCTTCTGAACGAGAAACACTTCAGAAAATTCTTTCATGGTAGAAAATAAAAGATCACACGAACACACATAGAGAGTCACGTGTGCTGCATAGAAAGACCTTTAATTACGCATCATTATTCCAGATAAAACAGAAAATGGAAAAGTTCAATAATATACCAAGATATTAGTGTATCTACTCTTTACATTATTTTCCAGATAAAAGCTTTGATAGTGCTCTTCAATGTTTACCACATCTTTTACAATTCATAAACATGTGAGACAGGAGAAGCAGAAAGTGCTTGACCTGATACAACTGTGCCAGGCCAAATTGCTGAACATCCTGAATTATGATAGTGTTTGCATTTTGAATGTCAAGCCCACTTTCAACTATATTTGTGCATATAAGAATCTTAATTTCACCCTGGGCGAATTTCTCCATGGTTTCCTCAAGCTGCTTGGAATATTGCTGCAAGAGGAACATATGAGGTGTGAAGAACCAAAACATTATTAAGAATAGTTTAACACTGTTTAACTTAGGTAAAAAAGTTTACTTTTAAGATTCTGAAAATGAAAGCATCA
This sequence comes from Fremontodendron californicum, assembly GCA_030761205.1. Taxonomy (NCBI): domain Eukaryota; kingdom Viridiplantae; phylum Streptophyta; class Magnoliopsida; order Malvales; family Malvaceae; genus Fremontodendron; species Fremontodendron californicum. The sequence goes on from JAULJL010000040.1 coordinate 536,144, forward strand.
TGTCCCCAAATTCAGACACGATCACATATATATACACAATTCAGTTCTCAAAAAACAACACTGATAAGTGATAACACTCAATTATTCTCTTGTGGGCTGTAACTCCAGATTTCAGTAGCTCTTTGAAACTAAAACACAATTCAAATATTAAAAACATGAAATACCTTCCCATGTGCAATAGCTATATCAACATCTGGAAATGATTGTTCAAGAAAATTCATCACTTCTTCCAATCCTGTTACAGAAGAATGAAATCTATATCAATAAACTGAATTACAGAAACATAAGTCAACAACATAACTCTATATATATATATATATACTTGGAAAGATCTACAAGAAACACCCTTAGTTGGTATTTGGTTGTTAATCATTGAGACCTTTTCTTTTCTTTTCTTTTTTTAGCTTTCCCCCCTTTTTTTTGCATGTAACTAGGACTTCTAAATTCATCTAACTAATAAATGAGCTCTGTGATTCAAACTCATTCGACAAAACTTATTTTTCCAGGAATAAAGAGGCAATAAATAGATATGATTATCAATATTAATACTTTACAAGAGCAACAAGATTAGCACAAAGTTACTAAATCATCTTAGATAATGACATGGTAGCAAGAAAGTTCATTAGTGCAACAAATAGGAAATTTTGGTTTAAGGCATTACCTTTAATACGGGGTAAGACATAAAAAACTTGGCCACCACGGTCCAGCTCATACAGGATTGCTGCAATGACCTTTTCTTTACCAAATGCTGAAAGACGGGTTTTGATAGGAACCCTTTCTGGAGGTGGTGTTGAAATTAAACTGAAAGAGAAAAAGAGAAGGAAAGAAAAGTATACACCACGATTCTGTAGGACAAGTAGCCTAAAATGAAAGTTTAAGGAAAGGTCCCTATGTTATCAAATGATTGTTTCATTGCTTGCAGGTAATTTATTCAAGGCTCTGAATGATTACAAACTAAATGGAGCTGAATAGGTTCTTCAAGTATGAAATATGATTCTAATAAGCAAGTCAATCTTTACTTAGACATACTGCTTGGCCCAGCTTCATGAAACCTATTTAAACAATATCCATCCCTCATCAATGAGGTGACAGTAATGCTGGTAACTGCAAGCTAGTCTTTTAGTCTATATTGTTCTACAGTAATGACAAAGTTCCCATGTCCTAATGCATTCCACCAAATCCACTGATTCATGTTTATAGAAAAACATGCAAAGTAAGAATTGGCACAGATATGATCTACATTGCCTATAAAAAATATTAGTTTTTTTTCAGATAAAATCTATCATTTGAGGCTTACACACATTAGTGTCATGGTTGATAATGTACCCTTTTTTTGACATATATATTACCTGGCATCACGGAAACCAGTCAAAGCTAAATAAAGCGTTCTGGGTATAGGTGTTGCAGAGAGAGTAAGAACATCAACTGAAGTTTTAAAAGAAGCAATCTTCTCCTTTTGCTTGACACCAAACCTCTGTATCGCAAAGAAACATACAATCAAGCAAATCAAGCATCTCTCTGCCAGATCGGCATGACAAGTATGAGCTAAAAGACATGAGATATTGCATGGAATTCAGTTATTACAGATTCTGAACACATGGGATTCCCTAAAGCCTTTAATATATGCTTCCATAATGTTTTATTCACTAGAAGATAATAGAGGAGGTCAAAACCATAATCATGCACTCAGTTCCATTACTCCATTTACATAAAGAAAGCTAAATCCTACAAGAATTGAAGTATAACAAAAGCTAAAAGGTGGAAATCCTTACGTAAAGTCTTCTTTTTATGCAGTTAAGAACTTGTTAAAATGATAGTGACAAGGATTGGAGGCAAACCTGTTCCTCATCAACTACAAGCAGGCCTAGATTATTATATACAACACGGCTGCCAAGAAGTGAGTGAGTTCCTACAATAATGTCCAGATCACCTTTTTTTATCATGTTCAAATGCTCCTCTTTCTCTGCTTTACTCTGCATGTTGTAATAGGTCTTATCAATATCAAACAGTGGCAGTTATGAAATATTCCAGTCCAGAATATTTTTCCATAATATATCAGAAATGACAACGAAACTGCACATATCTTTAAACTTTCAGGTAAACCCTATTAAAACAATTTCATGACACAAGTCTGTTGCATGATCCGTTTATTAGCCAAGATGCAACCCCAATATGCTTAAGAGGGAAGTTTTAAGATGTTCTGAATTAGAAAGTATGTCAACTTGGACTCTTCCCACCCTCAGTTCAGCACTTTTCCTCAAGTTTAAGTAAGACATTAAACCATGTGATAGCAATCTTCAGTCAGAGAATCAGGTCAATCCAGTGAACAAACTTTTTGTACCTGAAACCGACTAAGAATTCCAACCTTGATACCAGGATACTTGGAAAACCTCTCTGAAACGACATCAAAATGTTGCTTGGCTAAAACAATTGTGGGTGCCAAAACCATAGCTTGCTTCCCTGCTGACACAACACAAAAGATGGCGCGTAATGCAACTTCCGTTTTACCAAACCCAACATCTCCGCATATTAATCGATCCATTGGAGTTTCTCTCTCTGTTAAGTCCTTCTCTACATCAATAAAAGCCTGCAACAAGGGACTCCCTTTTGTTAGCGGAAGAAAGATATCTTACTCATCAAAGGAAATCTCTGAACCATATAGTGACGGCTGAAAAAGAATTTTTTTTTTTTTTTTGAAATGAGTCATTGACACTTTTCAAAAATATATCAAAGGGATAACGATCCAAAGCAATTAAACAAAAACTGAGATGATTATTTGATTCCTCATAACGTGTACATGAAAACCTACCAAAGGTGCAGCTGAGTAAGACAAAAAGGGTATAAATTTTGAAACTGGTACCTGCTTTTGATCTGGTGTGGGTTCATAAGGAAACTGAGCTTCAAATTCAGCGATGGCAGGACTCTTTGGGTAAGGAGGCCTTTTTTGTTTGAGCCTATGTAAATAGAGCTCCATTAAATCTACAACCATCTTTTGAATTGCAACCCTCCCTTTGGTCTTTCTCCTCTCCCATACACTAGTGTCACTCAACTTGCTCAAAGTCCTAGGATTTTTTGTTTCATTTGGGCTGAAAATACGACCAAAACATGCGTTAAAACAAACGATTGAAAATTGCTTTCACATGCTAACACGGGAGCAGATAGAAAAACAGAATTAATCCAAAAAGAGGGAAAAGTTGGCAGAAAAACCTACAGATTATATCGATAGAGCATGCGAGAAGCCTGCTTAACAGGAAGCTTGGCCATACCATCAGCATACTCGATAAAGACGTACTCAACGGGCTCAGTAGAAGCCTTAGGAACATCAAACTTAATCCCAACAAATCTGCCAACACCCACTTTCTTGTGAACAATATAGTCCCCAGAACGCAGCGTATAAGGATCAACCTTGTAGCTAAAGACACCTCCTTCCTTACTCTCCCGATCCCCTTTGAGCTTCTGCAATCCCCTCTGCTGCTGTTCTTTGACCATCTGAATGTACTTGTCAGCCTCCTGGGAGTCCATTAAAGGCCTTGTGGCCTCTCTCTTCCCGTGGTCACGGCGTATCCTTTCGTTGAGAATGGAGATGGGATCAGTCTGAAGCTCCATCTTTTCTCTTTGTGGAGCCAAATTGTGGGTGTTGAGAGTGGAGATGGAGAGACCCCCTTGAGTATAGACAGCCATGGTAGTTAATATTGGAAATGAAGATTGAAATTTGCGTGTCTGTTTGTAAAGGAAAGGGCGGTTGACAGTGAAAAGGGTCCAGAGAGAAGGAGAAGAGCCGAGTTGGAGCACGAGAGGCGTGGAAACTTCTGGAACCAGAAGGAGGGAGGCCATTGTTGAAGAAGAAGAAGAAGAAGAAGAAGAAGAAGTGAATGTTTAGAGAAAAGAAGAGAAATTGGGCATTTTTGGGGAAGTAGAAAAAACAAGAGGTACAGAAGAGAGGATAAACAAGAGGAGGTTTAAGAGGGGTTTTACGGTTTTAGACAAAATGGAACGGGGGATATTATCGTTTATCAACTCTTTCTTTTTCTTTTTTTTTTTTCTTTTTTTGTTTGTGGACAGGACAGAGAAAGATATTTTCTCTACTTTCGCACTTGGCCTGCCCTTCACTTTCAAACTCAAATTTGTACTCTTTCAGTCCTTTTTCTTTTTCTCTTCATGTTTGTATCGAGAGAAAACTTAGCAGTTAACAGAAGAGTGAGCTGTGGCTGTGGCTGTGGCTGTGGCTCCGCATAGTATATCTCTAATAAAAGAAACTTGTTAATTAGTTGTTTTGTTGGTAGCTCCTCCATCCCTGTTTAGTACCTTAACCTATGAGCCAACCACACCTCCATCCCAACAACAACATACTAATATACTTCCTGATGTTATTACCAACTTCCTAATAGTAAAATGCTTAAAAGTCCAGATCTCAAAAGAAATGTTATCAACTTATGTATCAGGTGAACAAAACAACAATAATAATGACTGAAAATGTCATTTATCCATCCATGTACATGGAAAAGGTGAGTTGAGTAACTAAAATGAAATTCTGGGCATGAAAGAACTAGTATATACAAATCATCCTACGAACCCTAGGAAAAGGCAACAGCTACCTCAACCATCTAGCCATAGCCATAGCCATAGCCATAAAGATTCTTCTGAAATGACTGACTACACATAATATATCATTCCAACTTCAATGAGATTGATGTGAGGAATGTTTAGTGCTACGGCAGGGCCCCTGCAGTTCTTCCGGAGAAATGAATAGCCCACATCAATCACAAGCTTTTTCAAAAATGAACAACTTCTCCTGGCCTTAACATATGAGTGACCCATTATATATGCAACCCCTGCTTCCTTTGCCTGGATCAAATCCATCAGCTCTTCCCTAACTGAAATATCCATACCATGACTTGTTGTTGTTGGTACTGGTAGTTCAAATCTCACTTGCCGCCTCCTAACTGCAACTGCTGGATTCTCATCATCATCATAAGCAGATCGCAAGCTCAGTAGGGCTAAGGATTTGCTGCTTTGGATGGATTTGCTGCTACCACCGCAATCCTCTATCTCACTAACTATTAAACTTGAGCTTGATTGAATGCTCCTGCTACTTATAACAGCCATCCTCCCATCATATGACGAACTCTCAGAACTACAAACTTGTGCTTCTCCAGCTTCCATCTGGATGAACTCTGCTATGCTTTGGATAAGCTGGTTCTCAAAATCCCCATCATCTCGCTGGATATCTTTGTAGCCATACCTGACAATACACCTATACATACGATATGGTCTGGGGCATATCCGACCAATAAGAAAGCGTTCTTCTGCTGAAACATATGGGACCGGAACTGATTTCACACAAACAAAAACTAACACCTTATGGAACGCAGGCAGGTTTGTGACAAAGTGGGAGAAGATTGCAGGGACTCCTGTTGCCAGTTCAGAGTATACGAGGCCTATCCCAGGCACACGGACAATACCAAGGCTAGGACCCAAGCCAAGCAACCATTTCAATGATACTTTGTTGTGCAGGTCAAAGTTGTACTTCTTGCGAGTCCCATAATGCCAAATGTACATAACCATCATAAAGATGACCGACAGCACAAGAGGCACCCATCCTCCTTGTGGCACTTTCATGAGTGCTGCTGATAAGTAAACCCCTTCAATCAACCAGAAGAACAGAAGGAACATTGCAGCAAGCAAAACGCTTTTCTGCCAAACAAAGGTTATCACAAGCGCCATGAGAAATGTTGTAATGAACATCACCGTCATGCATGCAAGTCCTGAAAATTAAAACCAAATATGAAACATCATCACCACAGACAAGACAGGAGAGTTGATGCAAGGAGTAAAGAACTATCTCTAGAATGTAGAATCTGAACTACATGATCAAGAACTATACTCACAGTCTATATAAACCATAATAAATTCACTGATACATTACTACACAAATGTAAAGGAAACAATTCTTAAATATACTACAAAATTGTTAAGTTAGAAAGTTTTCTCCTGTAACTACTTCAGTCTTCACATATTTTCCTCTTTACAACATTCTTTGCAGCATCTATATTACAGAATTGATCAAGTTTACCGAGTAAGAGAAAAGGAAGAACACAAGAAGTTTACTAGTTAGTCATTTCAAGTCCAAACTCTAAAGTGCATGTAACAAAGTCCATTTCCAGTGGCTGTGGTTACAAGCAAGGAAAGGCATTGACAAAGTTTAGCTACAAAAGACAACACCCATTTTAAATGAACTTGTAATTTAATACTTGATATAGGCACAGAACTTAATTATTATTTAATCATATTTTTCTCAAGAACATTTGAGGAGAAAGGGAGCATTTATCAGAGAATGATTACCATAAGCATTTCCGATTAAAGTTGTATCTTGAAATCCAATAGTTATGGCAAGAGTAAGGATCATGAGTATCCAGTTTATTTCTGGGATGTAGATCTGGCCATATATATGCTTTGAGGTGTGAACGACTTTGACTCGAGGAAAGCATCCAAGGGCATGGCATTGTTTGATTATAGAAAAAGTGGCAGTTATAACAGCCTGACTCCCAACAATAGCTGCAAGGGTGGCAATTACAAAGACAGGCCAAAAAACAGGATCTGCAAAGGTAAAACAAAAAATTACACAAACTTAAATGTTATAACAATGTTTAGAAGCAGTACAGTTGATATCAGATTACACTAACCAGGAATTGAGTCATAAAAACTGTTAGGAATTGATTGGAGGTTTCTTGACAAGAACGCTGCTTGACCCATGTATTGTACAACCAAACACGGGTATATTACAAATGCAAATGCAAGCTGCACAGCCAGTAAAATTATCAAGTTTCCAACTTATATATCATTCAAAACACAAGTTCATTATTAAGTTCAACTGAGGTTGCTTAAGATGGCAAGAGGATGAGGTTTATACGGAAAGGGCATAGAAGTCTTACATTCAACCCAAAATCTACAATCACACTTCAGGAGTGAAAAATATGAACAAAAGGAAGAGTTACACTCACCCTAATTGATATGGCAGTGAAATGACCAAGGTCTGCAAACATAGCTTCAGTACCTGGTGAGACCCAAAATGTGCACATGATCAATACATTCAAATCAGCAACCATTATATCAACTTAGTTAATTAAAATAAAAGCCATGCTGTATTCAGTTGATATCGAGATGCAACCTACCAGTTATTGAGAGAAGGATCCCTCCAAGAGAAATCCAGCCATCTTTACCAGTCTCTCTAAAGAACTTGATAATATAATATGGAGAAATTGCACGTACAATCTTTGGGTTCCAACGTATTATGTTGTACAAGCCAATCGAAAAAATTGATACCAGCCAGATGATCACAATCGGCGCAAACATAAAAGCTACCCTGTGCGTGCCAAAATGCTGCAGAGCAAATAGGCCGACCAATATGACACAAGCTAGCAAGAGTAGTTCGCCTAGGTTCAAAATAAAGCCAAATTATTAAGCCCTATGGGAAAAAGGAAATATCAAGAGGAATTGTGAACCCAAAACTTAAAAGAAGTAATAAAGAGAAAATAAAACCAAATTAGAGAGCTGAATTACCATTAGTTAATTTCTTTTCAGTAACTTGTAGCCCAGACACCGATGACAGAACTGCAAATGTAAAAACATTTAACCCCTTAACCATGGAGAGAGAGAAACCATTAACACAACCAGTTCTGGACAAAATGGCAAAAGGTAAAGCAACAAAACAGATGGGAGATTTTACTAAAATGATGGAATATCAGTATCAGGACAAGTCAAACACATCCACCACAAACAGTATATGCTATAGACAGGAGGAATCAGGCATTGCTTGACAAAAAGAGCGAATATGGAAGTCTATGATGGCACCACTATGCTCGTGAAAGTATTTCTGATGATAGGTCTCCATAACTAAATCATTGGAGGTCAACTATGTCCAATTGAGAAATGGGCACCGAATGAATCAACATAGTTATCTAAATCCTAACACAACATGCAAAGTTGCCACACTGATTGGATGGTCTGACAAATGGTTCAGCGAAGCAAATTCGAGGAAAAGCATACCCTTAACCTTCCCCAACTACTTTGGGATCAAATCTTTGCTAAATTGAGTCTTTAAGATGTAAAATATCAGCGATGTTTCACTGGAATCTCTTGTCTAGTTCATATGCTATTATCAGCAGAGCTAGTCATTGGAATTTCTTCTCAAGCTCACAACCTTCATTAACAATCATATTAATAAAAGCTTGAACCAATAATTTTGCTTATTGTCCACATGCCACATATGTTTAAGAGGAAATTCCAGGAAGGAAAAAGTATTAAACTTTATAATCGACAGCCAGAAAGATCAGAGATGATAATCTAGGAATTTGTGATATTCAAATTTAGCTACACATATTACTATCTACCTGATATTGCTGAAGTGAGTACACCATCACCAATGACCATAGAAGCACCAAAGAGTACCACAACAAGAAGAGCTGTCCTTAGCCTTTTATGCTTCTCTAAAAATCGCTTCAACGGAGAACCAATGACCTGTGTTGAGGGCCCATATTTGTAGGCTGAGAGCTCTTCATCAGCTGCTTGCTGATTGGGAAGCAAGCTAAACTTTGCGTGCCTACAAAGCAGCGAGTAAAGAGCAAAAGTGCCACCTAAAAGAATTCATGTGTATCAGCTTGCAAATGGTTAGCCAAAGGGATATATAATTTGTTTTATTAGAGTAATATCCAATATGAAATTTAATGATTCACCACACCTTCACCGTTATCATCTGCACTCAGCAAAATAAACACATATTTAAGAAGGGGTATCAATGTAATGGTCCAAAAAATCAAGGAAAATGCTCCAAATATTGCTTCTTCATTCTGATGATTCTGCAACTTCCCAATGAACGTGCTTGAGTAAACATAAAGAGGTGAAGTGCTCAGGTCTCCATACACCACCCCCAAGCTCTGGTATGCTAATATTAGGTTCCTGGAGAGATTGACCCATGAAAGCTGCAAAAGTGGTACAGGTACTTAATAATTTACAGTTTCAAATAAGAATACAATGACAATGCCATGATTAATGCCAAAACATACCTAAAACTAAAACTCCAGGAAACTCAAGCAGTGTCAATATAGAAAATATTAAGTAGAAAAGGCAAATTTAAATTTAGAAAGAAAAAAAAAAATTGAAGAAAGTATTCCAATATTAAGAATTAACACCAAAGCTATCATATGCATAGTACAAATTGTTGCTATGCCCTTATGTTGGTTTTCAAGAAGTTGTTTTGACAACAGTTGACATAGATACATGATTTTGCCGCACTGATCAGCATGTAATTTTGACATCATTGAAGTAGGAATAGGGCACACTGATAATGCAGGATAGTTGTCCTTGCCCTCAGGAATATGACTTTGCAGCTGCCATTTGATGACACTGGTGCCATGAAATAGCAGGGTAACACTTTAGTAATTCAAAGCTTGGAAATTGTAAAGGCGAGCTGCTCTAATCAGCGGGAAACCAAAAGAAGTTAAAAAAAAAAAAAATCAATAGCATGTGCAAACAGTAAAAGGTGAGATTTTATCCAATAAAACAGTTACACTCCGTGTCCGTTGAGTAGGAATGAAAGAAAGGGGAAGAAAAAGAAAAAGCTTTTATCTAATGGTTGAGCTGCAAAATAGAATATGTTTATGAATCTCAACCATTAGATTAAAAATTTTACGTCATTCCCCCTTTTCATCCTCCTACCAAACATAGCATTAGCATTTTCCTATTACGCCACAGAGTTAGAACTAGAATCCAGAAATTGGTTTACTACCTATAACATTCTAGCAAAAGGAACAACTAATCTTTCTTTAACCTTCTTAGAATAGGGTTGTGGATCGATGAGGAAAACTAAAAATATTTCAAATATATATATATATATACATACATACATATCAGAAGAAGACTAAGTTGAAAGGAAGAAAAATAGATCCCACGGAAAGCAAAGTAAGCTGAAAAATCAGCAGAGGATAGGTTAGGAAAAGCAGAAAAGAGTGTGATTGATTCGTTGATGAAAATCTATGCTCACTCAACCAAACAGCGGATTAAAATAAAGAATGAAGCAGCTTCTGAATTAATAGTAGAGCTGGGATTGAGATGAATCAGATAAGACAAAGGAGATGCATCCAGATTCTAAAGCATTGGAAAACAAGCAGATTTCGAAGGTTGAAATTTCATTAAATGAAATGAAAATCAAAGACACAAGAACAAGATTCAAATTCTTCAAAATAAATAAATAAAACCTAACCGGAGAAGGATTTCGTGGAGGAGAAGCAGTCGAGGTTCCAGATTCTGGCTCCATTCGAAAGCGGACTCAGAAGTCAAAGAATAGATATTAGATAATTTGATTTTTAAAATAGAATAAAACGAATAATATTATTAAGATATTTAGTTGGTAAATCATATTAGGATATGCAGATTTTGTTATGGGTAGGGTCGGGTCGGGTTTAATGATGTTAAATATGATATTAATATCCCATATATTTATTTAAGTTTGGTCTGACTCAAAATATGAGTTTCAAATTCTGTTCAAATTCGCTTATATTTATAAATGATAATCAAAACTCGTTTTTTTTATAAAAAAAAATGTTATTTTTATTTAATTTTTAGTAATTTTATCTTTTATTTTTTATTAAATTTTAAAATATGAATAATTTAATATATTTTTAAATATTTACACTATAATATTATATTTATTTTTTATATGATATAAATTATATAATATATAAAAATAAAAATAAAAGGGTCCGTCTAATCGGTGCCTATAGGCACTAGTTAAAAGTTATTTTTTTTAATTTTTTAGAAAAAGAATTTGCATTTAATACATTATTTTTTCTGAATTCAAAAAAAAAAAAAAGTAATGCATTAATTACACTTTTCTTTTTATATATATCATCTAAACCAGTGCCACTAGGCATTGATTAATATTTCTCAAAATAAAATATTATATATTATATAAATAAAAGAGGGCTGGGCTCGGACTTTGATTGTTGGAGTCAAGGCCCGGTTCATTTTTTAAACAAACCTCATTTGTTGCCTAAACCCATATTTCGGATCTCGTATTTTTATTCAAATCTTTTTAAGTATCGAACAGACCTTCGAATTTGTATGATATGTCTACAAATATATAAGAAGAGAGAGAAATATGATTTTGTCTTTAAAGATATATAATAATATTGATTTATAAGAAAATATTATTTATAATGATAATAATTTATTAATAAATAAATTTTTTATTATAAATAATAATTCAATTTATAATAATTTAAAAAAAAAATAGTAATAATTTATTATTATTTTAATAAAATAAATAAAAACTTAATAAGTGAATGAGGAATTATTAAATGATTATTTTAGTTAATTATTATTGATACAACAGTTAGTTTGCTGTTACTTTCTTGTCTTATTATATGTTATGATGATGGAATTGAATTTAGGAATGACTTTTCATTCCATCACTCCAGTATTGCATTTTTATTATTATTTATAACATTATATTCATCTAGTGTTGACACGTAGCTTTTTTATTTTTTTTAGTAGAGAAGGAAAAAAAAACACAAAAACAAAAAAAAAATATGTGTTCGTATTTATGTTATTTTTTTGTATATTTAAAGTATTATAAATTTTATATGTTAATAATTCGTTTTATATATATTTTGATATGTTCGTTTATTCGAGTAGTGTTCATGTTATTTTTGTGTTGTATTTTAATTATTTTTCTTATACTGTGTTCGTATCGTGTCTCAATTCATTTTATATTTTGCATAATTTGTCATTGTGACTCAATTTAGAGAAAAAAATTATGTGTTCATGTCGTGCTCATGTCGTGTCTCAATTCATGATATATTTTGCATAATTTGTCATAATGATTCAATTTTGAAGAAAAAATTGTATGTTTTTTACGTTTTCGTATTTTTTTTTGTGTTCAAAATATTATAAATTTATATAAATTTTTATACATTTTGACACGTTCGTGTATTCGTGTCGTGTTTTAATTTTTTTCTCATGTTGTGTTTATGTCGTGTCTCAATTTATCCCATATTTTGTTCGTATTATTTTTTCGTGTGTTAAAGTATTATAAATTTATATAATTTTTACATGTTAATAATTCATTTTGTTCATATTTTGACGTGTATTCGTGTCGTATTCATGTTTTTTTTAATTATTTTTTCTATGTTGTGTTCGTATCGTGTCTCAACTCATTTCATATTTTGCATAGTTTGTCATTTTTATTCAATTTAGAAAAAAAATTGTGTATTCGTGTCGTGTCTCAATTCATAATATATTTTGTATAATTTATTATAGTGACTCAATTTAGAGAAAAAATTATATGTTCGTGACATTTTAGTGTTCATGTCATTTTTTTTATTTTTTCAAAATATTATAAATTTATATAAATCTTTACACGTTAATAATTCATTTTATATAGATTTTGACACATTCCTGCATTCGTGTCGTGTTCATGTTATTTTTAGTGTGATGTTTTAATTATTTTTCCTATGTTGTGTTCCTGTCGTGTCTCAACTCATTTCATATTTTGCATAGTTTGTCATTGTAATTCAATTTAAAGAAAAATTTGTGCGTTCGTGTCGTGTCTTAATTTATGGCATATTTTGTATAATTTTTCATAGTGATTCAATTTAGAGAAAAATTTGTGTGTTCGTGACGTGTTTGTGTTTGTGTTCGTGTTCGTGTTCGTGTTACTTTTTGGTGTTTTCGAAATATTATAAATTTATATAAATTTTATGCGTTAATAATTCATTTTATATAGATTTTGACACGTTCGTGTCGTGTTCATGTTATTTTTCATGTTGTGTTTTAATTAATTTTCTTATCTTGTGTTCATGTCGTGTCTCAACTCATTTCATATTTTACATAGTTTGTCATTGTAATTCAATTTAGAGAAAATTTTGTGTGTTAGTATCATGTCTCAATTCATGAGATTTTTTGCATAATTTGTCATAGTGATTCAATTTAGAGAAAAAATTATGTGCTCGTGACGTGTTATTTTTTTTTGTTTTCAAAGTATTATAAATTTATATAAATTTTTACACGTTAATAATTTATTTTATATAGATTTTGGCACGTTCGTGTTTCGCGTCGTGTTCATGTTGTTTTTGTGTCGTGTCGTGTTTTAATTATTTTCTCATGTTGTGTTGTATCGTGTCTCAATTCATCCTATATTTTGCATAATTTGTCATAGTGATTCGATTTTAACTCTAAATTCGTTTACTTAAGATATTATAAAACATTAAAATTTATTTAAATAAATAAATGATAATTTTTTAATATGATTCAACTTAAATTTATTTTTGATTATTAATTTAATTAAAATTTTATAAGATATCAAAAAAAATCCTCCAACGAAACGAGGGTAAAAATTCTAGTTACTATTCTAGTTAGTATATTTATTATTATTAAGTTGGGGAAAAGCCAATCCAATCCAACTTTATGATGTGATGATGAATAGTGATAGAGTGAGACAGACATAAATAGTCATTGGCTAAATTATCAACATTAAGGGTTAGTTTAACATTATTATTGAAAAAAAAAAATTGGGTTAGAAAAAATTTAAATTGAAAAAAATGTGTTTAAAAAGTACGATAAAAAAAGATGGTTTAAGAACTTTTAAGTATTTGGCATTGCTGTGAAAAAGTGTTGTGAAAAACTAAAATGTCAAAAAAAGACATGTTTAAAATAATAAAAGTTTAGAGATGTGAGGATAATAAAGTCATTTTATCCAAAAGTCGGCTTCCAAACTGTAAAATATCCATTTTCTATGCTTTTTAGTTTGGGTTGCCAAATCATATTTTAATCGCATAAGCAATTTTTTTTTACCCGTTTAGCATTGCGTTTTCGGTGAAATGCAACTTTTAACATCAATAACTGTGCCAATAGCAGTGTTAAAAGGGGCTAAGTTATTTGTCCTTCTAAATTTAGTCATTATATTAAATAACTATAACTGACTCTCATTTCTTATTCTCTTTGGGCACCGCTATCAGGCATCATTTTCATTAAATGAGACAACACTAATCCTCTTATGTTTTTGAGCTAAAACATTCTTTCTTTCATTAGGTTCAACCTATAATTGTATGCAAACAATAAGTTTATTTGTTGAACAATGACAACGAATAATTAAAAAGAGTCTAATCCATCATACATAATTACAGTTATAGCTTGTTGACAAGAGACTTCACTTATGTCTTACTTCTTACTTGAACATAAGTGTTGCTATAAAAGCACAGTGTAACTCTCCCTTTTATGTTTGATCAAATTATCCAATAAACTTCATGTTTGTCACTCTTATTTCATTCAACCTCCCACATTGCACTAAGTCTCCTCAACTTTTCTAGTTTTTCAAGAATCTTAGGCCCTTAATCAATTTTTCATTTGCTAACATACCAATCTCTTCATCACATAGATTATGATATCCTCAAGCGTGCTAATGATAGGTTTGCACCTAACTTCTAAGATCATCTCATTAAATGTCTCACACATATTGTTGTCAATAACATCACACTTAATAATTTCAGAGAAGAATGCTTGACACCAACCCTGAACAAGTCATTTTTCTAACAATGCTTCTTTTACTTTAAGTTCTTCAAGTAAGGCTACCACATAGTCTTATTGTTTGTTCAATTCAAGTTGATTAGGAGACCTAGCAAAAATTCAAAACTACAATAGTAAATTTTTATCCTATGTTTCTTCTCTCATCTAGCATAAATGTAACTAACTTCTAAGATCATAAATGTACCAATCTTTTCATCACATAGATTATGATATCCTCAAGCGTGCTAATGATAGGTTTGCACCTAACTTCTAAGATTATCTCATTAAATATCTCACACATATTGTTGTCAATAACATCACACTTAATAATTTCAAAGAAGAACGCCTGACACCAACCCTGAACAAGTCATTTTTCTAACAATGTTTCTTTTACTCTAAGTTCTTCAAGTAAGGCTACCACATAGTCTAATTGTTTGTTTAATTCAAGCTGATTAGGAGACCTAGTAGAAATTCAAAACTACAATAGTAGATTTTTATCCTATGTTTCTTCCTCATCTAGCATAAATGTACCTAGCACACATCCTTTGCTCAACTAAAGACATAACTCCCTAATGGATATTACTAAGCTCTAAACAATAACAAACAATTATTTTCTTATTATTCAAATAAAACTAAACTAAAATTGATTATGAAACATATTATATAACAAAATAAATAGTTAAAAAAATTTAAATTGGACCATACCTTCTGCATGTCACTAATCACTAACCATCCAAGCCCATTTTTAATACCCAAATTAGAATATAGTTGTTCTATAAATCATTTTCAGCTGGCAATAGTCTCTTTTTCCACCACTATCCATGCAATTGGGAACATTTGATTGTTCTCATCCCTCCCTACTACAAGTAATGGTCCTTTAACTAATCCTTTCAAGAAACATCCATCAAGTCCAATCATGTGTCTGCAACCCTCTAAAAAACCTTATTTTAGAGCTTCAAAACATACATACATCTTCTGAAAAACAAGCATTGAATTTGGTGTTGGCTTCTCAGAAATAACAAAAACAATACTTCCTAGATTTGTTGCTTTGAGCTCATCAACATGATCATTCAAAACTAGAAATTATTCCTTGTATTTATCTTCCATTTTTTCAATAACCAATATCTTGGTTGCTCTGCATACACTAAAACTCACAATCACACCTATCTTTCCTGACAAATACCCTCAGATGCCTATGCTTAATGAATGACATAACAATAATTTCCTCTACATATTCGTTGGAAATCATAGATGTTGTCACCCTTTTGTTCTTTGATGTATACGGACATGAGTGCTCATATTCATAAATTTTGACAATGAATGTCTTTTTAGCATTGCACTAAGAGCAAAGTATGATCTAATTGCAACTCTTGGCAGAACATTTAGCCATGACTCTTAACTTATCATTCTTAAAGAGGGAAATGTTTGGTGTTGAGGTTGTATGAGAGTTGATGCTAATGACCTGAGAGGCTGATGAATCAGACATAATGAATTGAAAGTAAGATGAGAGAATTAGGAGCTAGTGTATTGTTGAATTGAAAGAGAATAAACAATTTAAAGGCAAGACCGGATGAACTCTTTAGAACTAGAAAGGCTCTGATACCATATCAAAAAGAAGTGTGACAGTAGAGATAAAGAAGGAAAAGCTTATCTTTACTTGTGTATTCACCGTGAATATTTAACAGGACTGTATAAGAGATAAGAGTAAATCTAAAGATTTGAATGTTACAAGATAATACATTTTAAATAAACTTAAACTAAGCTATTTCACTTTGTATCACTTGATCTTGATCTGATAAGAATTTGAACTTCTGTTTTCCTCCTATAGTTAGTTCTTGCCTACCATGATTAATTGAAGCGAAACTTGAACTTCAGTCCATAATTAATATTGTAGCAACTGGTCAACTTTACTAGCTAAGATGTTGGTGTGCATGGATAGAGCTTTGTCTATAGATTTATGTGCTAGAGCAGTAGAAAAGTTATATTTACCATGTCTCAATTTAAAATTTTTTAGGGTTTTCTCAAAGCTTCGATTTGAGTAAATTATTATGAAATTAGTGTTTCTATCGCCTAATAAGCTATGTATGCATGCTGAGTGAATTTTTTCGTTAGAATTACTTAATAAAATTGATACTAAATTCAGTGATTCAAAATATAAATTATTCTATGATCTACTATCACTCCATTTTTGATGTTAAGACGACAAAAGCAAGTCAAGTAAGCCTAACAGTGACATTATAAAGGGATTTTGTTTTGAAGATGGCCCATAAACTGTCAGAACTGAGGATAAGATTACAAAAGCAAGCCAAGTAAGCCTAATGATATTATAAAGGGATTTTGTTTTGAAGATAGCCCAAAAGCTGTTAGAACTGAGGAACACTTGGGGTTGTCAGGACTCAGGGACCTGTTTCTATAGTGGAGTATCTCCAAATTGAACAAATGGAACTAATATTAACTCCTTCAATTGTAATGGCATTATTTTTTTTTAATCTTTTGGCAGATTATGTAACTGAAACTAAGGACGGACTATATGTAACTGAAACTAAGGACAAACTCTCCAATCTTTCACTTTTGAGGGTAGTGATCCCATGATTAATTTTCTCTTTTAAAAATTTTAATTTATTTCTTGATGTATCAGAAAGATAGGCTTAGAGAGTGGGTTAGAAGCAAGCAACCTCATTATACAAACCCAAGTTGCTTATTTTCAAAAAATATTCATTCACGTGGGCAATTGAGTCCCTTACATGAGATGGCACTGTTGGAAACGGCACCCATAATGGACACCGTTCCAACATTAACTTCCTAAGGGAAATTAATAATTCTAGGTAGTTTATAAAGATAATTCCCACGTGAGTGGGAGTTAATGCTACAAGGCATGAAACTACAAAAAGAGCAATTAACATGCAATAATAAAACAAAAAGGAATAACTTCCAATGATGGGAAGTTAACAAAAGAAAACATAAACTCATTTCTGTCAAAAAAGGTTGTATTGAGAGAACATTTTTTTTTCTCAATAACAAAAAACAATACAATAAATCTCTAAAAAGAAAGAAAGAAGAATTTAGTGCTGAGAAATCGAACAATTTTCGTAACGTGATCTTGTTTCCGATCAGTGAATCAAACCAAGGTTCATCATCAAAAGATTCTGTAAGTTCGTTAATTTAATTCTGTAATTTGTTTTATTTATAGATTATATTTACGTGATAATCTAACACCGGTATCAGAGCTTTATCGATTTTATTTCTGATATTATGCAAGCATGTTTTTGTTATAATTGTTTGTCTGTAATAATGCTCTTGAAATCCAAATCGGAATATGTCCGAAAGCCATAAATTCTTATACAAAGTGTGTAAGATTATATTATTTACGTAAATGATGTAAAAATATTATGGATCAAAATTTTATTTATTTTTTTATTATCGAAAGAATAAAAAAAAATGATTCCATCAAATCCGTGAATGACAAAGTTTCAAATACATATATGTTAGTTTTTGAAACCCGAGGATAGAAAGTGCTTTCTTTAGTTACTGCCTTTAACATTTTAGTTTATTTAATAGACATATATTTTATTTTCATGGAGGACCCACCGAGAAAGATATATATATATATATATATATATATATATGATCATATAAAGAGATATATTATATATATTAATAAAAAAAATGATTGCTGTCATAATGTTAGAATGCTTTAAGACGATATCTAATTCCTTATTATTATTATGTCCTATAATTTTTCTTCTTATTCTTGTTATGAAAGGAAATTGTATAAAAAAAGGATTAAGTCTTAAAGCATTTGGTTTATTTTTTTTTATAAAAAAAATAGACTATGTGAGGCTATATGCATGTGTTGTATATATGATTATTGTTATATTTTTTCTGTATTTGTTACAGAAAGAAATGCCGAGAATCGTCCAAACTCCTATGACAATTAGAACTTTAGCCCAATTTGAGAGAGTCTATAGCCTATTGCAAGATTTGACAAAATACCGAATGGATCCAAATAATGATGACATAGTCAAACACATCATTACCGTAAATAATAAAATTCAAGAATTGATCTGGAAAGGTAGCACACATATTAGAAGTGATGACATTAAATATTCTATGTTAAGATAATCACTTCTAACTGATAGACAGAAAGGTATTTTGGATAACCTTCGGATGTCTGATGAGAAAAATCAAGAGTATGTTACTTTGTGATGCACCCAAAAGAGTGTATCTTATTTAACCTTGCACTAAAAAGATCAATTGTAAGTATAATGATTAGCAAGGGTCGAGTCCTCAGGGATTGGGTTTTAATCTATGAGTTATTAGTTTATAACTTACGTTCAAAGAAAACAATAAAAGAAAAGGGGTTTTTGAAGCCAGATTTAAACTAAAGTAAATAATAAGAATAAGATGCAAGGCGGTATAACCAGCCAATAAAAATATATATACTAAATTAGGCGGTATAACCAGCCAATAAAAATATATATACTAAATTAGGCGGTATAACCAGCCAATAAAAATATATATACTAAATTAGGCGGTATAACCAGCCAATAAATATACTTTTAAAAATAAGCAAACTAGAAAAGTAAGAAAACAAGTAAGTAAGAAGAATCAAATATGAAAAATATGGTTAAGGTTTCATTCTCCACCACTAGACATCATTAAGAATCAATTTCAGATCTATCAATATCAACCAACTATCAAAGTTAACAACCGTAGATAACAACAAGCTCTGTTATCTCAATCTTTCCTTAGTTTGTCGTTAAATAGAACAAACTCTCTATTTAATCTCTAACCATCAAACAACCTAGAATAAGCTCTCTAAATTCAATTTAATGGCAGCTTTATGATGAGAAAGATAGGTTGATCTAAGCAACAAACACATAAGCTCGGATTGTTCAACTTAGGTTATGTTCCACTTTGCAATTATTGAAAACTTGACCATAATCATTAATCACAAATTGCCACTTATGAATAGGAAATCAAGACAATTACACGGATCAAGACTCCTAGACTAGCAATAGATAATTATCAAGATCTATCTAGTTGTACACCTAAATAAATCAAGACAACATCATGAACAATTCTTGTAGAAGAACATAAGCAACTTTGATAGAAAATTAATGATAGATAGAATCTGAAAATCAATCACAAAACATGTCTAGGGCTTTGAAATCACCCTTAACCAAATAGAAGTTTAGCCTAGCATAGGCATTATAAACATAAAAATAAATAGAATATAAGAAGAAAATAAAAGAAAGAAAGAAGAAGAAGAAGAATATTAATTATCCAACCTCTTGCTCTTTCTAAAGAAAAAGAAAACTAGAGAAAAGAAAGAAGAAGAAAACTTAGAGAATTTTGTTAAAATGGCTAATATCCTACCAATCTACAATATGATCCCTTACAATCATCCAAGGCCCTCTATTTATACACATTTTGGAGGGCTAAATGACAAGAGACAAGCTTTACAAATTTCAAAGGTAGGTATATGACGATTTTGATCAGCCAACTTGATGGTCGATTTCGTCAATATTGGAGGCCTGATCTGATCACATGGTCTTCTAGAGAAAGGTTCCCCTATCAGTTACGGAACCATAGCCGTTGGAATCAGCTCATTTGCTGATGTGGTTAAGCAGATATGGGCAAAATACGAAAACATGTCAGCACAGACGTCATTGCACATCAGCCACCTTGATGGTCGATTTCTTCAATATTGGAGGCCTGATCTGATCACATGGTCTTCTAGACAAAGGTTCCCCTATCAGTTACGGAACCATAGCCGTTGGAATCAGCTCATTTTCTGATGTGGTTAAGCAGATATGGGCAAAATACGAAAACATGTCAGCACAGACGTCATTGCACATCAGCCACCTTGATGGTCGATTTCTTCAGGGAAAACGACTCCGTTTTAAGAAGTGTAAAACATGAAAAAGATAGATATGCCTCTTAGCTTTGCATGGCTACAAATTTCAGCCTTATTTCTTCAGTGAAACTCGAGATATAGCTGATATGGCAAAAGGTGTCAGAACTGAAACTGAACTGGATTTGCCCTTAATTCTAGTAATCTGAAATCACTCAAAGAAACTTGTGAAAAACACCAAAATACATAAAAATATAAAAGATCATAAACACAATTAGACTAAACAATAATAACTCGTATTTGACACAAAACATTAATAAAACATAACTAAAAACTATATAATTATACGAGTTATCACACCCCTACACTTAGATTGTTGCTAGTCCCTAGCAACGACTCAATAAAAATAAAATAAGAAAATCTAATCTAATCCATTTTCGTAGGAAATCACGGTGGCACTTAGCATGTGACACAAGCCTTTAAACCCCTAGGTGTCCCTAGTGGACGAGTTTAGTCTCGTGAGGGTTTACTAGAACGATACCCACAAACATTGAAAAACTAAAATATAAATAAACTGCATATACTAAAAATATTTACTCCTAATCCTTTCAATACAAATTAGATACAATATTTGAACAAGTCTTATAAACTAATCAATAGCTTAAAGAATTTCACAAAAAATCATGCTTGAATGTAAATTGTTTGAGTTAAGCCAATATTAGCATAACATATCTCAATCAAAATATTGCATGTTCAAATTTAATCTCAACTTCTCACATGGGATACCCTCATGATTTTCACTCTTTAAAGTAGTGGTGAAGTGTTTACACTCAATCAATCTCATGAAAACAGTTCTACCATATTCTTGCTTGTCCACCTATTCTCCACTATTTAGATCATACAACTTCATGAATCAAGAGGTCTTTAATCAAGGTTGTAATGGGGCCAAGGGGTTTGTAATGTGGTTGAAGAACAAAAGGATAAAGATATCACAAAGGTTCCAAAGAGTTCATAAAGTTTAGAGACATAAAAAGATCATACAAAGAAACTTCTCAAAACTCTTTACAAGTACATAGTCACCTAGGCCAGATATTTATGTTGGGCCTTTTCTTCATTCTAAACGACTTTGTAACATCTTTTTCTTTTTCCACAAATTCAAGAGATGATTCATATATATTTTTTTTTTACATAGGAATGTATTTGCCAGTATTTCATTTTTTTTTTCTTGACTTTTCTTTTCTTTCCCCCCCACACTTATTTCTTGTTTCTAACCCAAATTTTTAACTAAAAATATCCCTTGTCTTTGCAACTTGTCTCAAAACATGCTAATTCATCTTTGGAACAAAGGTAAAGATATAAGTATATTTAGGTTAGGGACAAGTTATGGTTACCAAAGAGATATCTTATTCAATGTAGGCTCAAATTGGTTCACTAAGGGTGTGTTCTCTTGGAACATCAATAAGGGATGGCTGTTTGGCTCTGGCTAAAAATCCTAATGCCTCTATCATATTCATGTTGTCACATGTATCAATATAGTCTCAAACGGTTTAAAGCAAGTTCTAGAGAATCCTGTAATCATAAGAGCACTCAAGAAAGAAATTAGATTGATTTGTATAAAGCATCAATCATTATAGGCTCAAAAACTCACAAGGATGATTATACAAGTCAGATTAAGTCTAAACATGCTTCTTTCTCAATCAACATATTATATTAACATTGGCTCATAAAAAGGTTGACATCAAGCTCAATTCTCATGAAAATCTTCTCACTAATAACCAGTTTAGACCTATGCAATTCATATCTCATCATTGTATTAAAAAGGAACTAAAACACACTAAAAATAATAATAATAATAAAGACTCATAAAAAAAAAATAGTAGACAAAAAATAAAAGAAATCCTAAATCATTCCCCCCACACTTAATTCTTACATTGTCCTCAATGTAAGTCTATTAACACAAATGAAAGAATCATGTGTAAGAGAAAAGAACTAATAACATAAGAATAGGAACAACTAAGACTCAAAACAAAACAAACTCATGCAACCTAAATAATCCTAAAATACTAAACAAAAATTAACAAGTAAACATAAAAAGATTAAAATCAAACTGACAAGGTATGTCTCAAGTCTCCCTTACTCAGACCTTGTTCAGAATGAATACTTCTAAATTGCTTAAAACACAACAAACTCTTTTTTTTTTTTTTTTTTTTTTTTTTGAAAAGAAGAAATCAAACTGACAAGGTATGTCTCAAGTCTCCCTTACTCAGACCTTGTTCAGAATGAATACTTCTTAAAATTTTTTTTTTTTGTTTTTTTTTTTATTAAATTAGCAAAATATGTCCCTTACCCCCTACTAAAATATGACATTGTCCCCAATGTCAAATTTTAAAGGTAGAATTTAGGAGATATTACCTGCAGAGGTTGCTAACCACTTATTATAACTGAGACACAACAAGCAAAATGTTAGATAATGTCACAAAGACAAAGTGCAATCCACTCCTTGCTCGTCCATATCTCTTTTTCTTTTTCCGAGCGTTTGCGAAACAACCGTAGCAGATAAACACTCATAAGCTTGGAGCTTTTTAAGTAAATCTTCAATGGTTGTAGCAGAAATTATGGTTCTCCTTGCCTCTGAAAACATGAATCCATTATCCACAGCATTATCTAAATATAAAAGCAAATTACTAAAATAACCATTAATATTAAGCAAACCAATGGGTTTCTTATTTGTGACCAAAGATGACCAAGAAGCCACGCAAGCTATTTCTTCCAATGTACCCAGACCTCCTGGTAAAGCAATGAATGCATCGGCAGAATGGTACATGATTGTTATCCGTTCAGGGACACTCCAGACTTGTATTTCCTTACCCACGGTAGGTCCACAAAAACTTGTGAATAGTTTTGGCACGATTCCTAGAACTGGACTTCCTCCGGCGTGTGCTGCTGTAGCGACTGCTCCCATTAAACCCGTACTACCGCCTCCATAAATCAAGTGGATCTTTTGTTGGGCAAGTATTACTCCAACTCTTATGGCTTCATCAGCGAATATGTTATTTTTTCCTGGATAAGCACCTCCAAAGACACAAATTTTTTTAATGCGCTAGGATGAAGTACTTGCCATTTTTTTTTTTCTTCGAGTGCCTGAAAGAGAATGAGTACATGGTGTAATATATAGAGGACTCAGTAGTGAATCAGACAAGAGTAATAATGTCGCCGAAAGTGTATCTGACCTGTCAGAAGAAAATGTTAACCTAACAAAAGATTTTTGCGTGATTTCAGGAAGAAAATCAAAAAGAGAAAAAAAAATCAACCGTAAAAGACAAATAAAAAAAAACGAGAATAGTTACACAAATCGAACAACACGTAAATTAAACCAAAATAAAGTTATT
Organism: Fremontodendron californicum; assembly: GCA_030761205.1. NCBI lineage: Eukaryota > Viridiplantae > Streptophyta > Magnoliopsida > Malvales > Malvaceae > Fremontodendron > Fremontodendron californicum. The sequence goes on from JAULJL010000040.1 coordinate 559,949, forward strand.
GCAAATCAAACCAAAAGCTGAGAAGTCATTTATTGTAGTTGTGATTGTGGCTCACATCTTCCTCTGGTTTTACGTCCAGAAACGGCTTAAACGCCTTCTATGAGTCGAGGATATGCTTCCCATCCAGTTTTCTTACAAGCTGGCAAACAGGGTCTTTTAACATCAGATTCCCAAGATGTTGCCATTCCCTTTGGAATTGCGGCCATAAATCAAGAATTTCTCTTTGTACGTCTCCACTAGGATGCGTCTCAAGAGAAAGTTGGATATTACCCAAATTCTCCTTACTCAGTCCATCCTTAATGAATTCAATTTTATCATCTCGATTAGAGGACGGAATCCCAATAGAACGACATTTACCGTTACACGTCCATCGTGCACATTTGTGGCAATTTGAACTCATGCGCTTTGCTCGTCACTTCTTTGCAAAAGTGCTTCTACCTGTACCTGTTAAATGCAAAACAGGAAGATATTCATCTTCACGTACCTTGGCTTCAATTATCCAACGTATGTCGTCAGGAATCCCTTTGTGCATAAGCATTCTTAATCTTTCAAGTCGAACTTGGTAAAGCTTCAGTAAAATATTTCGAGGAAAAGGAGGAAATCGTTTCTGCAATCTTGTGAGAATATCATCCATCCTGAAAAAAAGAATGAAAAAAAAAATTGAAAGAGAAATTGGAAGAGAAATTTATATACAATATCAGTTTTGTGGGTAGCTGATGGAACCGATTTAAATAATCACGGAGTACCGTTATCCGCCATTTAACCGGGGTTAAAAAAATAAATTAAAAATTATATTTACATCTTGTAAGAGAAAAGAACTATTAAACAAAAGAAAAGAAAAACAATAAAAGATAGAATGATGGAGAGTAAGGAATATGCAAATCTGATATAATAGATGCTCTCCATCCTTTTGGGTTGCCTCCCAAGAAGCGCTTGGTTTATTGTCCTCAGCCTAACTTAGACCCATGCCATTATTATTCAACATACTTTGGCTCAAAAAGTGGAAACTCCTCCACATCTTGTATTGGAAAGTTCTCATAGTAAGGCTTCAATCTATGACCATTCACTTTGAATGCCTTATCTGTTTTTGGGCTTTGGATTTCAACTGCACCATGAGTAAATACATTAGTAATAACAAAAGGTCCAACCCAACGAGAACGTAACTTACCTGGATATAACTTAAGGCGTGAATGGAAGAGAAGAACTTTTTGTCCAACAACAAATTCTTTTCTTGATATCATCTTGTCATGGAATGCCTTAGTCTTTTCCTTGTAAATCCTAGAATTCTGATAGGCATCATTCCTTATCTCCTCTAATTCTTGTAGGTCAAGTTTTCTTTTCTTTCCTATCTCATCCATCTCCATGTTGCATTGTTTGATAGCCCAATATGATTTATGTTCCAATTCAACCGGAAGATGACAAGGCTTACCATAAACAAGTCGATAAGGAGACATACCAATGGGTGTCTTATATGCTGTCCTATAAGCCCAAAGTGCATCATCAAGTCGTGAACTCCAATCCTTCCTATTTGGATTAACTGTCTTTTCAAGGATGGACTTAACTTCTCGGTTTGACACTTCAGCTTGCCCACTAGTTTGAGGATGATATGAGATGGAGACCTTGTGTGTGATGTTATACTTCCTCAAAAGTGCTTCCATAGTCCTATTGCAAAAGTGAGTACCTCTATCGCTGATTATGGCCTTTGGCGTTCCAAACCTAGCAAAGATGTTAGTCTTGACAAAATCTGAAACAACTTTAGAGTCATTAGTCCTAGTGGATTTTGCTTCCACCCACTTTGAAACATAATCAACGGCAAGTAAAATATAAAGATTACCAAAAGAAGGAGGAAAAGGTCCCATGAAATCCATGCCCCATACATCAAAAATTTCAACAATAAGTATTGGAGTTTGAGGCATTTGATTTCTAGCACCTAAGTTACCAGTTCTTTGGCAACGATCACATGACTTGCAAAAGAGGTATGCATCTTTGAATATGGTAGGCCAATAAAATCCAGAATCAAGAACTTTCATGGCTGTTCTTTTGGATCCAAAGTGTCCTCCACATGCATAAGAGTGACAAAAGGTGAGAATAGATTGAAATTCAGTTTCGAGTACACACCTTCTTATAATCTGATCGGAGCAATGCTTCCAAAGGTAAGGATCATCCCATATGTAGTATTTGGCATCACTCTTGATCTTATTTCTTTGAGCTTGTGTCAACTCTTGTGGCAACTTCTTGGTAACTAAGTAATTAACAATATCAGCATACCAAGGAGTTGTTGTTCTTATAAAAAGAAGTTGCTCATCCGGAAAGTTCTCATTCAAGGGTAGTGCATCATCTTCATGAACTAAACGGCTAAGATGGTCCGCAACCAAGTTGTCACTACCTCTCTTATCTTTTATCTCCAAATCAAACTCTTGTAAGAGAAGTATCCATCTGATCAACCTTGGTTTGGCCTCCTTCTTAGTGAGTAAGTACCTAAGGGCTGCATGGTCAGAAAATACAATTACTTTAGTACCAATTAAATAAGATCGAAATTTTTCTAAAGCAAATACAACAGCCAAAAGTTCTTTTTTAGTAGTGGAATAGTTCAATTGAGCATCATTAAGAGTTCGTGAGGCATAATAAATGGCATGTGAGGCTTTGCCAACCCGTTGGCCCAAAACAGCTCCAATGGCATAGTCACTAGCATCACACATGATTTCAAAAGGTATATTCCAATCTGGTGGTTGCATGATAGGAGCTGATGTCAAGAGTCCCTTCAATGTTTCAAACGCCTCTTTGCATTTATCATCAAAGTGGAAAACCACATCTTTTTGTAGTAGCTTGCAAAGAGGTAATGTGATCTTTGAGAAGTCTTTGATAAATCTCCTATAGAAACCTGCATGTCCAAGAAAAGAACGAACCTCTCTCACATTTGTGGGAGGTGGTAAAGAATGCATAATATCTATTTTAGATTTATCAACCTCCATCCCTCTAGAAGAAATAACATGACCCAAAACTATTCCTTGTTCTACCATAAAGTGACATTTTTCCCAATTTAAAACAAGGTTAGTTTCCATGCATCTTTCAAGTACAAGTGTAAGGTTCTCTAGACATCTATCAAAAGAATCACCATAGACACTAAAATCATCCATAAACACTTCTATGATGTTCTCTACATAATCTGAAAATATGCTAACCATACACCTTTGGAATGTAGCTGGTGCATTACAAAGACCAAATGGCATACGCCGGTATGCAAAAGTACCAAATGGACATGTGAATGTTGTTTTCTCTTGGTCCTCCGGAGCAATGGCTATCTGATTATAACCTGAAAAACCATCAAGAAAACAATAATGAGAATGGCCAGCTAACCTTTCAAGCATTTGATCAATAAAAGGTAAAGGAAAGTGGTCTTTGCGAGTTGTGGAATTAAGTTTACGATAATCAATACAAACTCGCCATCCTGTTTGAATCCTAGTAGGAACAAGTTCATTCTCATTATTTGTTACCACCGTTACACCTGATTTCTTTGGAACCACTTGGACTGGGCTCACCCATTTGCTATCCGAGATAGGATAGATCACTCCAACATCTAGGAGCTTCAGTATCTCCTTTTTCACAACCTCCATCATAGGAGGGTTCAATCTCCTTTGTGCTTCTCTTGTTGGTTTAGACCCTTCCTCTAACAAAATTCGGTGCATGCACATGGATGGGCTTATTCCCTTGATATCGGCAATTGTCCAACCAATTGCTGTTTTATGCTCTCTAAGCACCTGGATAAGTCGCTCTTCTTGCAAAGGTGTGAGCTCTTTGGCAATGATGATCGGTAGTGTGTCCTTTTTACCTAAGAACACATATTTCAAGTGGTTCGGTAGTGGTTTCAACTCTAAAGTTGGCGCCTGCAAAATGGAAGGTAGAAGTTTCTCATTAGATAAAGGCAAATCAATAAATGAAACATCAAACCTTGCATCTTTAGGTTGCAACAAGTGTAAAGATTCTAGTGCCCCTTCCACCTGGTCACTCAAGGCTAGTTTAGCATTCCCCATTCCGAGATGGTTGCTAAGGACTATTTCTACACTATCTTCACCATCTAGCTCATAAGCTTGCTGCACTAGTGAGTCAATTATATCAATATTAAAAACAGAATGCACATCACTAGGATATCTCATGGCCTCAAAAATGTTAAAGCGAATTATTTCACCATCAAATTCCATAGTTAAAGTGCCATCATGTACATCTATTTTAGTTCTTGCTGTTTTCAAGAATGGTCTCCCTAATAGAATAGGTGTGGGATTAGAAGACATCTCATCTTCCATCTCAATAACATAAAAGTCAGCGGGAAAAACCAATTCATTAACCTGTACAAGAACGTCTTCTACAACTCCTCTTGGATAAGTGTTAGAACGGTCAGCAAGTTGTATTATAACACCGGTTTCCTCTAATGGTCCTAGATTCAATGAAGCATAAATTGAATATGGCATGACATTAATAGATGCCCCTAGATCTAGCATAGCACGCTCAAACCTGGTGTTGCCTATCTTACAAGGAATGGTAAACATACCTGGATACTTGCATTTAGGTGGGAGTTTCTTTTGAAGAACAGCTGACACATTCTCCCCTACACTTACCTTTTCATTCCATTTCAACTTCCGTTTAGATGTGCACAACTCTTTTAGGAACTTGGCATATCTTGGCACTTGCTTGATAGCATCTAGTAAAGGAATGTTCACCTCTACTTTCCGGAAGGTTTCCAAAATTTCCTTCTCTTGCTCCTCCTTCTTGGACTTTGCTAACCTGCTAGGAAAAGGTGGAGGAGTTATATAAGAAGAAAAGGATGGTTTAGGAATTACCTTTTTTAGTGGCTCGTTGGGATGTGAAGAGGATGCCATGGTATTGTTCTCCCCTTGAGCACTATCATTTTGTGGTTTCTCTAGCTGTTTCCCACTTCTTAAATTTATAGCATTGGCATTCTCTCTTGGATTCACTATGGTTTGGGAAGGTAATTTCCCAGAATCCCTTGCTTGCATTTGACTCATGGTTGTTGCCAATTGCCCTATTTGAGTCTCCAAATTTCGAATACTTGTCTTTGTTTCCTGTTGAAATTGAATTGTATTAGTAGAAAGAGCTTTAACAAGATCTTCAAGAGAAGTACCTGAATTTTGGGTGGGTGGTAGTTGTTGTCGGGTTTGGTATGGTTGTTGCACTCTTTGCTGAAAACCCGGTGGCCTGTGGTCAAATGGTGGAGGAATAGTTTGTGATTGGTTCCCTCCATAATTGAAGTTTGGATGATCCCTCCATCCTGGATTGTAAGTGTTTGAGTAGGGATCATATTTCCTTGATTGGTTCTGAAATCCACCCATGGCATTCACATGTTCATTGGTATCCTCTTGAAGTGTTGGACACATATCAGTTTGGTGCCCTATGTTTGAACATATGCCACAAGCCTTTATTTGTTGTATTTTACCTACAGCCAATTGTTGAACAAGAGAAGTCAGTTTATCAAATTTTTGTTCAAGGGATGATATACTTACCTCATTAACTCTCTTGGGTTGTGGTGGTGGATCTTGTCTCATTGAGAACTGTTGAGAATTGGCTGCCATGTTGGAGATTAATGTTCTAGCAGCCCTGGGAGTCTTATCAACTAGAGCTCCCCCACTAGCGGCATCTATCATACTTCTCTCCATGGGCATGAGACCTTCATAGAAGTATTGGATGAGAAGTTGTTCACTTATCTGATGGTGTGGACATGATGCACAAAGTTTCTTGAACCTCTCCCAATATTCATATAAGGACTCTCCGTTGTATTGCCGAATCCCACATATCTCTTTCCTAATGTTGGCAGCCTTAGATGCTGGGAAATACCTTTCCAAGAATGCTTTCTTCAAATCATTCCATGTAGTGATGGTCCCGGATGGTAGATAGTAGAGCCATTCCTTTGCTGAATCAGCTAGAGAGAATGGGAAGGCTCTCAACTTAACTTGCTCTTCCGTGACCCCTGTTGGTCTCATGCTTGAGCAAACTACATGGAATTCCTTGAGGTGCTTATTTGGATCCTCTCCTGCAAAACCATGAAAAGTTGGGAGAAGGTGAATCAAACCAGATTTTAATTCAAAAGCTACCTCAAGATTAGCATATTCAATGCATAATGGTTGTTGACCCAAGTCCGGAGCGGCTAGCTCCTTGAGAGTTCGGTTGTCAGCTGCTGCCATCTCTCCTTGCTTCTCTTGGATGTTTTGGATCAACTCCTCGATTGGTTGTTGGTGAGAAGTTATAAAGTCCCGAATTTTTCTAAGTCGTAAGTCTTTTTCGGGAGCTTGGAACATTCACTAATAAAAAAAATAAGAAAGTAAATAATTAGAACAGAAAATAAGAATAAACCAATAAACTAATAAACTAAAGAAAGCAATCCCCGGCAACGGCGCCAAAAACTTGATGCACCCAAAAGAGTGTATCTTATTTAACCTTGCACTAAAAAGATCAATTGTAAGTATAATGATTAGCAAGGGTCGAGTCCTCAGGGATTGGGTTTTAATCTATGAGTTATTAGTTTATAACTTACGTTCAAAGAAAACAATAAAAGAAAAGGGGTTTTTGAAGCCAGATTTAAACTAAAGTAAATAATAAGAATAAGATGCAAGGCGGTATAACCAGCCAATAAAAATATATATACTAAATTAGGCGGTATAACCAGCCAATAAAAATATATATACTAAATTAGGCGGTATAACCAGCCAATAAAAATATATATACTAAATTAGGCGGTATAACCAGCCAATAAATATACTTTTAAAAATAAGCAAACTAGAAAAGTAAGAAAACAAGTAAGTAAGAAGAATCAAATATGAAAAATATGGTTAAGGTTTCATTCTCCACCACTAGACATCATTAAGAATCAATTTCAGATCTATCAATATCAACCAACTATCAAAGTTAACAACCGTAGATAACAACAAGCTCTGTTATCCCAATCTTTCCTTAGTTTGTCGTTAAATAGAACAAACTCTCTATTTAATCTCTAACCATCAAACAACCTAGAATAAGCTCTCTAAATTCAATTTAATGGCAGCTTTATGATGAGAAAGATAGGTTGATCTAAGCAACAAACACATAAGCTCGGATTGTTCAACTTAGGTTATGTTCCACTTTGCAATTATTGAAAACTTGACCATAATCATTAATCACAAATTGCCACTTATGAATAGGAAATCAAGACAATTACACGGATCAAGACTCCTAGACTAGCAATAGATAATTATCAAGATCTATCTAGTTGTACACCTAAATAAATCAAGACAACATCATGAACAATTCTTGTAGAAGAACATAAGCAACTTTGATAGAAAATTAATGATAGATAGAATCTGAAAATCAATCACAAAACATGTCTAGGGCTTTGAAATCATCCTTAACCAAATAGAAGTTTAGCCTAGCATAGGCATTATAAACATAAAAATAAATAGAATATAAGAAGAAAATAAAAGAAAGAAAGAAGAAGAAGAAGAATATTAATTATCCAACCTCTTGCTCTTTCTAAAGAAAAAGAAAACTAGAGAAAAGAAAGAAGAAGAAAACTTAGAGAATTTTGTTAAAATGGCTAATATCCTACCAATCTACAATATGATCCCTTACAATCATCCAAGGCCCTCTATTTATACACATTTTGGAGGGCTAAATGACAAGAGACAAGCTTTACAAATTTCAAAGGTAGGTATATGACGATTTTGATCAGCCAACTTGATGGTCGATTTCGTCAATATTGGAGGCCTGATCTGATCACATGGTCTTCTAGAAAAAGGTTCCCCTATCAGTTACGGAACCATAGCCGTTGGAATCAGCTCATTTGCTGATGTGGTTAAGCAGATATGGGCAAAATACGAAAACATGTCAGCACAGACGTCATTGCACATCAGCCACCTTGATGGTCGATTTCTTCAATATTGGAGGCCTGATCTGATCACATGGTCTTCTAGACAAAGGTTTCCCTATCAGTTACGGAACCATAGCCGTTGGAATCAGCTCATTTGCTGATGTGGTTAAGCAGATATGGGCAAAATACGAAAACATGTCAGCACAGACGTCATTGCACATCAGCCACCTTGATGGTCGATTTCTTCAGGGAAAACGACTCCGTTTTAAGAAGTGTAAAACATGAAAAAGATAGATATGCCTCTTAGCTTTGCATGGCTACAAATTTCAGCCTTATTTCTTCAGTGAAACTCGAGATATAGCTGATATGGCAAAAGGTGTCGGAACTGAAACTGAACTGGATTTGCCCTTAATTCTAGTAATCTGAAATCACTCAAAGAAACTTGTGAAAAACACCAAAATACATAAAAATATAAAAGATCATAAACACAATTAGACTAAACAATAATAACTCGTATTTGACACAAAACATTAATAAAACATAACTAAAAACTATATAATTATACGAGTTATCACTTTGGTTAATTTTTTTATGAAGACATATGTGAGGATGGGGGCGAGAAGGACTGTGACCCTCTCTATCGGCCCAACTATCCGTAATGGGAAACACAAAATTTTGGGTACTCCGTGGATGGCTAATTTGGATATCAAGTTGTCAAAGGAATTTTTGGATTCCATCCCTGTTATTCGACTAGTTATCGAAACTTATTTATTTATTTTTTATGAACTTTTATAATTAGGATATGTTTAATTACTAGTTTGTTTTTAGACAATGGATAAATATTTTATATCTATATGTTTAAATTGTGTAACTACTTTCATGTAATATTTTAAGAATATGCATGAAACTTTATTATTTATCTATGCGATAATGTGTTTTGCAATTTATGAAGTAATATTGCACCAAGTGGGAGTTCTAAGATATTTGTTATCTTAGTTTAGTATTTTTTTTTACAATAAAATAAATTAATGATAACTAAACATATAGTTATGAAATTTGATTGTGAAACATAGTGAACTTTTGGTTTCATACTATATAAATGATTGTCATTGATTATTTAGGATTGTGAAAGAAAATGTGTGTATGCTAGACATTAATAAGTGCATGTATGTCTAAATGTAGAATATCCTTTCTTGAAATGGCATCTGCTTCGAAAAACATTGTTGTTGAGCTTAACAAGGGTGAGCAGCTCAATGGGGATAATTTTGAAATTTGGAGTATGAAAATCCAATATGTGTTGGAAGAACAAGAAGTTCTTCAAGTTTTAAACAATGTCCTAGAAGAGCCTGAAGATGGGAATACGGCCCAACATAAAAGGGACCGAGAGGCTTATGAGGCCTGGAAAAAGAAGAACTCCATTGCTCGCATTACGTTGCTAAGCAGTATGGAAAATGACATCATGCAAGAATTTAGGAAGCATGAGATAGCAAAAGAGATGTGGACTACTCTCAAGATGAAGTTTGACGAAACATCGGTTACCAAACTTAGACAGCTTATGATCAAGTTTGACACTTACAAGAAACGCCCAAATCACAATATGAGGCAGCATGTAAGGCAAATGTCAAGCATGATAAGTAAGCTGAAAGAGGCTGGTCATACTCTGTCTGATGAACAACAGGTTCAAGCTGTAATTCGATCATTACCACATAGGTAGGAGCATATGAAGATACACCTTACCCACAATGAAAACATCAAAACAATTGATGATGTTTAACGCCATTTACAATTGGAAGAAGATTGCATGGAGGCATCTAGGCCTAATGCTGATGTGTATATGGCTGGAACAAGTTCCCATGAAGCTTCGAGCTTCAAACGCAAGCCATATGATGGGTACAAAGGTAAAGCATTTAAGAAGCCGAAAGTTAGCTCTCAAGGCAAAGGAAAGGCTCCTATGACATATCACAAGAAGAAGAACAAAGCTAAAGTTAGGTGTTTAAACTGTGGCAAGAAGGGTCACTTTGCTCGTGAATGTACTGAGCTAAAGAAGGTACAAACCCTTAAAGCATTTTCAAATGCAATGAGTATTATCAAAAGTACTACATTTGTTTCTAGTACTATATTATTGACTGAATCTCATCCTTTGTGGACTATAGACTTAGGGGCCACAGACCACGTAGCACGAGACCAAAATGAATTTGTGGACTTTCGTCGAATTTCATGTAGAACAAAATGGATCTATGTAGGAAACAACATAAGGGTTGAAATCAAGGGAATTGTCACCTGCAAGTTAAATTTACGTGGTGGAAGATCCCTAATTCTACATGACGTTTTATTTGCTCCTAAAATACGACGGAATTTGGTCTCTGTAGTTGTTCTTCTTAGTTATGGTTTTAATTTGAACTTCTCTAGTACTGGTGTTGATTTGTTTTTAAAAATAAATTATTATGGATCTGGATACTTAACTAATGGTTTTATTGTATTGGATATTGACTACGCTTCGTGTAGTAATCTTAATTATAATAGTTTTTCCTTAATTACATCTTCTGATTATGCAAATATTGATGTGAATATTTGGCATGCTAGACTATGTCATATTGGACAACATAGAATGCATAGATTAGCTAAAGAGGGATTATTAGGCCCTATTAAAAAAGTTAATCTATCAATATGTGAAAATTGTCTAGCTGGAAAAATGACAAGAAAACGATTCGGTGAAGGTACGAGAGTCGATTATCCATTGCAATTAATACATTCTGATATTTGTGGCCCGGTGAATGTTAGGGCACAAAGTGGAGGAGTATATTTCATCATATTCATTGATAATCACACACGTTTCGGTTTTGTCTATTTGATTTCCCATAAGTCTGAAGCATTAGAGTGCTTTAGAAAATATGTAATTTTGGTGGAAAATCAACTAGATAAAAATGTTAAGACATTAAGAACTGACCGAGGAGGTGAGTATTTATCAGATCTATTCAGAGATTTATGTGATGAAAAAGGAATAGATAGGCAGCTAACTATTCCGAAAACTCCACAACAAAATAATGCTGCGAAGAGAAGAAATAGAACTCTTCTGGAAATGGTTAGGTCCATGATGGCCCAGGCAAATTTGCCTATCACTTTTTGGGGTGATGCATTGTTAAGAGCTGCTTATGTATTAAATAAAGTATCCTTCAAATCAGTTTCATATACTCTCTATGAATTATGGACTAGTAGAAAACCTGATCTTAGTAATCTAAGATCATGGGGTTGTGCTGCTTATGTTCATGAGCCTGCTCATAAACATGGCAAGTTAGGTCCAAGAGGCAAAAAGAGTATATTTATAAGATACTCTGAGCATTCAAAGGGATATGTATTCATTGGTGAACAGGAAAGTGGAAGTGTAACTGAATTTGAATAACGGGATGTCACTTTTTTGGAAAATGATTTTCCAATGAGGGGTGAGATTAATCAGGATATATCTCTTTACGAGATGGAAGATTCTGACGATTTGATGTTGCAAATCAACTACTGCATATTCCTGAAAATGCATCAACAGTATCTCATCCAAGTGGAAGCATAACGAAAGGTGATGAATTTGTTTCACAATAATCACAAGTTAGGCATAGTAATCGTGGAAATGTTCCTCGACGTCGTTTTGACATAGAGGGGGAAGCTTTCATGATTACCCCACAAGATGAAGAAGAGCCTAGAAATGTTAAAGAAGCTATTTCTTCTAATGCAAAAGAAACTTGGATGAAGGCAATGAAAGAAGAGATGGAGTCAATGAGATCAAACAATGTTTGGGAATTGGTTGATCTACGCAAAGCAATTGGGAACAAATGGGTTTTCAAGATTAAGTGTAAGCCTGATGGGAATACTGAAAGATACAAGGCATGTCTTATAGCTAAAGGGTATATTCAACAAGAGAGAATTGATTATGAAGAGACTTTTTCTCATGTTGTATGATTTTCCTGCATACGCTTAATTCTGGCCATAGTAACAAGTTTAGATTTGGAGTTACATCAAATGGATGTAAAAACTACTTTTCTAAACGGAGAATTGGAAGAAGAAATCTACATGGATCAACCAGTAGGTTTTATTGACAAAGGTCAAGAGCACAAAGTGTGCAAATCATTAAGATCGATTTATGGTCTTAAACAATCTTCTAGATAGTGGTATATAAGATTTCATCAAGCAATCATTTCGTATGATTTTGTCTTGATTGATAAAGACCATTGTGTATATGTCAAAAGAATCAAAGACAAGTTTATGATCTTGTCGCATTATGTGGATGACATACTGTTGGCTGGAAATGATAAAGAGTTTATCATTATGGTAAAAAAATTGGTTGTCCTCAAATTTTGAAATGAAGGACATGGGTTAAGCATCTTATATTCTTGGAGTGAAAATCACTCGGGATCGTTCTAAGAAATTGCTTGCTCTTTCACAAGAGTCGTATATTAAGAAAATTCTTGAACGATTCCAAATACAAGACTGCAAGCCAAATGATACTCCTATTGCAAAAGGCGAAGGTCTGAGCAAAAGAATGTGTCCTAAGACACCACAAGAAAATGAACTAGTGGCAAGAGTTCCTTATTCCAGTGTTGTGGGAAGTCTTATATATGCTATGAAGTGCACAAGGCCTGATATTTGCTATGCAGTTGGACTCGTAAATAGGTATCAATCGAACCCCGGTCAACCCCATTAGAAAGTAGTTAAAAGGATATTAAGGTATCTGAAAGGCACTATGGACTATTCATTATGCTATCAAGGAAGTGATCCATATCTAATCAGGTATAAGGACGCCGATTGGGAGGAGATTTAGATGAAAGGAAATCAACCACCGGATATGTTTTCTTACTCAATAATAGAGCTATCTCTTGGGGTAATAAGAAACAAACTTGTATAGCATTATCTATAATGGAAGCTGAATTTGTGGCAATTTCGGCGGCAATGCAAGAAGCTGTTTGGCTTAAGAGATTTTTAAATCATTTGAGATTTAATAAAGATGCCTCAAACTCAGTATTGGTGAATTGCGATAGTCAAGCTGCAATTGCATTCACTAAAGATCCCAAATATCATTTAAGGACCAAACATATAGATACCAAGTATAACTTCGTGAGAGACATGATTGCATTTAAAAAAGTCAACGTGCAGTACATATCTACGCATAAAATGATTGCAGACCCATTTACGAAACCTATTCTTAGAGATGTGTATAATAGACATGTTAGATTTCTAGGGTTGCGTAGGATTTGATGTACTTGCTAAGTTGTTCAAGATGAACAATTTGTACAATTTCCAATTTCAATTTGACGTTGATAAATAATGACATTTATTATTAATGCATACTAAAGTTTAGCACTTTGTTTCATGAAAACATACACACATGAACATATATTTATGTTAAGTACATTTATGGGATTAAAGATATGTCGAACAGATGATTGGCCTTCTCACATGGGCAATCGCCTCTAAGGCTTAGTGCCAAATAAAGATGAGATAGTTTTAAACTTTAAAACTGAGAGTTTTACTAGAGCTCGAGCTTAAAACAAAACCGCCTTGATAAAGGATCAAGATGAGGTCATATAATGATAAAATTATGATCGAAAATGAATGTTCCCACAATTCACTTTATCTGTCTATGTATGCCAGGTGGAAGTCCTGTTATTAATTTTTTTTTTAGAAAGTAGAGTTGTGGACTCAAGTTAGATACTGAGTGTATCTGAACTATCACCAGTACAGTATTAATATTATAATAAATACATACGCTCCAAGGGAAAAGGAGAGTAATACCGTAGCATGTGTTTCATATCACATGTGTATTATACGACCAATATGGGTAACAGAAGAATTGATCTCTGCTTCTAAGTTGTGTGAGACTCATGAGATTGACTGGAATCTCTATAAAGTACCCTTATGACCTTTGACTGTTTCTTGAAGTTTCAATTCAATGTTAGTTATCTTAGAATGTTGCCAATGGTCATGTATGATTCAATCTAATGGGACATATCTAGATAGCAGTTGAATTGGAATGGAGAGATTCGAGGAAAAAGAAAGATCATTTTAGTTTCTCAATCGAATCGATTGTATTCATTGGTCGACCAATTGTGTTTTTAAATGGTAAACACAATTGTGAATGCAAAATTTATTATATCACTGATATAATAGAGATCACGGGAAACTTGTAATGTGACTAAATGAATTTAGGATACTGCTTACTTACTGTACTTAAACATTTGAGTTGCTATACTTAACAGTTGTATAGCAGCCAGCTCTCAAGCTTATGAAGTATGCTAGTCGCACAACCTATTTTCTAGTATGAACTTTGTAGAGAAGAAATATCGATCTCTTGAAATTGATTATGATAGTATTGTGCCCATAATGTGTGAGTGGGAGATGTTGGAAACGACACCCATAATGGGCATCGTTCCAACATTAACTTCCTAAGGGAAGTTAATAATTCTAGGTAGTTTATAAAGATAATTCCCACATGAGTGGGAGTTAATGCTACAAGGCATGAAACTGCAAAAAGAGCAGTTAACATGCAATGATAAAACAAAAAGGAATAACTTCCAATAATGGGAAGTTAACAAAAGAAAACAAAAACTCATTTCTGTCAAGAAAGGTTGTACCGAGAGAATTTTTTTTTTCTCAATAACAACAGATAATATAATAAATCTCTACAAAAAAGAAAGAAGAATTTAGTGCTGTGAAATCGAACAATTTTCGTAACGTGATCTTGTTCCCGATCAGTGAATCAAACTAAGATTCATCATCAAATAATTCTGTAAATTCGTTAATTTAATTTCGTAATTTATTTTATTTATAAATTATATTTACGTGATAATCTAACAGACACCAATATATTGTTGCTGCCATAGTACAGTAGCATGTAAAGGTGAAAATGTAATGAAGAGAAAGGGTAGGAATCAATCAATCAAAATGGAATATGACCATATGAGGATGTGTTTTTAGTGTTTTGAGTTAGTAACTTGAGGTGAAATTGGTCGTTAAAGTTGCTATCATATAAGAAATGTTAGTAAATACCCCTCCACTACAGTGAAAAAAGGTAAGAAAGAAAGTGTATGCTAAAGCATATGAGAGAGAAGGAAAAAAATGACATATTGTAAAACCAAGAGTAAAAATTTTGACATTTCGGGTGTGTTTTGGGATTTCAATAATATCTATAACTTAAAATAAAAACAATCCCCAAATTTATAAGAGAAGATAATTAAGAATTTTGGGTGTAGGGTTAGTTGACACCTAATCAAGGGTATTAAAAGAGTTGGGAGGGTTAATTTAGGTATTTTCAATTTTTTTGATTAAGAAAGAAAGAAAGAAAGGAAAGGAAAGAAAAAAATAAATTGTGTGTTCGTAATATTTTTTGTGTTTAAAATATTATAGATTTATATAAATTTTGCACGTTAATAATTCGTTTTATGTCGATTTTGACACGTTCGCCTATTCATGTTATGTTCGTGTTATTTTTCGTCTGTTCAAAATATTATAAATTTATATAATTTTTACATGTTAATAACTCATTTTTATATAGATTTTGATACGTTCGGATATTCGTTCGTGTTCATGTTATTTTTCGTGTTCATATTTTTTTTTGTGTTCAAAGTATTATAAATTTATATAAATTTTTACATGTTAATAATTTATTTTTTGTAGATTTTGACACGTTCGTATATTTATGTTGTGTTAATGTTATTTTTGTGTCGTGTGGTAATTTAAATGTTTTTTGATGTGTTCGTGTCGTGTTTCAATTCATTTAAATATTTTGCACAGCTTGTCATGGTGATCCAATTTAAAGAAAATATTGTGTGTTCGTGTCGTGTCTTAATTCATCTCATATTTTGCATAATTTGTTACAATGATTCAATTTAGAAAAAAAAATTGTATGTCCGTAACATATTCGTGTTATTTTATTTTGTGTTTAAAATATTATAAATGTATATAAATTTTTACACGTTAATAATTCGTTTTATGTAGATTTTGACACGTTCGTGTATTTGTGTTATGTTTTTGTTATTTTTTTATCATGTCGTATTTTAATTATTTTTCTCATATTATATTCATATCGTATAATTATGTTGTGTCTGAAATTATCAAATCTAATTAATCACATTCAAATAATTTTTAAATTTATACCAAATATCATATAAAAATAAAATTTATTATTTTTCTAAATTATCTTTAGTTCCCATATATATTATCCGGTAATAATAATAGTTTGTCTTCACATTCTTCAATCAAAGAGAACTCTTTTCTTTTAATTTGCCCCAACCTCGCCACCCCTTTACCTGTTCATGGATTCCAAGGGCTCCAAGCAGCCTCCATAGGAAGTACCCAACTTCTTGATCCTGCCACCGCAACCCTAAGAACAGCAGCAAGAGCCTCCAAATATGGGTGAGAACAAACCAGCTGAAATCAAGGATTTCCAGATTGTTATTGAAGATAAAAAAGAAATGAAGGAACAACAGTTGGCCCCAAAGAGAAGTTCTAACAAAGACAGGCATACCAAAGTTGAAGGAAGAGGTAGAAGGATAAGGATGCCTGCTTTATGTGCAGCTAGAATCTTTCAGTTGACCAGGGAATTGGGTCACAAATCTGATGGGGAAATAATAAAGTGGCTGCTACAACAAGCTGAACCATCAATAATAGCCGCCACGGGGAGCGGAACGATACCAGCATCAGCTTTGGCAGCAGCTGGAGGCTCAGTTTTGCAGCAAGGGGTCTCTCTATCAGCAGGGTTGCACCAAAAGATAGAAGATTTAGGGGGATCCAGAATAGGGTCAGGGAGCAGTAGGACCAGTTGGGCAATGGTTGGTAGCAATTTGGGGAGACCCCATCATGTAGCAACAGGGTTATGGCCCCCAGTCAGTAGTTATGAGTTTCAGTCATCATCTGGTCCATTTACAAGAAATTTAGGCAGTGAAAGTTCTAATGATCAGCAAAAGATTGGGTTTCCTGGTTTTGACTTGCCAGCTACTAACATGGGTCAGATGAGTTTCACCTCAATCTTGGGTGCGGCTAACCAGCAGCTCCCTGGTTTGGAACTTGGGTTGTCTCAAGATGGTCATATTGGGGTTCTAAATCCTCAAGCTTTAAGCCAGATTTATCTGCAGATGGGGCAGGCTAGGGTGCACCAGCATCATCATCATCAGCTCCAGCACCAGCAACAACCCCCTGCTAAGGATGATTCCCAAGGATCAGGCCAGTAAAGTTATAAACTTTGGGAGCAAGATTAAAAAAAGTAGCATTCCTGAGAGAGGATGGCTTTTTTCTTGTAATTGTATAATTGGGAAAAGAAAAAGAAAAAAAAGAGTGAGAAGAATGGATACTTTGCCTCTCAGAATTCTACAGGCAGTGGTTGGATTTTGTTTTTCCCCCTTCTTCTTTCTGCACTGCATCCCCCAAGTTTCCATTACAGAGGTGCTTTCTTGATTCTTGCATTCTGTTGAACTTGCATCCTCCAAAGTCTTCAGAGAAGTATTAATCGTCTTGTGCCTTATGGCTTTTGCTGTGGAATGTGCAGGTGGAGCTTTGCACACCCTAGTAGCTTGGTTTTGGGCTTAACTTCTTGTTTGATTCAGAGGTGTGTTGATTATGATGTAAGGCTAATTTTATCATTTTCTTCTTCTCTAGGTTTGATGGAGTTGCAATCGGTTTGTTTGTGAAATTAAACATAGAAATTTACAGTCATACATGTCCAATTTCTTCTTGGATCAAGTAAGAATTCTTATTTCTAAAAGAATATATTGTTGCACATAAAGGGCCAACTATTGATTTCCTCTGGCTGCCAGAGGCATGCATGTTTCCTGCTATAGCATGTCTGCTAACATATAAGAACCTTGTTCTCTTTTCATCACTTCAAAGTTGTTCCTTTGCGCTGATCTCACCTTGTTTGGAAAACTCTTTCAGCTTATTTCCTTCGTAATCCTTTTGTTGAACCCCATATATTTTTCTCTCTTATTATTCCTAAATTTTCATCACTATGGATTAATTTTTGTTTATGGAATTTGCATCCGCTCACTGCTTGACAAATAAGGTGACTTCACTTAGTATGTATATAACATTGGATGTGTTATTAACCGTTTATCTTTTCTCTGTTTGATGTTGAGCAAGAGTATATACGTGAGCCTTGTCTCAAAATTTCAGCAAAAAATTCTCTTGGCAAATTCAGATTTCTTTATGTCATCGTACTTCATATTATTTTAGAAATCATTTTATGTTTATGCAAGGATTTATACTTTGCAAAGTTGACTGGCACTCTTACAATCATGTGGTTTCAGGAGTCTTCACTATCCAAACTGTTCTTAGTCCTTGAAGAAAGGTTTGGACTCGAAATAGAAGCATCTGTGATAGCCAAATAGCCATGCTTTTGCCTTCTTTCAAATGCAGTTTCTAACCCTGAGGCAAACTAGAATCTGTTAAGCAACAAATTCCAACTTCCAAGTTGGTTCTCATCAATTTATGGCACCAAATGGCCTAAGTAACTTTTTTAAGCGGCCCTGCCCTGTTAACTCTTGCTCCAGGTACTATGTTTTCAAGAAGCAATGTATTGGTGTGGGAAACTTTGACTCAAAGCTATTAAAGAGCCACATTTTTACAAAGCTTCTGTAGCTTTCTTTTTGCTTAAGAGTTTTTAATCATCAACTATAATGAGAATACTGTTTTCTGATATTGAATTGGAACGTAGCCGAATGCTCTGAGGTATACTTGGAAAAGTTCATATGTCTTACATATGTCATCTTGACTCGGATTATTAGATGGAAGCCAATTCTATCAAATGGTTTGGACTATCCACTATCATGCATGTGTGACGTGTCTTTGAAAAGATTACATTTAGGACTGGGAAAACTGCAGCATTCATGTCTGAGGTCTTGTTGTGTTGATAAAATTCTTGCATTCATATATGTACAGTTTTATAATTATTTTTAATTTTTTTAAAATTTTGTTACTTCATAATCTAGTGTTTAATTAGTAGCACAATGACTTCTCTTTTGTTGTGAGATCTTTCTTGAGTTGTCTGTATCTATCCTAATTTGATTAGGTTCAAGACGAGTTCTCTTCTCTCTATTTAAATGTGATAGTTGATTTGTGTTTGTTTTAATATTCTTCTTATATATTTTTAGTTTCCTAGCAATGAAGATTTTTTGTGAATATTCTAATACTAAAACATTTTTTTTTTGGGTGAAAATTAATGGACTCAAGCACAAATGCAAAGTTGACAAATTTGATGAATTTGTCCTAAAATACTTGATGGAACTTTTATAAAATAAATAGTGTAAGATAAAGAATTTAAAACAGAAAACTTAAGGAAATAGTGCAAGAATAATGTTTCCTAGCATGTCACTTGAAGAAATTAATGTGGTCCTTGCATCTTTGGAGCTTGGAGGATTTGTGTGTATTGAAATTGAGAGTTGGAGTTAACTTTTGTCTTCCACCATTTCTGTAATTCAAATTATTACATCTCAGCATTTTCTAAGCATTTTCTCAACAACTAATCCTAGTACTTCTAAGCGAGTCAGCATTGCTTTAAGATAAGCATGATCATCATATACTCTTTGGAAAATGCTAAACACTAATCCTAACACTTCCAATAAGAGATGTTAAACCTTTACCTTTAAAATTACTACATTTTCTTTGGTAGTTTGACAATTGTTTATGCTTAGAATTTTCTCACCTAAGTTTTTTTTTTTTTTTTACAATAAAAGGTTGATAAACAATTACTAATTTTTTTGGGCTGTGTGACAAAGGCCTAACAGAAAAACGAGGAAGACATGGGCATTACTTCAAATGAAAAGAGTACATAAATTATAATAACGTGATGCTGGGCTGCATCACTGGATGCTTGCAATTTGCAACATAACAAAAAGGAAGTGCTTTCTTTATTGAAGCATGAAGCTGTAGAACTAGAAATTAAGAAAGTGCAGTCAAATCTCAATACTCAATATCCTATTTATTGCCATTCACAAGTGTAGAAAACGATCATTAAAAAAAAAAAAAAAAAAAGAGAGAGAGGGTATTATAGGGAGTCATAGCACACGCCAGAAAAGTAAAGGGAAATCATCAACTACAAGAGCTCAAAATAAATGCTTTCTTCCCATTGCCTATGGAAGTAATTTATCTTTGGTGGAAGGAAGAGGAAACAAAATAATGTTGTTCAGTGGTCAAATGGGTTTTGGAAAGACATTTCATGTTTCAATTCATGAAAAATATGGGATTCATATCTTAAATCTTAACATTATATTGAAAAAGAAACTATAATTATTCCAAATAGGGTAGTTTTAATGTTTCAGAAGCTTGTCCTTCTGCTTCAAGATATAGGATTTAAAGTTTGAGATTGTTAACTTTGAAATGGTAGGTTTAATATTAGAATTAATGAGATGGAAGAATCACCATAAAAATTAAAAAAAAAAAAAAAAAAAGGTAAAGAAATGGGTAGGGGGAAAAAAAAAATGAAAACTCCACATTTTTGAGGGACCCTTAGAAGCCCAAGCTTCGATGTGGAAAAACTTTCATGGCAGCCCATTGTTGTTCTCAGAAGCATCCGAGTTTCCAGCCCAATTTCAGCTTTAAGACCCTAGCCTTTTAATTGATGGGGGAGACTTGAGTTGAGCACATCATAGTGAAGGGAAAAGAAAATGAATATTAACACCAGGTTCACTGTAATGGAATAGAGATAAAATAGAATAGAAGAGAAATGGAATAAAGTATGAATAGGTATTACATAGTTTAGTTGATTGAATAAAATAAATGAGGAATATTATTACTTTGTTTGATTGGTTAAAATGATGTTAAGGAATAGGTAAAGAATAGACACAAAAAGACTATTTTGTCCTTAACATAAATAATAATATTTTTATTTAATAAAAAACAAATTTAATTTATTGATCTTTTAAAATTATATTAAATATATTAAATTATAAAATATTTAATAATAATATTTCATAATATATTAATAATACTTAATAATATATTAAAAATGCTTTAATAATAATATTTATTAATATATTAAAATATTTTAATAAAAATATCTAATAAAATATAAAAAATATTTTAATAATAATATATAATAATATTTAATAATATATAAAATAATATTTAAAATATTTTAATAATATTTAATAATATTTTAACAATAATATCTAATAATATATATATAATATTTTAATAATAATATTTAATAATCTATCAAATAATATTTAAAATATTTTAAAATATAAATATTTAATAATATTTAGTAATATTTTAATAGTATATTTGAAAATTTAATAATATTAAATATTATAATGATATTAAATATTTTGTAATTTATTTAAAAATAGTATTTTAATAATATTTTTCATTCTTAATAGCTGGATATATTTGGAATTTTCAAAAAAATGCAAGGAAAAATATGATCCTATTTCATAAAATGAGGAATAGAGAAGTAATAGGGTTTCTTGGGTGTAGGTTAAGAATTGCTATTATAACATGAAAAGTAATAAGAATATAATAACCTATTAAAAGTAATAGTCAAAATAATGAATCAAATTATTGAATTACTATTTATTGAAGAATAATAAGGGAATAGCATTCCTATTCCCCCAAATCAAACATAGTATTACTAGTAGTTATTTAGGTACATTTATGATCAGGATTTCCCCTTCTGGATCCCACAAATACAGGTAACTAGTTTCCATTTCCAAGTCCACCACTCACACAAGCCACAACACAGGGAATCAAGTATTTTATTATCCAATCAATCAAACGTTGGGGTATCCAAAGGGATGGAATATGATTGGATAATCTATCACAGAAATTCATTGGTTGTCTCAACTTTCTACAGCTGGTGGGCATCAACTCAACTCATTTTTGGGTGTTGAAGGTGACCTAACATGTTTATTTATTTATTTATTTCTTTCTTTCTTTCTATAAACCTTTTCTAGTGACAATTTTTTTTTTTAGTAAATAAATTGTGAATACAACTTAGGTTTTTTTATCCAAATATAGCCCAAAAAAATTATATATCAAAATATCGTTATTTTTAGATTAATTCTCACAATTCGCTTTCCTTTTTCTAGCTAAGAAATTGCCATCCCCCATGACAATTTTCCAACGTAAAAATTGCAAAAATTGCAAAAAACACCAAGGAAAATCGTCACCCCCATGACGATTTCCCTTGGTATTTTTTGCAATGTTTGCAAATTTTACCAAGGGAAATCGCCATGAGAGGTGGCGATTTCCCTTGGTATATATATATATATATATATACTTAAATTAAAAAAAAATTGTAAATTTAAAATTAAAATTTGTATTTTAATTTTAAAAATTGTAAATTAAATAAATTATCTAGGTTTGTTTATTTATTTTTTTAAATATATATTAAAAATTTATAAGTTTTTAATTTTATAAAAAATAAAATTTAATTTATGATTAAAATTTTATAAAAAATAAAATTTTATTTCTTATTAAATTTTTATATAAAAAATTTTATTTCTTATAATTTTTTAATTTTATAAAAATAAAATTTAATTTATTATTAAAATTTTATAAAAAATACAATTTTATTTCTTATTAAAATTTTAAAAAGAAAATTATATTTCTTCTTAAATTTTTATATAAAAATTTTTATTTCTTATTTTAATTTTAATTTTATAAAAATAAAAATTTTATTTCTTATTTTAATTTTGTATAAATAAAAATTTTGATTTTTTATTTAAATTTTATATGTGAGATCTGTAAAAAACAGATATAAAAAATTTTATCTTCGATTGTTTTAATTATTTTTAAATATATATTTAAAATTTTTATTAATTTTTTTTTATTATTTTAATTTTATGGTGTAGAAAATATTGGAATTGGATTCCTTCTGCAATGGATGGGACTAATGATTTAGGGTTAGGGACAGGTTTCAGCTATTTTTCAGTCAATCAAATGCTGCAGAAAATATTAGAATTGGATTCCTTTTGCAATAGATAAGACTAATGATTTAGGGTTAGGGATATGTTTCAGCTATTTTTCAATCAATCAAATGCTGCAGAAAATATTGGAATTGGGTTCCTTCTGCAATGGATGAGACTGATGGTTTAGGGTTAAGGATAGGTTTCAGCTATTTTTCAGTCAATCAAATGCTGCTGAAAATATTGGAATTGGATTCCTTCTGCAATGGATGAGACTAATGATTTAGGGTTAGGGATAGGTTTCAGCTATTTTCCAGTCAATCAAATGCTGCAGAAAATATTGGAATTGGATTCCTTCTGCAATGGATGAGACTAATGATTTAGGGTTAGGGATAGGTTTCAGCTATTTTTCAGTCAATAAAATGCTGCAGAAAATATTGAAATTGGATTCCTTCTGCAATGGATGGGACTATTGGACAGTCCGGTACAAAGGATGAGATTTATCATCAGTTTTTGCATTGAATGAGTTATCACTTTTTCAGTCAAATAACCCTAGCTAGAATATGAGAATCAGATTCCATCCTATACAAAGGATGGGATTTGTCATCTGATACAACATAAAAAACCATTATAAATTCATAATACTGATAAAGGTTTACAATACCCCATACAACAGTTTTTCAATCAGATTTTTTCTGAATGCTAAAACCTCATCATTCTCATCCTTCTATATTTCTTCTTTCTTTTGCTGAGTGATAATACCTCTATTCTCATCCTTCTTAGTTTCATCACTACACAACATGAGCAATAGAGTGATCGCATTGGTCTACTATAATGGCCAAATTCATAATACTGACGAAGGTGCTACCTTTGATTGTGAACGTCCTAAAAGTTTTCGTGTTGAAGAAGACGTCACATTAGAGGAACTGGAGCTGTAAATTCATACAAAAATTAAAGCTGGAAATAGAAAAAGAGTTTCAGAGGTTAAGTATAGGCATCCTCTTTCTATTGGTGAAGGATGTGTCCCATATAGAACATTTTCACTTGAAGATAATGATGATGTCAGATGCATGTTTTATGCTCACGAGACATTTGCAAATGTTGGTGTACTTGAGTTATATGCTGACATAAAGGATGTTGACGATGATTGTGGGCCTTCAAATGTTCGCACAACAGAAAACTTTCCCATAAAAGATGATGATTCTGGGCCGTTCTATGTTCACACTACATACGACGTTCCTATAGAAGAAGTCGTTCTGTTATTAAGCACTATTATACATACGACGTTGGGTTACAATTTCCAACGAAAGAGGCTGTTCTTTCAGCTATTAAGCACTATAACATCAAAAACTCTGTAGATTACAGAGTAATTGAATCTGAGTGGATCAAATATTGTGCCAAGTGCGTAATGTATGGAAAAGGGTATAATTGGAGAATAAGGCAACTTTTATGAAGAAGAAACAGGCATGGGAGATTAGAAAATAAGAAGGGCCTCATACTTGCACATCGGGGAGGATTTCACAAGATCATTGCAAGCTAGATTGTAACATGATCTATTCATGCATTCTGTCATTGGTCTAAGCAAATTCGGAGATCTCCGTTTCAGTTTTGATCGCTAAGATGCGAATCCGGTATGGATACATCACCTCCTACAAGAAAATGTGAAAAGCAAAGCAAAAGGCAATTGTTCGAGTTTTTGGCGATTGGGAAAGATCGTACAATGAGCTACCTAAATGGTTAGGTGCAATGCAATATTTCGTGCCTGGTACAATTGTGGAATTGCATACCTGCATATCACGGTGATCGACTGGTCCAGGGTAAGAGAATATTCCATCGACTATTTTGGACATTTAAGTCGTGCATTGAAGGGTATCCGTATTGTAAACCTATTGTGCAAATAGACGATACTTTCTTATATGAAAAAACAAAGGAACATTATTTTTAGCTATTGCACAAGATGGCAACCGAAACTGATAACTCGTATAATTATATAGTTTTTAGTTATGTTTTATTAATGTTTTGTGTCAAATACGAGTTATTATTGTTTAGTCTAATTGTGTTTATGATCTTTTATATTTTTATGTATTTTGGTGTTTTTCACAAGTTTCTTTGAGTGATTTCAGATTACTAGAATTAAGGGCAAAATCCAGTTCAGTTTCAGTTCCGACACCTTTTGCCATATCAGCTATATCTCGAGTTTTACTGAAGCAATAAGGCTGAAATTTGTAGCCATGCAAAGATAAGAGGCATATCTATCTTTTTCATGTTTTACACTTCTTAAAACGGAGTCGTTTTCCCTAGCGAAATCGACCATCAAGTTGGCTGATGTGCAATGACATCTGTGCTGACATGTTTTCGTATTATGCCCGTATCTTCTTATCCACATCAGCAAATGAGCTGATTCCAACGGCTATGGTTCCTTAACCGATAGGGGAACCTTTGTCTAGAAGACCATGTGATCAGATCAGGCCTCCAATATTGAATAAATCGACCATCAAGGTGGCTGATGTGTAATGACATCTGTGCTGACATGTTTTCGTATTTTGCCCATATCTGCTTAACCACATCAGCAAATGAGCTGATTCCAACGGCTATGGTTCCGTAACTGATAGGGAAACCTTTTTCGAGAAGACCATGTGATCAGATCAGGCCTCCAATATTGACGAAATCGACCATCAAGTTGGCTGATCAAAATCGTCATATACCTACCTTTGAAATTTGTAAAGCTTGTCTCTTGTCATTTAGCCCTCCAAAATGTGTATAAATAGAGGGCCTTGGATGATTGTAAGGGATCATATTGGAGATTGGTAGGATATTAGCCATTTTAACAAAATTCTCTAAGTTTTCTTCTTCTTTCTTTTCTCTAGTTTTCTTTTTCTTTAGAAAGAGCAAGAGGTTGGATAATTAATATTCTTCTTCTTCTTCTTTCTTTCTTTTATTTTCTTCTTAGATTCTATTTAATCTTATGTTTATAATGCCTATGCTAGGCTAAACTTCTATTTGGTTAAGGTTGATTTCAAAGCCCTAGACATGTTTTGTGATTGATTTTCAGATTCTATCTATCATTAATTTTCTATCAAAGTTGCTTATGTTCTTCTACAAGAATTGTTCATGATGTTGTCTTGATTTATTTAGGTGTACAACTAGATAGATCTTGATAATTATCTATTGCTAGTTTAGGAGTCTTGATCCGTGTAATTGTCTTGATTTCCTATTCATAAGTGGCAATTTGTGATTAATGATTATGGTCAAGTTTTCAATAATTGCAAAGTGGAACATAACCTAAGTTGAACAATCCGAGCTTATGTGTTTGTTGCTTAGATCAACCTATCTTTCTCATCATAAAGCTGCCATTAAATTGAATTTAGAGAGCTTATTCTAAGTTGTTTAATGGTTAGAGATTAAATAGAGAGCTTGTTCTATTTAACGACAAACTAAGGAAAGATTGGGGTAACAGAGCTTGTTGTTATCTACGGTTGTTAACTTTGATAGTTGGTTGATATTGATAGATTTGAAATTGATTCTTAATGATGTCTAGTGGTGGAGAATGAAACCTTAACCATATTTTTCATATTTGATTCTTCTTACTTACTTGTTTTCTTACTTTTCTAGTTTGCTTATTTTTAAAAGTATATTTATTTTTATTGGCTGGTTATACCGCCTAATTTGTATATTAACTTTGTTTTATTTTTATTGGCTGGTTATACCGCCTAATTTAGTATATATATTATTGGCTGGTTATACCGCCTAATTTAGTATATATATTTTTATTGGCTGGTTTTACCGCCTTTCATCTTATTCTTATTATTTACTTTAGTTTAAATCTGGCTTCAAAAACCCCTTTTCTTTTATTGTTCTTGAATTTAAGTTTTAAACTATTAACTTATAAACTAAAACCCAATCCCTGAGGACTCGACCCTTGCTAACTACTATACTTACAATTTATCTTTTTAGTGCAAGGTTAAATAAGATACACTCTTTTGGGTGCATCAAGTTTTTGGCGCCGTTGCCGGGGATTGCTTTCTTTAGTTTATTAGTTTATTGGTTTATTCTTATTTTCAGTTCTAATTATTTACTTTCTTATTTTTTTTATTAGTGAATGTTCCAAGCTCCCGAAGAAGACTTACGACTTAGGAAAATTCGGGAATTTATAACTTCTCACCAACAACCAATCGAGGAGTTGATCCAAAACATCCAAGAGGAGCAAGGAGAGATGGCAGCAGCTGACAACCGAACTCTCAAGGAGCTAGCCGCTCCGGACTTGGGTCAACAACCATTATGCATTGAATATGCTAATCTTGAGGTAGCTTTTGAATTAAAATCTGGTTTGATTCATCTTCTCCCAACTTTTCATGGTTTTGCAGGAGAGGATCCAAATAAGCACCTCAAGGAATTCCATGTAGTTTGCTCAAGCATGAGACCAACAGGGGTCACGGAAGAGCAAGTTAAGTTGAGAGCCTTCCCATTCTCTCTAGCTGATACAGCAAAGGAATGGCTCTACTATCTACCATCCGGGACCATCACTACATGGAATGATTTGAAGAAAGCATTCTTGGAAAGGTATTTCCCAGCATCTAAGGCTGCCAACATTAGGAAAGAGATATGTGGGATTCGGCAATACAACGGAGAGTCCTTATATGAATATTGGGAGAGGTTCAAGAAACTTTGTGCATCATGTCCACATCATCAGATAAGTGAACAACTTCTCATCCAATACTTCTATGAAGGTCTCATGCCCATGGAGAGAAGTATGATAGATGCCGCTAGTGGGGGAGCTCTAGTTGATAAGACTCCCAGGGCTGCTAGAACATTAATCTCCAACATGGCAGCCAATTCTCAACAGTTCTCAATGAGACAAGATCCACCACCACAATCCAAGAGAGTTAATGAGGTAAGTATATCATCCCTTGAACAAAAATTTGATAAACTGACTTCTCTTGTTCAACAATTGGCTGTAGGTAAAATACAACAAATAAAGGCTTGTGGCATATGTTCAAACATAGGGCACCAAACTGATATGTGTCCAACACTTCAAGAGGATACCAATGAACATGTGAATGCCATGGGTGGATTTCAGAACCAATCAAGGAAATATGATCCCTACTCAAACACATACAATCCAGGATGGAGGGATCATCCAAACTTCAATTATGGAGGGAACCAATCACAAACTATTCCTCCACCATTTGACCACAGGCCACCGGGTTTTCAGCAAAGAGTGCAACAACCATACCAAACCCGACAACAACTACCACCCACCCAAAATTCAGGTACTTCTCTTGAAGATCTTGTTAAAGCTCTTTCTACTAATACAATTCAATTTCAACAGGAAACAAAAACAAGTATTCGAAATTTGGAGACTCAAATAGGGCAATTGGCAACAACCATGAGTCAAATGCAAGCAAGGGATTCTGGGAAATTACCTTCCCAAACCATAGTGAATCCAAGAGAGAATGCCAATGCTATAAATTTAAGAAGTGGGAAACAGCTAGAGACACCACAAAATGATAGTGCTCAAGGGGAGAACAATACCATGGCATCCTCTTCACATCCCAACGAGCCACTAAAAAAGGTAATTCCTAAACCATCATTTCCTTCTTATATAACTCCTCCACCTTTTCCTAGCAGGTTAGCAAAGTCCAAGAAGGAGGAGCAAGAGAAGGAAATTTTGGAAACCTTCCGGAAAGTAGAGGTGAACATTCCTTTACTAGATGCTATCAAGCAAGTGCCAAGATATGCCAAGTTCCTAAAAGAGTTGTGCACATCTAAACGGAAGTTGAAATGGAATGAAAAGGTAAGTGTGGGGGAGAATGTGTCAGCTGTTCTTCAAAAGAAACTCCCACCTAAATGCAAGGATCCAGGTATGTTTACCATTCCTTGTAAGATAGGCAACACCAGGTTTGAGCGTGCTATGCTAGATCTAGGGGCATCTATTAATGTCATGCCATATTCAATTTATGCTTCATTGAATCTAGGACCATTAGAGGAAACCGGTGTCATAATACAACTTGCTGACCGTTCTAACACTTATCCAAGAGGAGTGGTAGAAGACGTTCTTGTACAGGTTAATGAATTGGTTTTTCCCGCTGACTTTTATGTTATTGAGATGGAAGATGAGATGTCTTCTAATCCCACACCTATTCTATTAGGGAGACCATTCTTGAAAACAGCAAGAACTAAAATAGATGTACATGATGGCACTTTAACTATGGAATTTGATGGTGAAATAATTCGCTTTAACATTTTTGAGGCCATGAGATATCCTAGTGATGTGCATTCTGTTTTTAATATTGATATAATTGACTCACTAGTGCAGCAAGCTTATGAGCTAGATGGTGAAGATAGTGTAGAAATAGTCCTTAGCAACCATCTCGGAATGGGGAATGCTAAACTAGCCTTGAGTGACCAGGTGGAAGGGGCACTAGAATCTTTACACTCGCTGCAACCTAAAGATGCAAGGTTTGATGTTTCATTTATTGATTTGCCTTTATCTAATGAGAAACTTCTACCTTCCATTTTGCAGGCACCAACTTTAGAGTTGAAACCACTACCGAACCACTTGAAATATTTGTTCTTAGGGGAAAAGGACACACTACCTGTCATCATTGCCAAAGAGCTCACACCTTTGCAAGAAGAGCGACTTATCCGGGTGCTTAGAGAGCATAAAACAGCAATTGGTTGGACAATTGCCGATATCAAGGGAATAAGCCCATCCATGTGCATGCACCGGATTTTGTTAGAGGAAGGGTCTAAACCAACAAGAGAAGCACAAAGAAGATTGAACCCTCCTATGATGGAGGTTGTGAAAAAGGAGATACTGAAGCTCCTAGATGTTGGAGTGATCTATCCTATCTCGGATAGCAAATGGGTGAGCCCAGTCCAAGTGGTTCCAAAGAAATCAGGTGTAACGGTGGTAACAAATAATGAGAATGAACTTGTTCCTACTAGGATTCAAACAGGATGGCGAGTTTGTATTGATTATCGTAAACTTAATTCCACAACTCGCAAAGACCACTTTCCTTTACCTTTTATTGATCAAATGCTTGAAAGGTTAGCTGGCCATTCTCATTATTGTTTTCTTGATGGTTTTTCAGGTTATAATCAGATAGCCATTGCTCCGGAGGACCAAGAGAAAACAACATTCACATGTCCATTTGGTACTTTTGCATACCGGCGTATGCCATTTGGTCTTTGTAATGCACCAGCTACATTCCAAAGGTGTATGGTTAGCATATTTTCAGATTATGTAGAGAACATCATAGAAGTGTTTATGGATGATTTTAGTGTCTATGGTGATTCTTTTGATAGATGTCTAGAGAACCTTACACTTGTACTTGAAAGATGCATGGAAACTAACCTTGTTTTGAATTGGGAAAAATGTCACTTTATGGTAGAACAAGGAATAGTTTTGGGCCATGTTATTTCTTCTAGAGGGATAGAGGTTGATAAGTCTAAAATAGATATTATGCATTCTTTACCACCTCCCACAAATGTGAGAGAGGTTCGTTCTTTTCTTGGACATGCAGGTTTCTATAGGAGATTTATCAAAGACTTCTCAAAGATCACATTACCTCTTTGCAAGCTACTACAAAAAGATGTGGTTTTCCACTTTGATGATAAATGCAAAGAGGCGTTTGAAACATTGAAGGGACTCTTGACATCAGCTCCTATCATCCAACCACCAGATTGGAATGTACCTTTTGAAATCATGTGTGATGCTAGTGACTATGCCATTGGAGCTGTTTTGGGCCAACGGGTTGGGAAAGCCTCACATGCCATTTATTATGCCTCAAGAACTCTTAATGATGCTCAATTGAACTATTCCACTACTGAAAAAGAACTTTTGGCTGTTGTATTTGCTTTAGAAAAATTTCGATCTTATTTAATTGGTACTAAAGTAATTGTATTTTCTGACCATGCAGCCCTTAAGTACTTACTCACTAAAAAGGAGGCCAAACCAAGGTTGATTAGATGGATACTTCTCTTACAAGAGTTTGATTTGGAGATAAAAGATAAGAGAGGTAGTGACAACCTGGTTGCGGACCATCTTAGCCGTTTAGTTCATGAAGATGATGCACTACCCTTGAATGAGAACTTTCCGGATGAGCAACTTCTTTTTATAAGAACAACAACTCCTTGGTATGCTGATATTGTTAATTACTTAGTTACCAAGAAGTTGCCACAAGAGTTGACACAAGCTCAAAGAAATAAGATCAAGAGTGATGCCAAATACTACATATGGGATGATCCTTACCTTTGGAAGCATTGCTCCGATCAGATTATAAGAAGGTGTGTACTCGAAACTGAATTTCAATCTATTCTCACCTTTTGTCACTCTTATGCATGTGGAGGACACTTTGGATCCAAAAGAACAGCCATGAAAGTTCTTGATTCTGGATTTTATTGGCCTACCATATTCAAAGATGCATACCTCTTTTGCAAGTCATGTGATCGTTGCCAAAGAACAGGTAACTTAGGTGCTAGAAATCAAATGCCTCAAACTCCAATACTTATTGTTGAAATTTTTGATGTATGGGGCATGGATTTCATGGGACCTTTTCCTCCTTCTTTTGGTAATCTTTATATTTTACTTGCCGTTGATTATGTTTCAAAGTGGGTGGAAGCAAAATCCACTAGGACTAATGACTCTAAAGTTGTTTCAGATTTTGTCAAGACTAACATCTTTGCTAGGTTTGGAACGCCAAAGGCCATAATCAGCGATAGAGGTACTCACTTTTGCAATAGGACTATAGAAGCACTTTTGAGGAAGTATAACATCACACACAAGGTCTCCACCTCATATCATCCTCAAACTAGTGGGCAAGCTGAAGTGTCAAACCGAGAAGTTAAGTCCATCCTTGAAAAGACAGTTAATCCAAATAGGAAGGATTGGAGTTCACGACTTGATGAGGCACTTTGGGCTTATAGGACAGCATATAAGACACCCATTGGTATGTCTCCTTATCGACTTGTTTATGGTAAGCCTTGTCATCTTCCGGTTGAATTGGAACATAAATCATATTGGGCTATCAAACAATGCAACATGGAGATGGATGAGATAGGAAAGAAAAGAAAACTTGACCTACAAGAATTAGAGGAGATAAGGAATGATGCCTATCAGAATTCTAGGATTTACAAGGAAAAGACTAAGGCATTCCATGACAAGATGATATCAAGAAAAGAATTTGTTGTTGGACAAAAAGTTCTTCTCTTCCATTCACGCCTTAAGTTATATCCAGGTAAGTTACGTTCTCGTTGGGTTGGACCTTTTGTTATTACTAATGTATTTACTCATGGTGCAGTTGAAATCCAAAGCCCAAAAACAGATAAGGCATTCAAAGTGAATGGTCATAGATTGAAGCCTTACTATGAGAACTTTCCAATACAAGATGTGGAGGAGTTTCCACTTTTTGAGCCAAAGTATGTTGAATAATAATGGCATGGGTCTAAGTTAGGCTGAGGACAATAAACCAAGCGCTTCTTGGGAGGCAACCCAAAAGGATGGAGAGCATCTATTATATCAGATTTGCATATTCCTTACTCTCCATCATTCTATCTTTTATTGTTTTTCTTTTCTTTTGTTTAATAGTTCTTTTCTCTTACAAGATGTAAATATAATTTTTAATTTATTTTTTTTTAACCCCGGTTAAATGGCGGATAACGGTACTCCGTGATTATTTAAATCGGTTCCATCAGCTACCCACAAAACTGATATTGTATATAAATTTCTCTTCCAATTTCTCTTTCAATTTTTTTTTCATTCTTTTTTTTTTTCAGGATGGATGATATTCTCACAAGATTGCAGAAACGATTTCCTCCTTTTCCTCGAAATATTTTACTGAAGCTTTACCAAGTTCGACTTGAGAGATTAAGAATGCTTATGCACAAAGGGATTCCTGACGACATACGTTGGCTAATTGAAGCCAAGGTACGTGAAGATGAATATCTTCCTGTTTTGCATTTACCAGGTACAGGTAGAAGCACTTTTGCAAAGAAGCGACGAGCAAAGCGCATGAGTTCAAATTGCCACAAATGTGCACGATGGACGTGTAACGGTAAATGTCGTTCTATTGGGATTCCGTCCTCTAATCGAGATGATAAAATTGAATTCATTAAGGATGGACTGAGTAAGGAGAATTTGGGTAATATCCAACTTTCTCTTGAGACGCATCCTAGTGGAGACGTACAAAGAGAAATTCTTGATTTATGGCCGCAATTCCAAAGGGAATGGCAACATCTTGGGAATCTGATGTTAAAAGACCCTGTTTGCCAGCTTGTAAGAAAACTGGATGGGAAGCATATCCTCGACTCATAGAAGGCGTTTAAGCCGTTTCTGGACGTAAAACCAGAGGAAGATGTGAGCCACAATCACAACTACAATAAATGACTTCTCAGCTTTTGGTTTGATTTGCAATAACTTTATTTTGGTTTAATTTACGTGTTGTTCGATTTGTGTAATTATTCTCGTTTTTTTTTATTTGTCTTTTACGGTTGATTTTTTCTTCTCTTTTTGATTTTCTTCCTGAAATCACGCAAAAATCTTTTGTTAGGTTAACATTTTCTTCTGACAGGTCAGATACACTTTCGGCGACATTATTACTCTTGTCTGATTCACTACTCAGTCCTCTATATATTACACCATGTACTCATTCTCTTTCAGGCACTCGAAAAAAAAAAATGGAAAGTACTTCATCCCAACGCATTAAAAAAATTTGTGTCTTTGGAGGTGCTTATCCAGGGAAAAATAACATATTCGCTGATGAAGCCATAAGAGTTGGAGTAATACTTGCCCAACAAAAGATCCACTTGATTTATGGAGGCGGTAGTACGGGTTTAATGGGAGCAGTCGCTACAGCAGCACACACCGGAGGAAGTCCAGTTCTAGGAATCGTGCCAAAACTATTCACAAGTTTTTGTGGACCTACCGTGGGTAAGGAAATACAAGTCTGGAGTGTCCCTGAACGGATAACAATCATGTACCATTCTGCCGATGCATTCATTGCTTTACCAGGAGGTCTGGGTACATTGGAAGAAATAGCTTGCGTGGCTTCTTGGTCATCTTTGGTCACAAATAAGAAACCCATTGGTTTGCTTAATATTAATGGTTATTTTAGTAATTTGCTTTTATATTTAGATAATGCTGTGGATAATGGATTCATGTTTTCAGAGGCAAGGAGAACCATAATTTCTGCTACAACCATTGAAGATTTACTTAAAAAGCTCCAAGCTTATGAGTGTTTATCTGCTACGGTTGTTTCGCAAACGCTCGGAAAAAGAAAAAGAGATATGGACGAGCAAGGAGTGGATTGCACTTTGTCTTTGTGACATTATCTAACATTTTGCTTGTTGTGTCTCAGTTATAATAAGTGGTTAGCAACCTCTGCAGGTAATATCTCCTAAATTCTACCTTTAAAATTTGACATTGGGGACAATGTCATATTTTAGTAGGGGGTAAGGGACATATTTTGCTAATTTAAAAAAAAAAAAAAAAAAAAAAATTTAAGAAGTATTCATTCTGAACAAGGTCTGAGTAAGGGAGACTTGAGACATACCTTATCAGTTTGATTTCTTCTTTTCAAAAAAAAAAAAAAAAAAAAAAAGTTTGTTGTGTTTTAAGCAATTTAGAAGTATTCATTCTGAACAAGGTCTGAGTAAGGGAGACTTGAGACACACCTTGTCAGTTTGATTTTAATCTTTTTATGTTTACTTGTTAATTTTTGTTTAGTATTTTAAGATTATTTAGGTTGCATGAATTTGTTTTGTTTTGAGTCTTAGCTGTTCCTATTCTTATGTTATTAGTTCTTTTCTCTTACACATGATTCTTTCATTTGGGTTAATAGACTTACATTGAGGACAATGTAAGAATTAAGTGTGGGGGGAATGATTTAGGATTTCTTTTATTTTTGTCTACTATTTTTTTTTTTATGAGTCTTTATTATAATTTTTAGTGTGTTTTAGTTCCTTTTTAATACAATGATGAGATATGAATTGCATAAGTCTAAAACAGAGTTATTAGTGAGAAGATTTTCATGAGAATTGAGCTTGATATCATTTTTTTTTATGAGCCAATGTTAATATGATATGTTGATTGAGAAAGAAGCATGTTTAGACTTAATCTGACTTGTATAATCATTCTTGTGAGTTTTTGAGCCTATAATGATTGATGCATTATACAAATCAATCTAATTTCTTTCTTGAGTGCTCTTATGATTACAGGATTCTCTAGAACTTGCTTTAAACCGTTTGAGACTATATTGATACATGTGACAACATGAATATGATAGAGGCATTAGGATTTTTAGCCAGAGCCAAACAGCCATCCCTTATTGATGTTCCAAGAGAACACACCCTTAGTGAACCAATTTGAGCCTACATTGAATAAGCTATCTCTTTGGTAACCATAACTTGTCCCTAACCTAAATATACTTATATCTTTACCTTTGTTCCAAAGATGAATTAGCATGTTTTGAGACAAGTTGCAAAGACAAGGGATATTTTTAGTTAAAAATTTGGGTTAGAAACAAGAAATAAGTGTGGGGGGGAAAGAAAAGAAAAGTCAAAAAAAAAAAAAAAAAAAAAAATGGAATACTGGCAAATACATTCAAAAAAAAAAATATGAATCATCTCTTGAATTTTGGGAAAAAGAAAAAGATGTTACAAAGTTGTTCAGAATGAAGAAAAGGCCCAACATAAATATCCGGCCTAGGTGACTATGTACTTGTAAAGAGTTTTGAGAAGTTTCTTTGTATGATCTTTTTATGTCTCTAAACTTTATGAACTCTTTGGAACCTTTGTGATATCTTTATCCTTTTGTTCTTCAACCACATTACAAACCCCTTGGCCCCATTACAACCTTGATTAAAGACCTCTTGATTCATGAAGTTGTATGATCTAAATAGTGGAGAATAGGTGGACAAGCAAGAATATGGTAGAACTGTTTTCATGAGATTGATTGAGTGTAAACACTTCACCACTACTTTAAAGAGTGAAAATCATGAGGGTATCCCATGTGAGAAGTTGAGATTAAATTTGAACATGCAATATTTTGATTGAGATATGTTATGCTAATATTGGCTTAACTCAAACAATTTACATTTAAGCATGATTTTTTGTGAAATTCTTTAAGCTATTGATTAGTTTATAAGACTTGTTCAAATATTGTATCT
Organism: Fremontodendron californicum; assembly: GCA_030761205.1. Classification (NCBI taxonomy): domain Eukaryota; kingdom Viridiplantae; phylum Streptophyta; class Magnoliopsida; order Malvales; family Malvaceae; genus Fremontodendron; species Fremontodendron californicum. Next base: position 595,846 of record JAULJL010000040.1, read on the forward strand.
AATTTGTATTGAAAGGATTAGGAGTAAATATTTTTAGTATATGCAGTTTATTTATATTTTAGTTTTTCAATGTTTGTGGGTATCGTTCTAGTAAACCCTCACGAGACTAAACTCGTCCACTAGGGACACCTAGGGGTTTAAAGGCTTGTGTCACATGCTAAGTGCCACCGTGATTTCCTACGAAAATGGATTAGATTAGATTTTCTTATTTTATTTTTATTGAGTCGTTGCTAGGGACTAGCAACAATCTAAGTGTGGGGGTGTGATAACTCGTATAATTATATAGTTTTTAGTTATGTTTTATTAATGTTTTGTGTCAAATACGAGTTATTATTGTTTAGTCTAATTGTGTTTATGATCTTTTATATTTTTATGTATTTTGGTGTTTTTCACAAGTTTCTTTGAGTGATTTCAGATTACTAGAATTAAGGGCAAAATCCAGTTCAGTTTCAGTTCCGACACCTTTTGCCATATCCGCTATATCTCGAGTTTTACTGAAGCAATAAGGCTGAAATTTGTAGCCATGCAAAGCTAAGAGGCATATCTATCTTTTTCATGTTTTACACTTCTTAAAACGGAGTCGTTTTCCCTAGCGAAATCGACCATCAAGTTGGCTGATGTGCAATGACGTCTGTGCTGACATGTTTTCGTATTATGCCCGTATCTTCTTATCCACATCAGAAAATGAGCTGATTCCAACGGCTATGGTTCCGTAACTGATAGGGGAACCTTTGTCTAGAAGACCATGTGATCAGATCAGGCCTCCAATATTGAATAAATCGACCATCAAGGTGGCTGATGTGTAATGACATCTGTGCTGACATGTTTTCGTATTTTGCCCATATCTGCTTAACCACATCAGCAAATGAGCTGATTCCAACGGCTATGGTTCCGTAACTGATAGGGAAACCTTTTTCGAGAAGACCATGTGATCAGATCAGGCCTCCAATATTGACGAAATCGACCATCAAGTTGGCTGATCAAAATCGTCATATACCTACCTTTGAAATTTGTAAAGCTTGTCTCTTGTCATTTAGCCCTCCAAAATGTGTATAAATAGAGGGCCTTGGATGATTGTAAGGGATCATATTGGAGATTGGTAGGATATTAGCCATTTTAACAAAATTCTCTAAGTTTTCTTCTTCTTTCTTTTCTCTAGTTTTCTTTTTCTTTAGAAAGAGCAAGAGGTTGGATAATTAATATTCTTCTTCTTCTTCTTTCTTTCTTTTATTTTCTTCTTAGATTCTATTTAATCTTATGTTTATAATGCCTATGCTAGGCTAAACTTCTATTTGGTTAAGGTTGATTTCAAAGCCCTAGACATGTTTTGTGATTGATTTTCAGATTCTATCTATCATTAATTTTCTATCAAAGTTGCTTATGTTCTTCTACAAGAATTGTTCATGATGTTGTCTTGATTTATTTAGGTGTACAACTAGATAGATCTTGATAATTATCTATTGCTAGTTTAGGAGTCTTGATCCGTGTAATTGTCTTGATTTCCTATTCATAAGTGGCAATTTGTGATTAATGATTATGGTCAAGTTTTCAATAATTGCAAAGTGGAACATAACCTAAGTTGAACAATCCGAGCTTATGTGTTTGTTGCTTAGATCAACCTATCTTTCTCATCATAAAGCTGCCATTAAATTGAATTTAGAGAGCTTATTCTAAGTTGTTTAATGGTTAGAGATTAAATAGAGAGCTTGTTCTATTTAACGACAAACTAAGGAAAGATTGGGGTAACAGAGCTTGTTGTTATCTACGGTTGTTAACTTTGATAGTTGGTTGATATTGATAGATTTGAAATTGATTCTTAATGATGTCTAGTGGTGGAGAATGAAACCTTAACCATATTTTTCATATTTGATTCTTCTTACTTACTTGTTTTCTTACTTTTCTAGTTTGCTTATTTTTAAAAGTATATTTATTTTTATTGGCTGGTTATACCGCCTAATTTGTATATTAACTTTGTTTTATTTTTATTGGCTGGTTATACCGCCTAATTTAGTATATATATTATTGGCTGGTTATACCGCCTAATTTAGTATATATATTATTGGCTGGTTATACCGCCTAATTTAGTATATATATTTTTATTGGCTGGTTTTACCGCCTTTCATCTTATTCTTATTATTTACTTTAGTTTAAATCTGGCTTCAAAAACCCCTTTTCTTTTATTGTTCTTGAATTTAAGTTTTAAACTATTAACTTATAAACTAAAACCCAATCCCTGAGGACTCGACCCTTGCTAACTACTATACTTACAATTTATCTTTTTAGTGCAAGGTTAAATAAGATACACTCTTTTGGGTGCATCAGAAACATACTGCCAATTGTCTTTGCCATTGTGGAGGGTGAGACAACAGAGGCTTGGTCATTCTTTCTCACTAATTTGCGTACACACTTGACAAAATAGCCTGGCATATGCTTGATGTCTGATCGACATGAAGCCATCAAAGCTGCGATTAGACGCGATGGTAGTGGATGGAATCCTCCACATGCATATTCAGTGTACTGCATTCGACACATTGCAGCTAACTTTATGAAAAAGTTTAACAATAAGGAATTGCGTCGACACATTGTTAACATGGGTATGGAATCGAATCATAGTTATTTTATCTCTTATATTTCATTTAGTATATAAAAGAATACTAAAATTCACAAGTCTTTTGTTTTTAATTTTATTAGGATACGAGTTGAGGCGACCGAATTTTCATTTCATGTATGAGAATCTTCGTGGAGAAAATGCAGAGGCGGTTAATTGGCTTGATATGATTCCCAAGGAGAAGTGGGCCAAATCATATGATCAAGGAAGACGTTATGGCCATATGACAATCAACCCAGCTGAATCTATCAATTCGGTGTTGAAGGGAACGCGTCATCTTCCCATTACTGCTTTAGTGAAATCAACATATTATAGGTTGGCTGCACTTTTTGTTAAGATGGGGAACAAGAAAATTGCAATGATGGAGGGAGGGCACACATACTGTGAAACAGTCACACAGGCTATGCAAGAAAATAGCAGGAAAGCTAACTCCCACTTTGTTCGTAATTTTACGCGAGAAAATCAATCTTTTCTGGTTGAAGAGTTAGTTGATCCACAAGAGGGTGTTTCTGCAATGAAGTACAAAGTCAAGCTTAGTGACATGTGGTGTGATTGTGGGAAGTTTCAAGCACAAAGGTTCCCTTGTTCACATGTAGTTGCTGCTTGTGCACATGTCCATGTAGATTGCATGCAATATGTGGACAAATTCTATAGACTAGAAACTATATTGAATGTTTATAGACATGAGTTCGAAGCAGTTGGAAATGAAGGTTACTGGCCTCAATATGATGGTCCAAAATTGTGTCCCAATTAAGAAATACGGAGAAATCCACATGGTCGGCCAAAATCAAGTCTTATTCGTAATGAAATGGACCTCAGGGAGAAAAGCCAACCAAAACGTTGTGGATTATGCAAAAATGAAGGTCATAACCGTTGAAATTGTCGGCATCAATCTGGCACATTGGGGGAGAGTTCGCATCAACAATAAATGAATTACATGTTTTCATAACCTGTAATATTTACATATTTTGCCATTAAGGGAAAATGTTATGCAAGTTTTTGTCAACTTATCATGTAATTTGGATTATTATTTTATTTAAAATTAAAAAAAAATTATAAAAAAATTTTCAATAATATTTTTTTTACATTTTTATAAATTAAATAACAACATTAAGATTTTAGTTACATATGCTGAATAAAAAAAATTAAAAATAACAATTAATTTCCCAACAAATTTAAAATAAATAATATGAAATGCAAAACATATAAATTTATATATTAGAAATTTAAAATACATTATTTTCGTTATATTGAAAAAAGTACATTTATTCTAATTATTGCATGGTGTAGAGCAACAGTGTCGAGCTCTTCTAGTGTGTGGTGGTTGCACCCATCGTTCAACCTCGTCAGTGGCACGTATTTGTGGTCAACCACGACCTCCTGCTATAACCGCCACTGGTTCCGGTTGTATATCATCAGTCATTTCTTCCGTATCAAAAATTTGAAACCCACTGCTGTATGAGCCAACACCTAGTTCACCCATAACGGGAACCTGACTACTAGATGGACCCAGAAATGATGTACCATCAAATGCTGACGAAGGGGTTCCAAAGTGATACATTGATGTTAGATATGCTAAACTTGGACTTAGGATGGAGAGTTGGTCATCTAACCTCGTTGTTGGCGGTGATGGTCGGTAACACTCATCAACGTCATATCCGGGGTGACTGACGGAATAACGATGGCTGGATGGTACTCCATGATCCCGTTCAGGTTCAGGATGATTAAATTACATCCTCGGTGCTGTGAACTCATCAACGTTCGCCCACGTTGTCGGCTAGGTCTAGGAGCTTCCATATCCTGTCTAGGAGGGACTGGAGCTGAAGTTCGTTCGGTAAATGGCATACTCCTAACATCCTCATACACTAACGGTGGACAAACAAAAGGCCGACCTTCATTTTTATACCATCCTATGTAATCATTAGATGGGTTGAAATTATTACCAACAATCGGATAACCTGTCGAAATTCGTTGAAAACGTATATTCCACCAATGGATCCAATTTTCATGCTTCGCAGGCCAGAATTCCTCACGACGGCCACGCATGTCGATCTTGTGAAGCTTATCAAGATTCATCGGGGCTGCAGGAATTGGTTGTTGCATCCCAAATTGTCGCAACACCCTGTTAGTTTGGTGACACTCTACATATGAAAAGCATATCAATGCTGTGTTTGCTTTCCATATATTACAATTAGTGTAGGCATCCGATGGGAGGCATGCCATAATTTCACTTGAGGAATATGGCATCCACAGAAACTGCGAATAATTATTACAAATTATTAGTTTCATATGGATTAAATAAAAAAAATACTTGAATGTAACAATCGAAATATTTACCTTATCATATCCTACTCGATCTAGTCGCAATCTTATACTTGCAAGGTCGGTCGGAGTCTCTGTAAAATCTCTACTCCTACTCCTATTCCACCTTTTAAAATGCATATAAAATCTTAATGACCTATAAAAATACAAGTTCGTACAAAATTAATAAAATAGTAAAAGATTATTACCTGCTTGCAAGGGGGTATACAGCCGAAACATCCACGCGCGGAGCAAGAAATGGTAGCCGATACCAAGCCCATGATTGTAGAAGCACTAAACATCCACCTATGTCATGGCTTTTTGGAACTGTAGCCCGACAAAGTTCTCTATACAAAACCGCCAAACACGTAGAACCCCAACTATAATTTGCCGCATGCTCTAAATCACGTAGTAATGGAAGATACATTAAATGTACCCGACTGCTCGATTTGTCAGGCATCAGTAATCCTCCAATCAAACGTAAAATATATGCTCTAGCAGCATATTGTATCTGTTCTTCAGTTGCGTGTAATGAAAGATTTTGAAAGGATTTCAACCAATTTAGTCTCACCGTTGAGCCAGATACATACTCATCTGGAAGTACCGAGCCCAATAGATTTTGACACGCTTCATTCCAATCTAGCAAGTTTCCGCTTGTAACTGCATCGCCATGGACCGGAAGTCCGAGTTGAAGTGCAACATCTTCTAGAGTTACCAAATGGAAAATGAAAAGTGTGCGTCTCGGGTCTCTATCGTTCGATCAACGCACTGATTAAGTCAAGTTGTATAAAAAATCGTCGAATTTGAGTTGCGTGATAAAATCCGGCTCTTCTTAAGTGGTCAATAATAGATTGATCCGGGTCCTCCAATGTAAATTTCCTCGAACGTAACACGCGACGAGTTTCCTGTTGATAATTAATTAAATTAAATCAAATAATAATAAAAATTAATATATTATAAAACTATAACAATTAAAAATTAAAAAAACTCTAAAACTCTAAAATAACAAAACAATAATAATAAAAAATTTAATTTTTTTTATATAATTATTAAATAATTAAATAATATAAAAAATAAATAACTATAAAATGAAAAAACAATAATAATTAAAAAAATGATAAAACAATAATAATAAAAATTAATATAATATAAAAATTAAAATTAAAATTATATAAAACTATAAAATAAAAAAAACAATAATAATTAAAAAAATTATAAAAATATAATAATATAAAATAATATAATATAAAATTAAAATTATATAAAACTATAAAATGAAAAAACAGTAATAATTAAAAAATTATTATTGTATATAATAATAAAAAAACAATATAATATAAAAATTAAAATTATATAAAACTATAAAATGAAAAAATAAAAAATAATTAAATAATTAAATAACTATAATAATAAATAATTAAACAATATAAAAAATAAATAATTATAAAACTATGAAATGAAAAAATAATACTAATTAATAAATGATAAAACTATAATAAGCACTATAACATTAAAAATATAAAACTATAAATTTACAAAATAATAATAATTAAAAAATAACTAAAAATTGATAATGTAATACAAATAATATTACAACAATTTACTTACCTCCTTAAATATAACCTCTGATATGTGATTTTCTTGCAACCTCAATAGTGATGATGAAGCCATTTTTAAATATTGTTGTAGAAAAAAAAATTGTTGAAGAAAAAAAAAATTTGTTGTAGAAAAAAAAAATTGTTGGTAGAAAGAAATTTGATTGTAGAAAGAAGAAATAAAATATAAATAAGTTTGAGAAAATGAGGGGGTATTTATAGAAGAGTGGTGTGTGTGTGGGGAGGGGATGGGATGGGACCGTTGCCTTCAAAAAAATTTGAAAAATTGTTTGTTTGTTTGTTTTTTTTTTTTTTTTTTAATTTCTTTGTTTTTAAAGTTTATATAGTAAAAATAAACTAAAAAATTTTATAAAAAAAATTCATAAATTTTAAATAAGAAAAATATACCGTTGGACTTTTAATTTTTTTTATTTAATTTATAATTTTTAAAATTAAAATACAAATTTAAAAAATAAATTTACAATTTTTTTGTTAATTTAAGTAAAAATATATATATATATATATACCAAGGGAAATCGCCACCCCCCATGGCGATTTCCCTTGGTGTTTTTTGCATTTTTTGTAATTTTTACGCTAGAAAATCGTCATGGAGATAGCGATTTTTCAACTAGAAAAAAAAACAGATTTTGAAAATTAATCTGAAAACAATGATATTTTGATATATAATTTTTTTTGGCTATATTTGGATAAAAAAACCTACAACTTACATCATCGACTTATAAAAGAAAATGAAATTTACGTACAGTGAGAGACTTTTCTTTTTGCAATGAAATATTATATAGTCTGCCTTCTGGGATATTACACAATATATATTTCATTCATAGTATCCTATCCTTTCAAGGGACCACCAATAATACACATTATATTATAATCTTAATTAATAATATCACTACCGAATCGAAGGGTGGCAACTTCAAATCTCTTAAGTCAATGTTCAAACCATCATTTCCCAAAAATTCCTAAGCAGCTGCCCTCCCCTCCCCTCCTTAAAGGTGTGAATTGGTAATTAAATTTGCTTTGGGGAGTGGGTAGAGGTGACAATTGGGCGGGTTCGGGCGGGTTCGGGTCGGGTTCATTCGGGTTCGGGTTTATTCGGGTTCGGGTTCATTCGGGTTCGGGCTCATTCGGGTTCGGGCTCATCCGGGTTCGGGCTCATTCGGGTTCGGGTCCATTCGGGTTCGGGCTTGATGCACCCAAAATAGTGTATCTTATTTAGCCTTGCACTAAAAAGATAAATTGTAAGTATAGTAGTTAGCAAGGGTCGAATCCTCAGGGATTGGGTTTTAGTTTATAAGTTAATAGTTTAAAACTTAAATTCAAGAACAATAAAAGAAAAAGGGGTTTTTGAAGCCAGATTTAAACTAAAGTAAATAATAAGAATAAGATGCAAGGTGGTATAACCAGCCAATAAAAATATATATACTAAATTAGGCGGTATAACCAGCCAATAAAAATATATATACTAAATTAGGCGGTATAACCAGCCAATAAAAATAAAACAAAGTTAATATACAAATTAGGCGGTATAACCAGCCAATAAAAATAAATATAAAAAATAAGCAAACTAAAAGTAAGAAAACAAATAAGTAAGAAGAATCAAATATGAAAAATATGGTTAAGGTTTCATTCTCCACCACTAGACATCATTAAGAATCAATTTCAGATCTATCAATATCAACCAACTATCAAAGTTAACAACCGTAGATAACAACAAGCTCTGTTACCCCAATCTTTCCTTAGTTTGTCGTTAAATAGAACAAGCTCTCTATTTAATCTCTAACCATTAAACAACCTAGAATAAGCTCTCTAAATTCAATTTAATGGCAGCTTTATGATGAGAAAGATAGGTTGATCTAAGCAACAAACACATAAGCTCGGATTGTTCAACTTAGGTTATGTTCCACTTTGCAATTATTGAAAACTTGACCATAATCATTAATCACAAATTGCCACTTATGAATAGGAAATCAAGACAATTACACGGATCAAGACTCCTAAACTAGCAATAGATAATTATCAAGATCTATCTAGTTGTACACCTAAATAAATCAAGACAACATCATGAACAATTCTTGTAGAAGAACATAAGCAACTTTGATAGAAAATTAATGATAGATAGAATCTGAAAATCAATCACAAAACATGTCTAGGGCTTTGAAATCACCCTTAACCAAATAGAAGTTTAGCCTAGCATAGGCATTGTAAACATAAACATAAAATTAAAGAAAATCTAAGAAGAAAATAAAAGAAAGAAAGAAGAAGAGGAAGAATATTAATTATCCAACCTCTTGCTCTCTCTAAAGAAAAAGAAAACTAGAGAAAAGAAAGAAAACTAGAGAAAAGAAAGAAGAAGAAAACTTAGAGAATTTTATTAAAATGGCTAATATCCTACCTATGTACAATATGATCCCTTACAATCATCCAAGGCCCTCTATTTATACACATTTTGGAGGGCTAAATGACAAGAGACAAGCTTTACAAATTTCAAAGGTAGGTATAATAGGTGGGTGCATTTTCTAACAATTTTCGTCATACATGACGATTTTGATCAGCCAACTTGATGGTCGATTTTGTCAATTTTGCAGGCCTTATCTGATCATATGGTCTTCTAGAAAAATGTTACCCTATCA